>OY987332.1:100717441-101103441 GCA_963920685.1 Polydrusus tereticollis
AATTATATATTTCATCGCATCCATTTACTGCTTCACCATCTTCAACTTTAACCTCTGGTTCTGTTTGGTCAGCAAATATTTGCTTGCCCCTGCAAAACATAAAATGGTAATTGTTTGGATTACAGCATACAGTGAATTTTTTGCTAATTTTTTTTATAGTCTAATATTAGATCTATTTTTTTAAATGTTACTTCCTGAAGGCTCAAATAGCATACATACGTAGCTTTAAATTTATTAATTGTTTATAATCAAAGCTTTACTTAGGCATACCTACCTATAAATTAATTAGTTTGTAAGCAATCCACTTTACCGAGCACGATGATAATTATGCAATTACTCTCATGATCAGAGTTATAATAGATGCAAGTTTTCAAAAAAAAAATTTAAAGACCCCCTAATTATAAGGGTACCTACCTACCACGAACTTAGAAACTAGTAAGTACCTACTTTTAAATGAAGCACAAATCAATAAAATTCTGAGATCAGCAAACTTACCTCAGTTGCCCCGTTTCCTCATCGTCACTGCTCTCGGTTTTTATTTTTTCTCCTTCTTGCCTAAAGAACACTTTTTCTGTTGAATCGCTGCATGGATAATTTTTTTTCTCCTCCAAATCACGCATGTTCATAAACAAATTAATTCAGGAGTGACGCAAACTTATTGGTTAATCACAGACGGCAAAAAACATCAAAAGTGAAAATCAGAGAACAATAAGCGATAATCGTGTTTTATATTTTGACAAAAAATTATTGTACTTCTAAAATTCCGATGGCCTCTTGCTTTTCAGCACCCAGCCAAACAAAAATTTGTTGTGGTTATGTGGTATTTAAAATAGTTAAAGTTAGGTTATTTTATAATTTTCCTTTTGGTCAATCTAGCATCAGTGTATCAGAGCAAACAGCCAGCTTAGCGCGGACCCAGATAAAACCTAATGCTCAATTGCACCATTATATTTAAGAAACACTTAATGGAGGGGCAGTTTTAAATTTAATTTTCGTTTGCACATTTTATCATTATCATAAACAATAAGTGCGCATCTTATTTTCTAATTCCGAACTTCTAGTTTTAGGGATACCTAAAAAGTGTATAGAACAGTTTTTTTTTCTACACATGCGTTAAGAAATGCTTTAAAATGCCAATCAAGTGATAATTTATCTTTTATAAATTTGATTTATTGAGTATGCCGATATGTGAGAATAATGCAAGTTTAGAAAGTTCTAGAACAACTAAAATACTACTGATTTAAGTGTATATTTTTGTCTCAATTATTAAAGATGGCGACAAGAAGATTCGAGAAAGACCGATAACTCCGGAGTTATCGGAAGAACGCATATTTTCTAGTCAAAAGTAATGCAGTCAATCTAATTTCTAAAATGTTTGGAAGCTCTTGTTTGTTAATTTAATCCTGAAAGACATGTGGAAATGCTTTTAAGATTATTTTAAACGCTCAATTTTAAATTGAACTGTAGTGACTCATTTGCCACGAGATATAACTGGCGTCATGCTATGGTGGCTATTCTCGGGTCATGGTTTTCGACCACAAGAACAAAAGAAACTGCGTTATACAGGGTGTCTTACGATGACCGTCCATTAGAATATTTCGGAAAGCAATGCGACTTGAATCCAGAAAATTTAGATTTTGGGGTTTAAAGAGACTTGCTTATTATAAATGGAACACCCTATATTATAATATACTTTTTTTGTGTTCCTTTCTTTATTACCAATAACTTATTAAACCTATTTTTACCGTACTCTATCCGTTTCTGAGATAAAAATTATTTTAAGTGAGGAATGAAACACAAAGTCCGCTCCACTAATTTAATAAATAAGTTCAGATTAACATCCCATACATGTTTCAAAGGTATAAACCTTCATCTTCAGTGGGTAATTATTAAGATGTTGTTATTTATGAAGAGACCAATAACATTGTTAAATTTATTTAAACTGAAAAGGGAAGGAAAAAAACACAAAATTAGACAATGTAAAAACAGCCAAGGCGTCATCAATAAAAGTTTAATGTGATTAGGAAAAGATATTTTGTAAAATATGGTGATTAATATAAAACCGCGACCACAGTAAAATAAAGTCAAGTTAGAGACTTACCTAATGTCGCAGAAAATTTTTTTAAGAAAACATATGTAACTTTAATTAGGTAACTAATACATATTAAAAATAAAAGTAAAATTAACCAAATAAAATGAATTTAAAATGAATTTAGTTTTATTTTAAATTTATTGAAAAACCCCTGGACTATACTTTCATAAAATTAAAAATTATTTTCCCCAAATTGTGACCTTTAACAGGGTGTCACCTAAAATTGAAAATCTTTTCAAAGATAAAAGAGAGAAACTCGAAATTTAGGTTGTGGCATTAGATAGTATGGTGCTAGATATTGTATTGTCGGAAAATAAAACTTTATATACAAGGAAGTGGAAAAGTAACAATTTTTGATCTTTATCAAAAAATTAACAAAACTTAATTTTTTTAGATACGATGCTATGTTGCTAGTTCATTGAATGTATAGGCGATAACATTTCCTATCTATCCATATATGGTATTCCTATACCTAATCAGTATAAATAGTTTTGAACTTATTAACTGTATTGCGCAGAATCCTCCAAATATCAAGCAGTTTTATTGATTTTGGCAAGAAGGCCATGATAAACAAATAAAGAATACGTATCTTAACAGACGCGTGTCATTGTCAGTTGCAACTATTTATTTATCGACGTTTTGATACCGAGTTTAATCCAGAGAAATATTGTTGAAAAATGGAAAATAATACGTATAGATACAAATGCTGATATTAAATTTATTTTTTATTCATGGCGAGTGCAACAGAATCACAAGTCGAACATGCAGAGTTTTCAACGAAAGGTATCCGAATTTAACACCAATGATCAGAACAAAATCTTGAAACATTATGAAAAAGCATCTTAATTATGGATCGATTAATGCAGAAAGAATTTTACCCAGGCCAATAACGTCAAATGAAGATAACATTATCAATGTGTTGGCCTATTTTCATGTTTATCCCGAAGCAAGGGCGGATATAGATAATAGTCCAGGGGGAGGGGCGAAGATTCGTCGAAGGCAAAAAAAAATTTTTGGGTGCCACGCCCTTTTTAAATTCGTTTTATTAAAAGTACAATTGACTGATTGTCGTATAGATTTCTGAATTTCTAGTACTTTAGAAAAAATATTGTTATTTCGAGACAATTCGACCCATTGGCCCCCATTCCCCGTGATCCGCCCCCCGCCCGGGCCAAACTGAAACTAGGATATTTATTATAATATATTATAATTTTAACAACACAAACAACAAATATTTATAAATAAACAAAAAATTATGTAGTAAAAGTATCATGAAACATGATGGAACACGTTAGACAGGTACTGGTTAATTTTTAAATCAGAATTGTAATTTGCGAGGGTTTTCGCCGAATTTATTTATAACTTTATCAGCAAATTGCGCATCTTTTGAGACATGTTCTCTATGTATACTAAGCATACACAGTCCATTAAGTCGGTTCTCAGATGTTGTAGCCCTCAACCAAGTTTTAACCCTTCTTAAAGTGGAAAATGACCTTTCAATGGAGCATGTTGTTGATGGAAGAGTTAGGAAGATTTTAACCAAATTTAGGATATTTGGAAAAAATTTGATTTCTGAAAATAGACCAAAATATGAAATGTTAGTTGTTTTGTCTTTCCAATAATGCCGCCACATCTCTAGTTCTATTAGTACCTTTTCTAGATTATAAAAATTTTGAAGGGTAGATCCAACATGTTTTAATTGATCAGTATCAAGCTCTTTTATAATTTTCGGACGGATCTGCAGTAAACTTTGCTCGATACGGCAATCATCGCACAATCGAGTTTCCAATGAACTAATAACGGAATCCAAATATGGTAAGTAAATAGCTTTCCTAAAATATTCCTCTGGCGTTGTAGAGGAGTACCTAGTTGAGAGATTAAAATCTGAAATATTTTATAATTTATTATATATTCTATGCATTAACACTGAAATGTGCTTTCTTCGAAATTCCAGGGGGGAGGCCAAGCCCCCCCCCCCCCCCCCCCATATACGCCCTTGTCCCGAAGCCTCCACTCGTGCGGCCGAATATGATTTAGGAGTTTCGCGACCATCTGTTCAAAGAATTTTAGCACAACATGGCATGCATCCCTATAAGTTCAACCTTTTTCATTCTCTTCAACCCGGGGACGCATCACAAAGTAAAGAGTTATGAGAAATGATTTTGGTAAGAACACAAGAAGATCCAGCATTCTTACGTAAAATTATATGGACAGACGAGTCAAAATTCATAAAAGAAGGTATTTTTAATAGACATAATTCTCATTTCTAAGGCAGTGAAAATCCTCATGTTATTCGAGAAAGAAATTTTTAAAATAAATTCAGTGTAAATGTACTTGCTTTAATTACGCATGATCAAGTACGCTATCATATTTATATGGGAGTGTTGAATAGCGAAAGATACATGGCCATTTTGCAAACAGTTGTGACAGACTTTGTTGAAAAAGTGTTTTTGGATAGAAGAGATTGTTGGTATCAACTGGATGGCGCTCCGCCACATTGCGGAAATGTGGTTAGCCAGAAAGTGTAAGAGTTGTTTGAAAACAAATGGATTAGGCGCCTAGGACAGTGGAATTGGCCACCAAGGAGTCCAGACCTAACATCATTACATCTCTATCTTTGAGGAAATAGTAGCCCGAATAAGGAAAGCCTTCGACTAACTTGATCCAGCCGAAATAGCAAGCGCTCTACAGAAGCTGTTATGTCTAAGAATCAAAAGTGTTTAAGAGTCAATCATATTAAACATTTAGATTGAATTATTTACATACGACCACTACTGTATATAGTAATAAGCTCACTACCTGAACTACCCCCTGTCTATGTAAGTTCGACATTACGCACAGTAATCAATATCGCACAGACAGCGAAGCGGCGGGCTTAAAAAAGACAGATGCGCGGCTTCGTGCGTAATTTTCTATTCGTGCGTAATATGCTATTTACAACACTTATTACGTAATACACCATTTTGAGACTAGTTTTATAATTACTTACTTTGTTTATCATGGCCTTCTTGCCAAAAATCAATAAAACTGGAATTTTTGCGAAAAATCGTTTAAAACTATACTAGTTAGGTATAGGGATACCATATATGGATAGATAGGAAATGTTATCGCCTATATCCATTCAATGAACTAGCAACAAAGCATCGTATTTTAAACAATGAAGTTCTGTCAATTTTTTGATAAAGATCAAAAATTGTTACTTTTCCACTTCCCTGTATATAAGATGTTATTTTCCGACAATACAATATCTAGCACCATTCTATCTAATGCCACAACCTAAATTTCGAGTTTCTCTCTTTTCTCTTCGAAAATATATTCACTTTTAGGTGACACCCTGTTAAAGGTCACAATTTGAGGAAAATAATGTTTATCTCAGAAACGGATAGAGTAGGGTAAAAATATGTTTAATAAAAGTTATTGGAAATAAAGAAAGAAACACAAAAAAAGTATATTATATAGGTGTTCCATTTAAAATAAGCAAGTTTGAGACATCCTCCGGCAAAACCGGAACTCGCACAAGGTCTCCGTTATTTCTCCTGAAGAGAGCGTCTCTTTAAACCCCAATATCCAAATTTGCAGAATTCAAATCGCATTACTTTTCGAAATATTCTAATGGACGGTCACCGTGAGACACCCTGTGTATTTAACGTACATAGGACGGATATTCTTAGCTATAAACACGACGAACAAATAAAGAAAAGAAAATCTAGTGAATTATTCAGTTGCCAGCAAAAACTCTGCCCGGCATTGGTGTAGTTAGGGGGGCTCATCCTCCCTAGGAAATTGCGACCAGTCAAAAATAATTTCACCTTTTATGCCCGCTTGAGGTCTAGGATAACGCGAACATTTTTTGACACCCAAAAGCGATAATGTAAATTTACAACTGAAATGCAAGCAGAGTTTCCCTTTTGAAAGAAAAGCACTTGCAAGGTAAGAATGTGTATTTTTTGTATTATTTCCAATTAATTTTGTTAACTTGTTCTTAAGGAATCTTGCATGACTTCTTAACAAAATTTGGCGTAGCTTTGAAAATATTTTCGCCTATGGCACTTCTGGGGCTAAAGCCTTCTAGATAGAAAGCAATGGTTACGCCAACGATGCCTGATTGATAAATCGGGTATGAAACGCACTAGCTTGCCGTCATTTTAGAATTTACTGCTTCGCCACAGTATATATGCTGGTTGATATATAACTGCATAGATTCAATTAAACTGAGAATTACAAAAAAATAACATCTATATGCAAAATATAACACGGCACTTGTAAACCTTATAAAACTTAACTTATGCCTGTAGGTAGGTACACTTAATGAATAAAGCATAATCTCTAACTTCAGAACACACTGCACTTTAGTTATATGTAGGATTTACTTTCATAACGCCGAAAAACACATTTTGTGTCAGCAACGGCGGCTCTTCAAGGTCGGCAGTGCCGACCCAGTGTCAAACAGACATGATTTTACATTATTTATCTACATCAATTTATATTGCAATGACTCTCAATATAAGTAACGAAGACTAGAGTTTCAGGCTTGAAGATAGGCAACCAAACAAACACCATGTATCGAAGTTGAAACTCAACGTCAAAACTTTCAGTTTGGTTTTTTTAAGATTAGGACGGCAGGTAAGTCTTTTAATAAAATATCCTGTTTAGACACTTCGAAAAACTGAGGGTAACTCGTAACGACATAGAAAACCAAGTTGAAACTAAGGTAAAAAGTGATCTTATTCAATATAATAAAGTTTAAAAGGTGAACCCCTAAAATGTTGAATTTAATTAACACGGTAGAGAGGCCAAGGGGAGTAATAAGTATGTCATTTTCAGGAAAATGGTATCAAGAATATGCATGGCTTACATGACTGAAACGATACACAGATCTATGTATATAGATCTGTGGTGAAACCAAAATTAAACTGTTTAGTTGGACTGTTGGCCAAGCAGTTTATATCAAATTAAAAATAAAATCAAAATCCGTAGTGCGAACTGATTCGGAGCATGATATTTCCAAGGAGCATATGTCTCAGTCAACTAAAACTTGATTTATTTTATTTGGTAAACGAAACATTCACCTATTCGACTTGACTCGATCGTCACCCACATCTGCGTCAAATGAGCGAGGATTTTCGTGTCTAAAGAGCGTTAAAACTTATTTTCGTAATACAATTAACCAGGAACGGCTGTCAAGTTTGTCACAATAATTATTGTTAAATACTTAATAGAGAACAAAAAAGTCTGCAAAAAATATCTAAATTCTGTGCTGTAATTCACCATTTTGCAATAACAGAACTGATTTAACATGTTTAGAAAACTGCAAATTATTTTCATGGTAGTTAATTTCTAGTTGCTAGCGCGTGGTTGGAAGAAAAAATATATTTTAAAAAAGCACAATTTTTTTTTTCAGATTTTTTATTTAAAAAAATTCTATGATGAATCATATCGGCTGCTCCATGCCAAAACACAGTAACCGACATATAATTTAAAAATGACTTTTATGCAAAAATGCACTTACTGGGTTTTAGCGCGTCATTGTGTATGGATACGCAACGATTCCCACCCGTACTTTCAGAGATATTACATGTTCAAAACCCAGTATCTACAGTATCGGAATACATTTTCTATCTCAAAACACAGTATATTCTTTATTAATTACCAAAACACAGTAAATGCCAGATACTGTGTTTTGGCATTTTAAAAAATAAGATACTATTATAAATTTTAGGTGGCCCTTGCCACTTGCTGTGTTACAGTGGTTCCGTAACCTTAAAATTGTGACTGTTTTTGTGTTGGTGTGTGCGGCTTTTTTAGCAGTTTCTGTCTTAAAAACAAATAAAGACAATAATTATTATGGCATATTCCCGTCGTAGAGCAATGGTGGCTATGTGTGTAAGTAATATTTGTATTTTTTTGTTGTAATATAAAGTAAATACCTATTATTTGCTGATTAAATGCGGCCTAGAGAATCAAAATCTTGCGCCAGGGCCGTACGTGCAATTGCAATAATTTTAAATAAGCCTGTGCCAACTGATCAACTTTGTAGCTCAAAGCATATTATTATACAGTGTGTCCACGGAAGAAGTTCACAGGAGGGAACAAATCGTTATTATTCACTTTAAGACCAAAAGTCATTCTTTATAAAAATGTATGCTTGTTGAGAAAATAAATTTATAATATAAAAAATTTATAATACAGTTAGGTATTATAGGTATAGGGTGTTAATAAATATTTAAAATATGAAAATGATTTAAAAGAGCATTGTTTATTACTTTTAACAAAAAAACTTATTTGTAAATAAATAAGTTTTTTTAGAAAGGAATTAGAAAATAACACTCTCTGTGCAGAATTAGATGAAAAAATTATAACTAATTTTATTGATGACAGCATTGCTGATCCAAATTTTGAGATGGAAACTAATATAAATGATGACGTTAGCAGTAGTACCTCGGAAGAGGCATTGGAAACCGTGAAGCCACCAACGGTACTCGGTGTCCAACCCATTTTAAAGAGAAGAACCAAAAAGGAAGTAAAATATAAACGTTTAAATCACAAAGAAAGTGGCTCGTGACAAATTAAAACACATTATGAGACCAGCTTGTCCAAAAAAAATATAGCGCATTATTTAATGATGAAGATCGAGTTCATATTTGGGAAGCATATTGGTCTTTAGAGTATACACTGAGACGCAAATGGTTGGCTAAAAATGTGCAGATTGTTGAGATAAAAAGAAGAACTGTTACGGCTAACGATAATACCTTTGTAAAGGTGGATAGCCGACATTTTTTCTTACCTAAGGACAATCAAAGTCTATGTGTTTGTCGTCATTTTTTTTTTATTACGTTGGGTTATTCCAACGACTCTGTTATAACAGAATTATGCGCTCCAATGAAAAAAGGACCACTGTAGTCAGAAGTAAAAGAAAACAGAGGAATAGCTAATTCTGATAGAAAACAAGACCGATCAATAGTTATAAATTATATAAATAGTTACAAACCCTGTGTCAGTCACTATCTTCGTCATAATGCACCCAACATTAAGTATTTACCACGAAATCTAACAATACAAGCAATGTTTTATGACTTTAATACACAACATCCTGAGTTCTGCAAGATTGAACTTTACAGAAAACCCCTAAAAGCTTTGCATATTTCATTAAATATGCCAAAATCTGATGTTTGTGTTGACTGTCAAACGTACAAAATATCTAAACAACAAAATGAAAATGATCGTCAAACGACACTCGCAATTGAAGAATGGAATAATCACAAAGCTAAAGCTTCAAAGGCTACAGGAAAATACAAAACTGATTCGTTGGTTCCCGAAAAAGATAGAGAAAGAATTTACACAATGGATCTACAGAAAGTTATTTTACTTCCCATTATGCCTGGCGTAAAAGATGCCCTTTCATTAAGTTGCTTTGTTGCATTCAATTTAACCTTCTGTTCTTTGAAAAAGAAGCCATGGCTAAAAATTATTGTTTCATGTGGCATAGCAGGACGAGACGGCAATAGTATTGTTGATGCTTTATTTAAAATATTTGAAGCAGAAAGAGATGTAAAATAATTTATTATTTGGACTGACAATTCTACAGGCCAAAACAAAAATTGGATATTGTATACATCTTTGGTGCATATAGTAAATCAAGATGATACAGGACCTGATAGTGTTACGCTAAGACATTTAACAAAAGGTCATACCCACATGAGCGCGGATGGTCTTCATGGTAATATTAAGAAAAAAATATCAAAAGTTGGTAATATATACGACTATGAAGATCTTAAAGAAGCAGTTCGCACCTCTAGAATGTATAAATGTATCAGAGTTTCATAAATGGGAGAAAAAAAAGAGACAGCCTCGCAAAAACAAAGAAGATCCCTTAAATGGATTTCTGCTTAATGCTTTGGTAGAAGTTCGATTTACGAGAGGTTCAAAACTATTAGAATATAAAACCGATTTTGACCAGCAAGAATATTCCTCAATTGACTTTTTGCAAAAGAAGTTTAACGTAAATCAAAAGCCCGGCATTTTACCGATACGAGGAATACCCAAAGTTAAAAAAGAAAATATAATATCGGCTCTTGGACCATTACTGCCAACAAATCGAGTTGATTTCTGGAAAAATTTACACGAAAACGACTCTGTTGCAGATTTGGTTGAAAATTTTGAAACCGAAAATATTGACGCAATTTAGTTACCTATTTATTTATTTAACTATATATAAGTATCTTTTATTTTTTTGTTGTCTATTTTGCTTCCCGTAGTTGTACCATTGAGTAAATCAGTATTAGTTAGGTCGAAAATGTGTATCTTTCGTTTTTATTTTGCTTTTGTAACATTTCTTTTGTTTAACTATAAATAAAACCTTCAAAAGAGATCCCAGTTACATAACGAAACCAAGACAAATATTTATTTTTCGCTCCTCTGACTTAATAATGTTTTTTTTTCTAAGGTATGTATGTATGTAGATACTTCGAATTTGCATTATACTTCTGGTGAAAATTAGTTGATATGCCTTTGCCGAAACACAGTATGTGCCTTATCAAATAGTACCTATAATTAAAAATGTCAAAATTTTAAAATATGTCAAGTTACATTAAAAACTAAGCTAATATATTGGGCAAAAATATTTTATATATATTAGTCAGCTGCTGTAGGCTAAACATAAATACTAAAATCGTGTTTACTCGAGAAATTTTCGCCTGCGCCACTGTGTGTTAAAAGACACAAATTATAGTAAACAGACAAAAAAATGAGTGTGCAATACTTCTTGCCAGGTGATGACTTGATGAGTGTATTTTCTTGATCCTACCTCAAAGTTCACTCGCGACAGACCGATTAAACAAGACTAAGGGTGTGACATACACCGTATGGTGCGTCGTTATGACAACGTCCTGTAATATTTTCCACATTACCAATTAGAAATTAGCACAACAATTGAATATGCTGGAGTTTTTGTTACCGCGGCTCGGCGCTCTTTAAAGAAATCTAATTTGAATATATTGGTTGTTCTCGCTTTACCATTAAGAATTATAAAACTATAACTAGACTTGCTGTTGATCGCTGAATCTGTCA
The DNA here is from genome assembly GCA_963920685.1 of Polydrusus tereticollis. Lineage (NCBI taxonomy): Eukaryota > Metazoa > Arthropoda > Insecta > Coleoptera > Curculionidae > Polydrusus > Polydrusus tereticollis. Next base: position 100,728,600 of record OY987332.1, read on the forward strand.
CACTTTTCGCTGCCAGTCGAGAGATAAATGAACTGATTACTGAAAACACTAATTACGTTTAAATTTATTAATTTCCTCTGGATCCTCATGTCGGAGAAGGTGCTTCTTTAAATGATATTTCCGAATGCTTTGATAATCACATTGACTACATTTAAACATATTAACATCCTCTGGCTCCTTATGTCGGAGAAGGTGCGTCTTTAAACTACATTTGTGAATGCTTTGAAAATCACACTTACTACATTTAAATATATTAACTTCCTCTGGATCCTTATGTCGGAGAAGGTGCTTCTTTAAATCACCTCTCCGAATGCTTTGATAATCACACTGACTACATTTAAACATACTAATTTCCTCTGGATCCTTATGTCGGAGAAGGTGCGTCTTTAAATCACCTTTCCGAATGCTTTTATAATCACACTGACTACATTTAAACATGTTAACTTCCTCTGGATCCTTATGTCGGAGAAGATGCGTCTTTAAATGACTTTTCTGAATGCTTTGATAATCACACTGACTACATTTAAACATACTAATTTCCTCTGGATCCTTATGTCGGAGAAGGTGCGTCTTTAAATCAGCTTTCCGAATGCTTTTATAATCACACTGACTACATTTAAACATGTTAACTTCCTCTGGATCCTTATGTCGGAGAAGATGCGTCTTTAAATGACTTTTCTGAATGCTTTGATAATCACACTGACTACATTTAAACATACTAATTTCCTCTGGATCTTTATGTCGGAGAAGGTGAGTCTTTAAATAGCGTTTCTGAATGCTTTGATAATCACACCGACTACATTTAAACATATTAACTTCCTCTGGATCCTTATGTCGGAGAAGGTGCATCTTTAAACTACATTTGTAAATGCTTTGATAATCACACTGACTACATTTAAACATATTAACTTCTTCTGGATCCTTATGTCGGAGAAGGTGCGTCTTTAAACTACATTTGTGAATGCTTTGATAATCACACTGACTACATTTAAACATATTAACTTCCTCTGGATCTTTATGTCGCAGAAGGTGCTTCTTTAAATCACGTCTCCGAATGCTTTGATAATCACACTGATCACATTTAAACTTAACTTTCCCTGAATCCTTACTAAGGCGGTGTTTGTATACATTTCTCTCCCGAAATACCCTTAAGTCATTCTCAACTTTCTGTTTCTCAAGTTTCTGACTAACCCCATTATCCCGCTGCTGTTGGATCTGGATTATGCAATCTTGATGTTCGTCAATGCTGCAATAGAGAAAAACATTGTTAAGTTATATTAATCGTACCAGTTAATTTATCAGCAATATTACCATATACATGAACGTTTCTTTAAAATGTCTAACCGAATGAGCGATTTTTCTTGAATTAGCTACATAACAAAAAATTAAACATTCAGAATGAACGGCAAGAAATACCTGATTTTTAATCCTAAGTTCCTTGGGCAGACGAAATGCGATTTACAAATAGTAGAATATTCAATAAACTATCACTACTACTGAATAGAGAAAATCTGCATAATTTAGGAAAAATATGCTGTTAAAACGGCTTGTTAAGTACCTCCTAATTTCTGGGGAGCATACAGAGGAGGTCAAAATAATCCTAATTTGGATTAACGGAGATACAGAGCCCCAAAGGAGTAACAAGCGATTTACTTGTTCAGCTCTAACTTTTGAAGCGACTTGTATAATTTAATGAAGTTTTAATATTTTATAGAGGCCATCAAGAGTCATTAAACCATACTACAGTAAATGATTTACATCCCCAGGAAAAACAGGAACGGAATGGCCACCACACTCGCTAGTCCAAAATTTTGACAGTTGTCATTTGACAGAGCTGAAAATTGATTTTTTAAATACTCTAGTTTATCCCCTTTAAATAAAGTACCCTTAATTTATTTCGATAAAACTGGCGGTTTTCGAGATAAATCGGTTTTTATGCGAAACACTCGAAAGTTACTAATGCTAAACACAACCAGGTAAAAATAAAATGCGCAGGGTATGCTGATGTGCATTTAATTTTTTGGAAACGCTTTCAAACTCTTCGAAGGCAAGAAGACTTTATGCTGAAAGATTTCCAGCTTAGACATTGTCAAGTCCAAAAACCTTTTAAAGAGTTGATCGGAGCTTAATTAATTTACAATGTTATTAAAATACAAAAATAATGAAAACGTTTAAATGTTATTTTGGCAAATGTTCAATATGTGCTCCACGTACCTCAATACATTTTCTTAGTCTTCGAATATTTTCCCGCCGCGCTGGAAAGAATATTCCGCATTATTACGGACTTTATTAGAATGTTTTATTTTCGCTAGTTCTTCTTTAGTATTTCCTGGTGTTGAATAAACCAAATTTTTTAGCTATCCCCAGAAGTAAAAGTCTAAGGGATTTAGGTCTGAAGACCTTGGTGGCCATAAAACAGACCCACCTCGACCTATCTATCCATCGAGTGCCAAAAACGCTTGTTAAGGGTTGACGTACCATGCGGTTATAATGAGGTGGACCATCATTATGCATGTATCGCATTTGCATTCTTGTATTAAGAGCAGTGGCGTAGCCACAGGGGTCCCCCTTGGCCCGGCGCCCCTTTACTACTTAAGATCGGTCTTATTTTATATTTAGTAAAGAGCGATGGGAATAAACTTAATAAAACCGGTTTCGAGAGCGTCCAACCACATCATAATAATTTTTTTATATAGCGAATTTTCACTTCATTTGGGGCCAGACCACCGTTCCCTAGGGAGCATAAATAAGGTGAGTTCCTACGAAATTTGGGCGTGGTCTCAAAAATTTTAGCTCCACGATCTGCGCCCCCCCAAGATGTTGGCTACACCACTGATCAAGAGGCACATCTTCTAATAAATTATTCAAATTCTGCTGCAAAAATTGTAAATAGGTCTTTCTTCCACAACAAATGGACCTATAAGGGTATTTTCGCGATAATGCCAGCCCACACATTCATAATAAACCTTTGTTGGTGTTTGTTTTGAATTATGGCGTGCGGATTTTCATCACCCCAAAAATGTAAATTGAGCGAGTTTATTAATGCCATCTCTTGTAAAACCGGCTTCATCGGTAAACAAAGTCAAGTTAGAACAATTTAGATTTACGTTATGTTGCTGTATAAACCAGTTGGAGTATTGAAGTTTTGATGGATAATCATCCGGAGATATAGCGTGTACTTTTTAAACATGGTGCGGGCAAAGTAACTCCTCTTTTATTAGAGTTACATGTGCAACCCATTTTACAACATTGTTTTGTGTCGCGGTCTTTCTTATGCTGTTTAAAGGGTTTTCAGAAATATCTTGCAAAATTTGTTCCTCTTCGTGAGGATCTCGTGCTCTCCTGGGAGCTCCCTGACCGCCACGTCGCGGCGAAAACGATCCTGAATAAAAAATTTCAAAAATTAATTCGTTAGCTCCAATAATTACTTTCTAATAATCTTTTACCTGTTTCCATTAGGCTCCGGTCAACCCTTTAAAAAGCTTTTTGACTGGCCAATTTTCAGGCTGGAATCTTTCAGAACAAAGTTTTCTTGCCTTAAAGAGTTGAAAAGTGCTTTCCAAAAATTAAATGTACATCAGCATACCCTGCGTATTTTATTTTTACCTGGTTGTGTTTAGCATTAGGAACTTTCGAGTGTTTCGTATAAAAACCGATTTATCTCGAAAACCGCCAGTTTTATCGAAATAAATTAAGAGTACTTTTTTAAAGAGGAATGACCAGAGTATTAAAAAAATCAGTTTGCAGCTCTGTAAAATGACACCGGTCAAAATTTGAGACTAACAAGTGTGGTGGCAAGTCCGTTCCTGACTTCTCTGGCGATGTAAAACATCTACTCTAGTATGGTTTAAGGACTTTTTATGGCCTCTATAAAATATTAAAGTTTCATTAGGTTATACTGGTCGGTTCAAAAGGTAAAAAAAGTATATCACTGGGTACCCCTTTGGAGCTCTGTATCTCCGTTAATCCAAATAAGGGTTATTTTGACCTCCTCTGTATGCTCCCCAGAAATAAGGAAGTGCTTACCGGACACCCTGTATAGGGTGTTCAAAACTTGTTTTTTTTTTAATTATCTTATTTGTTATTAAAAATAACTAGGTGAAATTTGGTGCACGTAACGATTTTTGTAGTTCCCGTAGAACCAATTTTATATTAACTTTAATGCTTAAATTAGCTGAAGATTAATCCCCTTTAAAACTTTTTGTAGGTACTATATGAAAATAAATTTACCTTTTTGTAATTATTTTTGATATTAACCTTCTCTCTCCAAGTAACTCGTGCTTTAAATTTCGCACATAATCATCTGTATTAAAATGTTTGGAACACATTCGTGCGGAAGTTACATTAAATGTATCTTTACGTTTAGACGAACGTTTTCATTCTTGTGAAAAATTGTTACAATTTTAAGGAGTTCTGTAGTCTTGTGATTTTTAGAATTCCACTCCTTAACACTTTGATAACAAGAGCAGGAATTTCTGAAAGACATCACCTGTATTAAGTTCTTTGCCCGGTATTCTGTACTGTTGGGTGATGCCTAAAAGTTAAGGCACTCCACGTATATTTTTTTTTAAATATAAGTGTTTGGTAAGTACTCCTACTTAGCGGTTAGTGTTTCCTATGTATCTGCTTCAATGCTTTCATATTAACAATGCTTTTCTAAAAATGACTGGTCTTGCTGCTGCTTTGTCTTTTAGCTGCAAGGATCCCTTGTGTCAAAGTTTTTATTGTGTAGAAGCGAAAAACAAGAAATTTCATGTTTTCCTTTAAGATCTTGTCACATTACCTGCTTGGAAATCTGCATGCACAATAAGTTAGAGCAAAAATTGTACCAATCAATTTTGCGAGGATTTTTTTTTGTTCTTATGATTTAACATAATATGCCCCTTCCTTATTTAAATTTGGTTGTTTCCCTAAGTCACCCGTTAAATGTCAACTTGAGACAGAACACAACCAAGCAGGTATTAACAAACCTCGTATGTTATTCCCAATTTTTTTTTGTTTAATGCACAGCACTACAGGATTAATCCTTTATGGCGCTCTGCGAGCGGTGCGTGTGCGAAGAAAACGATTCACGTTGTTCTTGAATCTTTGCAGATTATACTCGTTGGGAACACGACCTCAAGGAGGTCTCTCCAGAGTGATGACGTTCTCCAGATGAAATAATTTTTAAACAGTGTCGTTCGAGGGACACTAAGCTGAACCACGTACGGGTGGGCTGCAGTGGCTCGTCGTGTATTTCAACCATGCACCGCTCTGGGTGAAATCAAGCGGGAAACCTCAGTTGAACGAACACCTGCCATGAAAATAATTGTAAAATAGACTCAAGTCGCCAACCTGCCTTCGACGTTCAAGGCTTTCAAGGTTGTTTGTCAGACCAGGATCAGCGATCAAGCGAATGGCCCTTCTTTGAATGGAATCTAGCAATGTCAGAGTATGTTTAGGAGCAGAGCCCCAAAAATGCAAACAGTACTCCAGCGATGGCTGAATTTGGGCTTTATAGAGCATCAAAAGTTGTTGGGGTGTATAGAGGTTCTTAGTTCGGAAAAGTATTCCAAGCTTCCGCGAGGCTGCCTTAGCAATGGCCGCAACGTGACTATGCCAAGACATATGACTATACAAATTGACTCCCAATAAATGAATTGATGAAGCCAAGGGAATCGAGTGTCCCGCCATGACTATATCCAGTTTTTCAACATTAACTTTTTTAGAAAAAATTGTGTGGGGATTCTTAAGCTAGTGATAGTGCTAGTACTTGGCTGGTCATTTTCATTTTTGTTTTTTATATTGATACTTAGGACTGCATTTCTATCTTCCTCGACACATTCTCTTATAGGGTCATCCTTCAGATTATCATCATTAGAAGGAGTTACTTGAGACGTGAGTGATCTAACTAGATTATTCCCATTCATAAGATCTTCATTTAGTAATTTTGAAATGATCTAGGGTTTTAGTGTTGCTCTATACGTTAATATTACAAGTGTTCACATCTTCATTATTTATTGCACCCAAATAAACCTTATTAATTGGCCATAAGTGGATTAGATGGTGGTGCTAATGGCCACTACACTGGCTATTTGTAGAAACTTATTAACTTAATGTATCTGCCCTACTTACGCTTATTTTATTTTGTTTGCCTTAACTCATAAAATTTTTAGGTTTCAGTAGCCAAAAAAAAAGGGCGTGGCACCCAAAAATTTTTTACCTCCAGCGCATTTTTTATAACTCGGGTGTAATCTCCGGTTATTAACTAGACAAAAGGTGGTCACCCTGGTTCCAATTAGAAAATTACTGTCCCAGTATACAACAGTTTCCCCTACACCTAAGCTTAAGCAGAGTATACCTGTTTTCATTTGTTTCAGATTCCTCCATCTTGATGTCTAGTTCTTCGTTTTTCAATTTCCACTCTGTATAGTTCAAATTGTAAATTTCAACGCATCCATTTACTGCTTCACTCTCTTCAACTTTAACCTCTGGCTCTGTTTGATCAGGAAATACTTGTTTGCCCCTGCAAAACATAAAATGGTAAATGTTTGGATTACCGTATACAGCGAATTTTTTGCTAATTTTTGTCTTATAACCTAATTTGAGGTCACTGATCACAAATCCGAAGTTTATTTTTATGTTACAACCGACTTCCTGAAAGCTTAAAAAGCATAATAACCTTAGTTTGTTTGTAACATAATGAAAACTTCACTTAGGCATTCATTAATTAGTTTGTAAGTAATCCACTCTAGGTACTGAAAACGGTGGTAACTGTGCAATTAGTCTTAATGCCAGGGTTATAACAACCACAGCTTAGAATTTATAATTTAAAAATTGCAATTACTTATTTAAAAAGAAATAGTTTTAAAAAAAATTAAAAGACACCCTCCACCTCCTAATTGTGACGGTACCTACCACGAACTTAGAAACTTGGAACTAGGTAGAAATATCGTGATACTGAACAATACTAAAAAATTATACCTAATGAAGGTCAAGATGCACATCTTACTAATTCTTGCACAGCTTACTCTGTGCTATAACTAAGGTCCACACTACATTCATAAATTATTATTGTATAAACTATTTTAAAATATTTATTTTGGGTGTATTTTGATTTATAACAATTTATTTATTATGCTATTATATCAGTAAGTTTTATAGATTTTTATATTATGTTTCATTACTTAATTTTAAGTATTTCAGATATTTTTACCCTCCTCAGGACGCATTTTAATTCATTTTTCTTGATACAATCAGCGAAAATTTAATTAAATGCTTTTTCTTGTAGAAATAACGATAATTCTAAAAATTAGGGAATTCCAAATTTCCTGCTATGCGTTTACCCTCCTCCCCCACTTCCGTCCACAAAAATTTAGTTCAGCAGCCACCAGCAATTGGAGCGCTGGCATCGAATCGGATGGTTCGAAATGTCTTTATGTTGTATCTCTCTTTATATCGAAACCGCTCTTCTCTGATTTTCGAGTTGTGTCCCCTCCAGTCTGCTGCGGCGGCGTCGGTGGGGCGTCGCTCGTGCAGCGTTGAAGGTTTTGCGCGATGCTTGCGGCTGGCCGTACTACGGTCGCCGCCGTGAATAATTACGCTGAAGAAAATGTGAAAAACCTTTGTCCTAGTTTTCGCGGCGGAAATGACTAACGATTCAGAATAAACGGGTTGAGCTATGTAGATACGAAAAAGAACCGGATTTCTAGCGCCGAAAATAAGAGAGTTGTAAAAATAATAGTAACTTCGTTAGAAAACTTTTGGTTATAAAATAATTTCTAATAATGATACTTTTGCTTGGCCGGGACCTTACACCTTCAAATTTTTATTCATGAGGATATGCAAAAAAGGGGTACATGAATTTTTTCCTCTAGAAAATCGAGAAGTTCTTACCAGAATCAACACCTTAAAAACAGTAACCTATAAAGTCATGTGTAAAAAATGTGTGATAAATGGAGGGAGCTATGTGCGGTACGATGTTTACGTCTTTATTTATTGTATTACTAAGAAAGCGAAATAAAATACAAATTTTTTGATATAGACCCCCAGATAACACTTACCCATTTGAAGCTGTACATAGAATCTGATGTAGATTATTCGCGATGATAAGTTCTCCATTTTTTTCGAATATATTCAGACTATTTATCACAACAATTAATTTAGGTCCCTGTTTAATTAAATCTTTATCAGAAGAATATTCAGGAACTTCAAGTGGAACGTTTTTAATCTCAACGTCAGCTATTATTGAATTACCAGTAGCTTTAACATTGATTAACCCAGCATTTAAAAGGTTTTTATGTTTTCCCTTTACTTGCAATGTGGAAGAATGTGGACTTTGATTATTGCAACCTTCTAAATTTTCTTCAACAGCAGATAGTCCTGACAAATCCTTGGATATATCAATGTTGGTGATATTCGTTTCTTGAAGTAAATTATTTAACATTGTCTTGATAATTTCCGGGCATATGGAAGTACGCGATTCTTGGTTATAGTCGGTTATTGCTGAATTCCACGTTATGGGCCGAGTGTTGCTTTCCCTAGAAAAAAAAATTGGTATTGATCAAAAATATTATTATTAAATTAAATAATAATTATAATTTCAGGTGGCATAAATTGGTGGCTCCAACGATTTAATACTGATGGACAAAGATAGTTACTCATAAAAAAGTCTATCATATGTCGCCTACATCGAGCGGGTCTGCGGGGATGATCTAAACTGCGTAATGAGACAACACAAAAGGTTGAAAGGAATAGGTTGTTCAAAGAGTGAGACAAATAGAAAAAGTTAAAGGATAGATAAATCTTCTTCAGTTAAAAGCTCACAATATTTATTAACTATGCTGATAACACAAACTTAATAACAGGAGGCCAAAATGTGTGTCAGCTTGTGGTGAAAATAGATTGATCCTAAAAGCAGATAAAACTAACGTTTTCAAAACTAAACAATCCAATGTGCAAAACATCAAGGAACCCAAAACATCTAACAACAAATTGTTAAATATTTGGAAGTTAATAAAAACATGGCATGGTCTTTTCATATAAACTAAGTTGTAAAAAGTTGAACTATGTATGTTGTGGAAATGTAAGGATATTCAACAACACATTGTTGAAGTGGATTGTGAGTTATGTAGTATCGTCTCTGATAAGCTCAATATTCTTGTTATCTCCATTTACAGGTCATCTGTGGGCAGCATTGCGGTTTTTATGGAGGTTTTTAACATTATTCTAAATAAATTATTTTGCCTTAGTAAAACTACCATTATCATCAAGGGAGATTTTGATTTAAAATTAAACACAACTGATAAGAGAACATCTGATTTTGTTGATTTATTGTCCTCTTACGGCCTACGCTGTACTATAAAGGATAACACGAGAGCGGCTGCGTCTCTGGATAATATTATAACTAATCTCTCCGAGGCAGATTGCTCTACTGCTGTTTTTGACTGGGGTATATCTAATCATTATGGTGTTACCATATATCTTCACATAGGTGATGAGATTACAAGTGTGGCTCCGGTCATACACCGCCCAATTACCTCGGAAGGCCTTATTGTGCTTCACAGCCTCGTCAGCGATATTAGCTGGGACTTCTTGGACTCTAACGAGGACTTGGAAGTAAAAACTAATTTGTTGTTGAGTCTCTTGACTGGCTCTATGGCGTTGGCATTTCCTAAGCGACTAATGCGTAAACCAAATAATCTAAACTATAATATAAACTGGTTTAACAATTCGTTACGCTCTAAAAGAGATACACTTGCTTTAATGCGAGAAGTGTTTGAGCGAACTATATCGCTCATTCTTAAGAACAGTATAAGAATCTTCCATAATGAATATCGTGCCGAAATCGATAAAGCAAAAATTAGAGCAAATGATTCTTTCGTAAGACATTCTGGTAATCCTTCTAAAGCTTCATGGCAGATATTAATAAATACCGTGCCGGAAAATCGCGTCAATTCGCTGAGACTGGGCTAGGTTCGGATCAGTTCAATGATTTTTTTGTTAACATTGCACGAAACTTGGCTGATGAACTGCCAGTCTCCAATAACAGAAGCGATTATTATTTAAAAAAGTTAGAAATTAACAATGTTCCTGTGCTCAACTTTCGTGACGTGTCGTTTAATGAAACCAGAGACATCATTATTAATTTGAAAAATAAGCAAAGCAAGGATTACTACGGCATCAATACTAAAATTATCAAATCAATTGTAAATATAATAGTGTACCCTCTTACTAAATTAATGAATCAGTGTTTAAGATCCGGAACATGTCCCTCTGCCTATAAAAAATCGCGTGTTGTCCCCGTATTCAAGAAGGGAAATCGAACGGAAGTATCAAATTATCGACCTATTTCCATAATCCCCCTCCTCTCAAACATTTTTGAGAAAGCCATCAAAACAAGAATAGCTGACCATTTTGAGGTCAACAATCTTTTTAATAAAAGCCAATTTGGTTTTCGGAATGGTATGTCTACTGGTACAGCAATTAATAGCTTAATCTCTAAAATAACAAGTGCTTTTGATGTGGGGGACCATACTGCAGCCCTATTCTGTGACCTGACAAAGGCATTCGACTGTGTGTCGCCAGCGATACTTCTGGATAAGCTAAAATATTATAACCTCTCAACAACAGCACTTGAAGTATTGGCCTCTACCGTGGGGACTCAGAATCCTTCTTCTCTGCGGTTTCTCGGTATCCGGTTGGATCAGAAGCTCTCGTGGCAGCCACATGTTGACTCTCTAGCGAATAAACTCTCCACCAATGTTTTCGTGTTGCGCAGCCTCGTGCGAAATGTCACCAGGGATGTACTGGTACTGACGTATTACGCTCTCATACAGGCGAATATATTCTATGGTCTTCTGGCTTGGATACACGCCGCGGGAGTCGATCGAATATTTGGCCTGCAGCGTAGAGCCGTGAGAGTGATAATGGGCATTAACTATAAAGTTGATTGCAGAGGGGCATTCAGGGAGGTATACATAATGTCTTTATATATTTTTCAGTGCCTCAGGTTCATTAAGCAAAACCTTGACGAATACCCGAGAGTTGGTGACACCCATTCTTATAACACCAGAAATCAAAACAATGTCTTCCTGGACTTTCATAGAATTGCTAGATCTAGATTTGCTCTTTACTATCATGCACTAAAAATGTTTAATAAGCTTCCGATCCTTGTGAGGGAGCTACCATCAAGAGTATTCCTCACACAAATAAAACGTTTTCTTAGTAAAAATGCATTCTATTCGGTTAATGAATATTATGATTTTAATTGCAACAGTATTGAATTTTAATTGTCGTGGTTATTATAAAAGTCTGTTACACCCTTAGAGATAGATTTAAATAAAGTTTTAAAATTTCCAATGTTCCTTTGTATCGATCTGTGCATTGTCGCATATGTCAGCTTTAGTATAATTAGTGTTTCTGTTTTATTGTTGTATATATAGGTATAAGTAATAGCGCTGTTTAATTATCTTCATCTGGTGTATGTTTGACTTGTGTAAGCATCCTTGCGATAGCACCAATAAATACTTTGACTTTGACATTGAAGATGGAGAGGGGGACAATATAATAATGTGAACATTTTATATTCTGCTACTTTTGAGTTATTTCAAATGTATGGAATTATCGTTTGGTGTCATACAACACAGATTTAGTAGCCAAAAACGGGCCATAAAGAATTTGGAATTTAAACAGACATGCAAAAGCATTTTTAAATCTATGAGGATAATAATTGTATATGCCAAAAATATATTTGAATTAAGCAGTACCCACTAATAACTAGTGTCCTAAGAGATCAGATCATCTCAATTACTTAATATCACTTATTAATGCACTTTGTAGTATTACTTATTAATACTACATGTTTAATTATATTTAACTACGTTTATCATTAAACTGTTAACATGTTTTTATATCTCTTTTGACTGTCTCTACATAATGACATCTGACCTCCTGGTAGTGACTAACTGTATACAATACGCACCTATAACTAATACTTAATATTATATCTCCCCCTTAACAGAGATGCTTTATTAATACACAATATATTCTGACAACTTGGAAGGTTTCTTTATAGTTCGTGTTGGTCTTATACTAATCCGAGCACCAAACTCATTGCTGTTAACAAAGGGACTATCGTTTATACTCGTACAAGCCTCAGGACTATTACTATTAAAACTAAACCTAGGCTTATCCCTAGACTCTTCATAATTATTCGACAACTCGGTAATATTACTATCATAATCATCATTGTCCCTTATGTTATACTTAACTACTGATTTACGTAAATGATTACTATTACGTCCTAATATATTAATACCATTATCGATTAGATATGACCTTGGAGACTCATGTTTTGCTGTAACCATTGCGGGACGCCACTTATTGTTATTTCTGTATACAATGTTATCACAATCCTGAAAACTTTGTCTCGACTTGGTGTGCATATCGTAGTATTCCTTATCACTTTTATTTCTGTTTTCTAAACTTTGCTTAAATTCTTTAATTTTAGTTTTTTGTTTTTCAACAACTGGTAATTTTGTTTTTAATTTTCTAGAAAACAAGAGTTCTGCCGGCGATCTCTTAAGACTTGTTATAGGAGTACTGCAATACTCCATGAGTGCAACCCACATATCATCAGACTTACCTTTTTATGCTAGCAATTCAACACAGGGAAGCATTCATTTTGATTTCGAAGAAATAATTTATGATTTTGCCAATTTCTCTAATTTCAAGTTCTCTGTTTCCAATCAATAAAAAAATTAATATCCATTTTAAAATCATATTCTTACTTTGTTATATTATGTTTACTTTTTGAAGCTATTTAATTTCATATTTGGAAAATAATAAAAAAGTTATAGGCGCCATGGTGACTCCTGTCTTATATTTTAGCTTAACCTATCTCAGGAAACCAATATTTTAAAAACTTATATAATATAAGGAGTTAAAGATCAAAGGGGAGAAAACACCGGAACCCGAGTTAAAAAAAATACAAAGGAGAAATGAAGATTTAAAAAAACAAAATGACGATTTGATAATTGAAAACAAGAAACTATCGGCGTTGAATATACAACGTCAAAAAACAGTAATAGGTAAGGGTGTGTTTCATCACTTTTTGGTACATTTTTAAGGAATATAATGCATTTGTTTTGTGGAGAGAATGACTAATTTAATAAAAGTATTGAAAATGTTGACAATCCTTGGAATTCATTAAAAACACTATTGATTATGGGTAGAAATAAAAATTACTTGTTATGTTTCACTGTTTTAATATTCAGTTACCTGACACGCGTGTTTCGGCCCTATCGGGTCATTTTCAAAGGAGTACAAAGATATAAACATTATTGAGGTACTGAGGGAATAAAATTGCTTTTGAATTGAGTATTTCTTTACTTTTTAAGTATGTATGTACCTGAGAAATATTTTTTTTTCTTAAGAATTAAAAAATCTTCCTTTCACCCAGAATGATACCTAATATAATAATAATAAACGTCTTTTATTTCAAAAAATAAAGGAAATAAAATAAATGAGTGGTTCAGAAAAAAATGATTTCCATACCAGTAAAGTTAAAATGACTTTTATAGCAGTAATGTTAGAATGCCTCGAGTAAATTGAATTTGGGTGATAATTTTTTAAATATGGCTCTTTGGGTTCTTGTAGATTTTCTTGACAAAATGTCTTTAGACAATAAATTCATTGAAAAGACAGAAGCAACAATAATTATCGATGTTGGAGAAATAAAGAATTATCAGGTATTATACTATTATCAAATAGGTCATTACAAGTGCTTAATTTTTTATATTTTGCTTCTACTGGCATTTGTGTAATGTAGAAAAGTATCCTTATTCCACTATTTTTACAAAAAGTAGGTAAGTAGAAGGTAAAAAGTAGACACTAATAGTAAAATATGTAGATAATCTGCAACTACACCAGAAACAAGAGTATGTATATATTTTTAAATTTGCAGCGTTTTATAGAAAATATATTTAATTACTTATTTAAACCTATGTGTCATATATGTGTACTAGAAACCATAGTTTTGTTAAGGTCAATTAAGGTGAAACGAACTTTATATAGGTACATTTTTTATTGTATTGTGTTCTTATCAGCATTGGGTATCTGGGCATGGAATTTCAATAGAATTCAGTTTATTGGAAACGGTCTTTTATTTCACACTATGCACCTATAGCGGATTATTATAGGTTTTGTTCTAACCCGACCAATTACCGTACCAGAACGGCGAGCAAAAATGTGTACAGGTGTTGTACGATTTTTTTTACCATCGAGAGTAGAGTAGACTTAAAAATGGAAATTGCGCTTATTTTTTTAATGCAGTTAAAGAAGATTATACAGGTGTTCCTAAAATAATATTCGTGAGCTATGTTTTTATTTGTTACTAAGTTATAAATGAAAGTATAGTATTTTATGAAAATGTAATTAGGTATACTGTGTAATTTATAGGTTCATTTAGAACGTGGAATTTATTTGCACGAAACCATATACTATGATGTATGGTTTCGGTCAACAACTGGCCCACAGTTCATAAAGAACATCAGCATAGCCGTATGTAGTCGGGAATATTAAAACTCGTGCCGACCCTTCATGATCTACTTTATTCTTAATAATGAGGCACCGAGGCTCTTATGAGCAGCTCCGTAACTAGAAAACAGTCAAACCGGGTGAAAAAGGAAGTGATTAAACCGGCGTTGAATAGGACGAGGCTTGCGGCTATAGAAGGTAAGATATATTTATTTTACACTACATCTTAAATGACTTCTTAAAATCATTCCAGGTTTTCTGTAATTGTAGTAAAATTTAATCAAAATTATGGTTGTTACGAATTTAAAGTTTGTGTAGGTGTATTTCGGACTGTTTTGGAAAAAAAAAATTGTGGGGAAACTAAGCACTGATAAAAACAAACACTTTGTGTTGGTAAAATGAACAGTTATTTTATTTTATATTTTTAGACATCTACCGTTGCTTCCTAGCAAACAAAGATCCAACAAAAGATACCGAGAAGGAGGTGCGATGCATAGGTGCCTACTTATATTCGCAGTAAAATAAGTGACTTAGTCCGGAACAAAGACCTGGTAACTATAGATCCGACAAGCCATTCATAAATGCTATAAAATTATGATGTCAAAATCGTTTCGTGGCGAGACGCTGTGAGGAGCTTGGTGGGGTCGGGAGTGGGGATTACGCTGTCTTTACACATGCATGCGACAAAACCACAGAACAATAAAGGTTAGGTTGATAATTCACCTCACTTTTATTGAACCAATCAAAACGCTCATTTTCATAGCAACCACCTTGGTAACGGTCGTCTTACCCGATAAGACTACCGCTAGCTCGAAAAGACGCTTTCGAAAAGACGCTTGTAGCTTTTTTACTTAAATAAAAAATTAGTAACACCTCTAACTTGTATATTTACCTTTATCAGACGGCCTTCATTTTTATGTTCAGTAAATTATCCAATAAAATACACCTCTAGAGGCGGTTTCTTATCTTCATACCTTCGTTTTTCACTCGAAACTCGATTTTCCAAGAAAATTTTTACTCAATGTAATTTTTACTTATAATCAAAGATAAGACCCTCGAGCTAAAGCTCTCGGGATCATATCAGATTATAAGTAAAAATTACATTTCGTAAAAATTTGTCAGAAAATCGATTTCTTGTTAAAAACATCGGTATTACCGATAAGACGCCTCCTCTATCGGTATATTACTGTTGATAAGACTCCAGAAAAACCCACAGAAAAACGCTGTCACAAATGAAATGGAGCATCCGTTATGCCGAGTAATGCCGAGTCGATGCGGATGGCTACGAAAATGGTGGGATCTGGGCGGATCCTTTTATGCTGCGTTGCCATATTACAGATTTTTACAAGGTTTTAAGGCAATGTTATATATTTCCCACATCATGTTAATCTAGTTAATCATAGAAGTTAATACTTTTAACAGAGTAAGCCCAGAAAACTACGTTTTCTGTGGCGTCAGTCTGACAAACCAAGTGGAGGGGAGCAGCTTGTATGTTGATTTACTTTACACTGGAATACAATGATGACATCACGATTATTTGTTATTGTTCGGTCTAATAGTTACCAGCCGAATCGATTTGTAGCGATGAACCGGTATTAACCGCGGTTATACCTTTGGTTAACCTTAAATTTACCCTTTTTAACTTATTACGTCACGCCGCTCAAGAACCGCTTGAACGAAGAAAAGTTATTACCGGTTATAAATGTCAATTGTCAAATTTGTTTGTGAATTTAACTTCTAGTTGTAACCCTATTTTTTTTTGCTGTTTTATCAAAAAATCACTAATCAGTGTAATTAATGGATCATTTAACTTTAAACGTGATTAGTGACTGGGAGCGAGAAGAGGACATCATTTTAATACTGAGGTATTTCAGAAGAAACTCTTTCAAAGCAAAATGCTTAGTTACCTACCTTCTCCAAGAACACTCAATGATACCACGATATTTAAGCGCAGAGCCATGGATAATTGAATACAATAACACCCAATTTTTTAAAATATTTAGGATGACCAAAAACACGTTTGATTTGTTGGTGAATGTGATTGGAAGAGTAGATAAGAAAAAAATTATGATGAAGAAGTATTCTGGAGGTCATTACCCTCTGTCTATAGAATTGCAAATATTAATATTTATTTGGTATATGGCAAATCCAGACAGTCTTCGGAGCATTGGTATCCAGTTCAAAGTCTCAACACCAACTGTTATGCAAATTGTTAATAGAATTTTATATTTTATGTTACTAATGAAGAAAACCTATATAAAATTCCCAAGCACTGAAGGGGAGCTGCAAACAGTTTCAAGGGGGTTTACAAAATATCCAGGTGAGTAATAATATGCCTGAAAAACTGAATTTTATTTGTTTTTGGATTAAATAATTATTATTATATATTAATATCATTTATAAAACTTGTTTATTTGTAGGGACTGTGGGTGCAGTGGATGGGACACATATCTTTATCAATGTTGAAAAAGAGCAGCAGGATAGCTACATTGATCGCTACAGAAGACACTCCATTAATATAATGGGAATTTGTGATGCAAACACACTTTTTACCTATATATTTGTAGGATTTCCAGGATCAGCACATGATTCTCGGGTATGTGTATTGTATTATATTGAGTTTGTTACTGAAAACAAAAAGGAAACATTTATCCAGTCAGTGTAATTGTTGCAGAGGGTCCGCAATATAGAATTCTCAAACTCAAATTGTGCTTTATTGTTGAAAGAAACATTTTATTGTTTACTTCAGTACTTCAGTTTGCATCTTAACAGTTGCTTTTCTCCATTTCAGGTTTTTGAAAATTCACAGTTTTGTCAACAAATTGCTATAAATGGGCCCAATTCAATTTTTCTTGATGCCAATATGTATCATTTAATTGGTAATAGTGCTTTTGGTGTCCGGAAATGGCTGATGACTCCATATAGAGACAACAATAACCTGACAAGAAAACAGAAGCATCACAATTACCGTTTGTCGTCAGACAGAGTTGTTATTGAACATACTTTTGGGTTGTTAAAAGGACGGTGGAGACGACTTCAGTTTATTAAAACATATAATATCTGCAAGACTATTGATATTGCGACAGCTGGATGTGTACTGCATAATTTCTGTATGTTGAATGCAGATTTTTGGGATGAGGAGGTGACAGAATTTGAACGAGTTCCTGTAGGGGAAGCAGGACAAAATCAAGCAGAAGGTGTGCTCAAAAGAGATAACATAGCCAATTATTTATTTTTCAATCGCAGATAAATTTGATATTCAAAACATTCTCAATCAAAAATCTTTTATAAGTAAATTGTTTGTCTGTCTTGTTTATAATATCAAAACACAACCTTTGTGCAGTGTGGTCAGAAAGGTGGTATTCTAGTATTTCAGTTTTATATTCATCCAAGTTTGGCAAAAAAAAAATGTGATTAAGGCAACTACCACAATTTAATGTAATCCAATAAACATGACAGAGGAAAGCGAGGAAAAGGATTAGGAAAGGGAGAAAGAAAATCGTAATGTATGGATGTAATGTCAATTGCAAAACAGGACATTAGAGTACATAAAAGTAATTTTATTACTTAGGTACTAATTATTGCTCATATATATTACATTAATTCTGAATGTAGTATGTAATGCAGTGTTTGTGAATTTATGCAATACATTGTAATTTGAACCAAGATTGTAAATAATAAATAAATTATATTTTCCCTAATATGTAACATACTTTTTCTTAGCATATTAAATGTTTTCCCTGCTCTCCAATATGTAAAATACGTTGTAGACTGATTGTGATTATACCATAAGTATTAATGTGTTTGTCCACACATTTTTTAAATTAAAATTATTAACCAACCAGCTTGCCGGCAAGTAAATTGTTCTCTAGGGTCAAATCAAAAAAATTATTATGTTAAAACACTTTATTTTAACAAAAAATAATAACTAACAAAGTGCAGTGCAGTCAAAAGATAAATAACGAATTTAAACTGCATTGCAGTCAAACACAAAAAATAATATCTAATAATCTGTCCACCTTGCAGAGCAGTCAACTTCAATAAGAATACAGTGTATACTGTATGCTCTTTGCATTGAGGTAGTTTACTGCAAAAATACATTTTTTTAATACACATTCAAGAAATCTAAATAACTTCTAACTTATCATTAATAGGTAGGTACTTATATTATAAAAATAGGAACTTTGGATTAAACCACCACAACAAGGCTAAGTAAACCTTTAATCTTTTAGAGATCAGTCAAATGCAAACAAAAAATATTACTTATAAAAGTTTAACCTAACTGCACCTCCTGATCAGTCAAATCAAACAATACCTATAACATACTTTGTACTTTTTAGAAACTGACTAATTGTACAAAATTTATCCTAAGCTTTTGTATAAAACAACAAAGTTCAATCAGATTCTGAATCCTTCTTTTTTTGGTCATAGGCCTTTTCCAAAATATTTAAAAACCTATCCCTCTGCTCCTCCGCTCTATTTAAATGGGATTTTAAAAAGGCAAACTCTTGTTCTCGAGATTCTCTATCCAACTTGAGTTCCTGCAGAACTGTATCGGTTTTTGTTGCAGGCCTGACTTTTCTTGTCAAATTTTTATACCTGTCTTCAATGGGGGTTCCACTTTCTTTTTGTTTTTTAGGTTGGGGTATGTCGTCTTCGTTACTCTCATCCTGAGTCCCCTCACTTTCTTGGAAACTGTCTTCCAAGTACGCAGGATTTACTTTATGTTTAGAGCCTACAAAATAATTGATAATTTCATTAACACTTTACCCTTTCACGTGGTTTTTAAAAGTAAAAACAAAAGGTAAACAGGAGTAAAATATGTTTTCAAAAATCACAATTCTACCCTTCCAAGGAAATATAGAATACCTATATCATTTGCATGACCAAAGACAAGTAGGGGTGTAACCTTACATTAAAATCAATAACACAACATACCCAAAATAGAATGTATTTCGTCGAAGAATGGAGGAATATCTTCTATTTTCTTTTCACCTGTGGTTTTTTGTTGCTTGACATAGGCTTGATATGCCTTAGTCAAATTAGCAAATTTTTGACGACATTTTTCAACACTGTTTTCTCCCATGTTAAAATCCTGTAATTGTAGGGTTGTAGCAATTTTTTGCCACAATTTTGCTTTACTAGTTTTCTTGTCATCAAACTCTTTATGGTATTTTTGTCTCAACGCCAATAAAAGAGATGTTCCTTCTAGATCTTTCTCAGTAGGTTTCCTTTTCGTCCATATTACCTCAGCATTTGTAGATGTACTAGGCGCCGTATTCATGGATGTATTGAGCCCCATATTAGTGGATGTACTGGGTTCCATATTATTAGGACTCGGCTGCAAATTAGTGCATGTGCTGGGCCCCATATTAGTCGATGTACTCGGCCCCGTGGATGTGGATGTACTGGTTCTAGTATTTACTACTTCACCATAAAAAATATTTGGGTAGTTAAAGCGTAAGTATTCTGCAGCTGCATCAACATCTAAAAATTGTATTTATAAGACAATTCGTTAAGTGGTACCCTGGTACCTATAATCAACGAACATTAACAAGTAATGTTCGTTGCTATAATCAAATGAAACCACAATGGCCAAAAGATTTATTGTAACATAACCTCAAAGTATCGTATTTAAACAACTTACCGTTTATTATTTTTTTTTTTTTTTTTTTTTTTTATGATAAGGCACAGCACTACAGGATAAATCCTTTATGGCGCTCTAGGAGCGGTGCGTGTGCGCAGGAAACGATTCACGTTGGTCTTGAATCTTTGGAGACTATACTCGTTGGGGAAGACGATCTCAGGGAGGTCGTTCCAGAGTGATGACGTTCTCCAGATGAAAGAATTTTGAAACAGTGTCGTTCGAGGGACACTAAGCTGAACCACGTACTGGTGGGCTGTAGTGGCTCGTCGTGTACTTCTACCATGCACCGCTCTGGGTGGTATTAAGCGGGCAACCTCAGTTGAACACTTGCCATGAAAATATTTGTAAAATAAGCTCAAGTCGCCAACCTGCCTTCGATGTTCAAGGCTTTCCAGGCTGTTTGTCAGACTATGGTCACCGATCAAGCGAATGGCTCTTCTTTGAATGGAATCTAGCAATCTCAGGGTATGTTTAGGAGCAGAGCCCCAAATATGCGAACAGTACTCCAGTGATGGTCGAATTTGGGCTTTATAGAGCATCAAAAGTTGTTGGGGTGTATAGAGGTTCTTTGTTCGGAAAAGTACTCCAAGCTTCTGCGAGGCTGCCTTAGCAATGGCCGCAACGTGGCCATGCCAAGACATATGACTATCCAGATTAACGCCCAATAAATGAATTGATGAAGCCAAGGGAATTGAGTGTCCCGCCATAACTATATCCGGTTCTTCAACATTAACTTTTTTAGAAAAAACTGCCGCCTGGGTCTTTTTAGCGTTAAATTCTACTTGGTTACTGTCACCCCAAGACAAAATTTCTTCCAGGTCTTTGTTGAGATGTGAGACCTCTTGCTGCCTATAGAGATGTGCATTAGCAGCCGATGTCCGAGCATCCATAGTAAAAGTTGAAACAAGTGTGCTGTCATCAGCGAAGCTATATATAGGATTTTTAGTTTTTTCCAAAAGATCGTTAATGTATAGTAAGAAAAGGGTGGGCGACAATATAGAACCTTGAGGGACTCCGGCGTTGATGTTAAATGTGTCTGAAAGAAATCCGTCCATCGCCACTCGCAGAGAACGGTCTTTAAGAAAGCTCGACAGCCATGAACAAAATTGAACCGGCAGTCCGTATGCTCTCACTTTAGTTAGGAGCCCCTCATGCCATACTCGGTCAAAAGCCTTGGAAATGTCCAGTGCTACCGCCCGGGACTCCCCATGGTGTTCTATTGCGTTGTTCCAAACATGAGTAACATAAGCGAGAAGGTCTCCTGTTGATCTAGACTTACGGAATCCATACTGGCGGTCACTAATAATGTTGAAGCCTTCCAGGTATTTTAGTAATTTTTCGTTGATAGCCTTCTCCATAACTTTTGATATAACCGAGAGCAATGCGACTGGACGATAGTTGTTTGGCAAGGTCTTCTTGCCTTTTTTGGGTATGGGCTGGACTCTCGCAGTTTTCCAGCAAGAAGGAAATATTCCTTTTTTGTAGGATAAGTTAAAAAGCCTACAAAATACCGGTGTCAGTTCGTCAGCGCATTTCTTAATTACAATGACTGGAATATCGTCAGGACCAGAAGCCTTTTTAGTGTCGAGACTCCCCAAGATTCGCTTAACATGGCGGTGGCGAAAGACAATCTCGGGCATTCTCGATCCTACAGGGGTAATGTTCGGTGGAGTACTTCCCTGAAAATTTACCGTTGAATGTGAAGAGAATAGTTCCGCCAGTAAGTTTGCTTTTTCCTGTGCTTTGGTCGCAATGGTGCCATCAGAACGTGTTAGAGGTGGAATGGTTGACTTGGTAAAGTTCTGACTGACGGCCTTAGCTACCGACCAAAATGATTTTGAGCCGCTAGGACATTCAAGAAGTTTGTCTCTGATCCTCTGGTTGTGTGCTTCTTTGCTTTGGTTTATCGTTTGCTTGCATTGGTTTCGAGCGTTAACAAAGATGGTACGATTTTCGGCGGTAGGATTTTTACGCCATTGTCGGTAGAAATAATTTTTTGATTTAACAACTCGTTCGCAATTTTTGGTAAACCAAGGCTTGCCGTTAGAAGGGCACTTTTTTGAGAAAGGGATGAAGGCTTCCATACCAGTAAGTATAACCTCCGATATTTCTGTTGCACAGATGGATGGATCATCAGAGGTAAAACAAACGTCCCGCCAAGGAAAGGTTCGAAAATGGTCCCTTAGGTCCTCCCACTTAGCTGATGTATAATGCCATATCTTGCGTGGTTTAGGAGGCTCTTCAGCACTAATTGGTAGTTTGTTCAGTGCCGAAATAAGGTTGTGGTCAGACGTTCCTAACGGCGGCTTCACGGTGACAGTGTACAAGTCGGGGTTTGAAGTTAAGAAAAGATCCAACAAACTAGCAAAATCACCATCTCGGTCTGGAATCCGAGTTGGTTCACCCACCAGCTGGTTACATTGGCAGTATTTAAATCGTCCACGACTATAGTGTAATCATTTCCTTCGTAATTAATATTTAACTGATATTTTTCCATCTTAAAAACAACAACAAAACAACGGCAAAAAAGACACAACCACAAATAAAAAGAGACGGACAATAAAAAACACCTCAGCAGCAAGGTTATTACCGGTCCAAGAAATGACAGCTAATGACGTACTGAAGGGCTTGGTGGTGACGTCAGACATCACCGAAAAGTTATAACCACAGCCGCTGCAACGCGATTGGTAAATACCAATTAGGAATATTTATAACCGGTCCATCGCTACAAATCGATTCTGGTCTTTGTTCCAGGTCTTTGGTCCGGAATAGTAAAAGACATCAAAACGGAAAGATGGAAGATAAAGGAAAAGGTAAGCTAACGTGAATTAAAAACTGTAACAGCAGATTAACTTGTGTCTCTTTGATTTTAATTTTGGCATCATTAATATGCAATAATGCATTTTGCTACTATTAATTCATTTAAAGTATGCAAATCCCTATGTCCCACTAAACAATATGGGGTGGTTGCATAGGTACTAAGAAAAAGGCTGAGAAAATTATCTATAATGCAATCATTTTCTTTTATTGTGTAAGACTTTGTAAATATTATTTCATTTATTAATTAACAAGTTTACTTCAAACATTAAAAATAATTCAAAATAGACAAAAAAATTAAACAAACTTGTACCAATTAGAAAATTATTGTCCCAGTATACAGGGTGTCTCTAAAAGGTCTGTACAAAATCTGAGCACATATTCCTGAGGCCAAAATAAGGCGATTTAAAGCAACTTACCTTAGTCCGAAATTGCTCCGTTTCCGAGATACAGGGTGGTAAAGTTAAAAAATAAAAATCGAATTTTTTATTTATTTATTTAGTACACTACCCAGACAGTAACTTCCAATTACAGGGTAGCAACATACAAAAAACACAAATAACCTTATTTAAATAATACACAATGAAATTCTAACCAAACTAAACCTAACCTAATCTATACTAGCCTAACTGAGCAGTAGGTGATAAGACACATTGACTTATAAGTCAAAAATATACAGTCCATTAACCAAAACAGTTAAATAAACTTTTTTCATTTGTTGTACAGTACAGAGAAATATGTCAATATGGTGCTTATATTTTTCATAATCATTGCACATGACATAGAGCGGTGAATACAATAATAAATTTGTTCGAGGAACAGGTAAATAAAAAAAGGAATGATTATTGCGAGCCTGCAGGGATGGCACTCGAAACCTAACTCTAGGCAATATTTCTAGACAGTCCAATTTACCTTTTAACATCTTATACAAGAACAAAACTGCAGCAAATTCTCTACGTTTCACTAAACTGGATATGTTAAATCTGCTTAGCATAACATCATTCGGAAAGCCAATCTCCGGATAGGTACCATCCGCCTTAAACCAAAGGTATTTAACAAAACGTCTCTGGATTGTTTCAATCGCGTTAGAATGAACTTCATAAGCAGGGTACCAAATAAGTGACCCATATTCCAGCTTACATCGCACGAATGCATTAAACAATACAATCAGAGTATTCATGTTAACAAAATCCTTAGAGTTTCACAAGATAAAGCCCAAATTTCTGTAAGAGCTTAAAATTAGCTCATTGATGTGATTGACAAAAGATAACTTTGCATCAAAAGTAATACCCAGATCTTTAAATTAAGAACACCTTAACAAAACAGTCCGATTTATACTGTGTGCAAAGTAAGTTGGGTTAGTTCTACGAGTAAATGATAAGGCAAAACATTTGATTATATTAAGGTGTAAATTGTTTGAATCGCACCATCGACCCAAAGAGACAATATCTTCTTGAAGGTAAATGCAATCACTCAGCGAGTCAACTTTACAAAATATTTTTAAGTCATCAGCATAAAGAAGTGAATGTGATTTAATATTATCTATGATGTCATTTATAAAAATATTAAAAAACAAGGGACCAAGAACTGAACATTTTTTAACGTATTACTTTAAAACTTGGTATCCGGGGGTTTTTTGGGATGCGAAACCCGAATACGGACACCTTTTCACTGTGGCAATTAGAGGGCGCTTCACAATGCACTTCCTATATGGTTTAAAATGGCCATAACTTTTTTATCAGTGTAGTTCTTTACTTTTTTTGTTAAGGAACTAATTTGTTGAACATTTTGAAACAAAAAAGGTACTCTTGTGAAAATCCGCTAAAGTAAGCCGTTTTTGAGATATTTCGGTTTTTAGTGTTTGATGCCGCACCGGAATATGTAAATTATTTTGAATAAAAAATTCCGCTATCAGTAAATTTTTGGCAAGAAAAAATGTTTCACTTGGGTTAGTTACAGCAAGTTTTGCAGGAAGAATTTGAGTATGGATTTTTTTTTAATTAAATGAGGAACAATTTTATTTTATAAGTAAATTTACTTAGCATAAACTTTTAGTAATTGTTCAAAATGACCTCCGTTAACATAAGTACAAAGATTAATACGACGTAAAAAGTTTAAATTTACGCTTTGCATCAATTCCGCATCGTTCTTTAATATGTTGCCTGCATTTTGAATTCCTTCCCACAATTCCTCTTCATTATTAATCGGTCTGGAGTATACCATCGTTTTTAAAGAACCCCCATAAAAAATAATCCAATGGAGTTCTATCTGGTGAGCGTGGCGGCCACTTTACAGGAGCGCAATTTCCTCTACCGATCCATCTGTTTGGATACTGTCGATGCAAATAATTGCGGACATTTAAACTAAAATGTGGTGGAGCACCGTCATGCATAAACCACATATCTCGTCGAAGTTATCATGGCAAATCTTTTAATAAATCTGGCAGCGTATTTTGTAAATGTTCTAAATAGTCTACACCCTCGTCTACACCATTTAGTCCTGGCTCGTGGCGGTAAAATGACAGGACCAATAATAAAATTGCCAATGATTCCTGCCCACAAATTAATTCTAAACTCATGTTGATAATGAGTTACTTTCGTGGCATACGGGTTTTCATCAGCATAAAAAGATGTTCGTTATGTAAGTTGGTGACACCACTTCTTGTAAAACATGCTTCGTCAGTAAACAAAATGTGCTTAGCAAAATTCACATCCTGTTGTCTTTGTTCGGTAATGAATCGACAGAAGTCCAATCGCTGATCGAGATCCGGAGCCAAAAAGTCTTGTACCATTTGGATATGGTATGAATGAAGGTGCTGTTCTTTTAATGTTCTATGAACTACATCCCTGGATCCTCCTACCTCTAAACCTAAGCGTCTGGTGCTTAATTTTGGATCTTCAGCAATTTTTTCCAAAATTTGTTTCTCGACCTCAAGAGTGCTTATTGCACGTTG
Source organism: Polydrusus tereticollis (assembly GCA_963920685.1). Lineage (NCBI taxonomy): Eukaryota > Metazoa > Arthropoda > Insecta > Coleoptera > Curculionidae > Polydrusus > Polydrusus tereticollis. The sequence goes on from OY987332.1 coordinate 100,754,534, forward strand.
CCGTCCATAATTGGCAGTTTAAGGAGTGAAGCTACCGGTTTCACGAAGGCGTCCCTCAATAGCAGCAAATGTTTGATGGTTTGGTATGCGCCGATTTGGATATCTTTTCCTGTATACCCTAACACTTTCGCGGCCATTTCCTTCACAATACCCAATAGCATATTCGTCATTTCTGCAGAACTGTATCCTTCAGCAATCTTTACAGTCAATTTAAAATTTAACTAACACGTTTCAATCACCTTATTTATTCTTGCATTGGCAAATTCTTACTGAAACACTTACTGTAAACAACATAGACTGATAGCGAAAATTCTTAAAATTCGAAAAATGTTTACATTTAAATAGTCTGCTGCAAAAAAAATTTTAAAGGTGTTATCAAATAAGTAAAAAATCCGAGGATTTTCAAAAAAGTATCTAAAAAAAAATACATTTCCGACTGCTAATTCACTGACCACATTTCATCCTCAAAGATAACAGCAAACATTTTTTATTCAGAATAGTTTAAATATTCCGGTGCGGCGTCGAACACTAAAAAACGAAATATCTCAAAAACGGCTTACTTAAGCGGATTTTCACAAGAGTACTACCTTTTTTCTGCCAAAATGTTCAAGAAATGAGTTCCTTAACAAGAAAGGAAAAACTACAGTGATAAAAAAGTTATGGCCATTCTAAACCATAAGAAGTGGATTGTGAAGCGCCCTCTAATGGCCACAGTGAAAAGGTGTCCGTATTCGGGTTTCGCATCCCAAAAAACCCCCGGGTACCAAGTTTTAAAGTGATATGTTAAAAAATGATCATTAATTTTAAAAAATTTGATTTTTATTTTTTAACTTTAACGCTCTGTATCTCGGAAACGGGGCAATTTCGAACTAAGATAAGTTGCTTTAAATCGCCTTATTTTGGCCTCAGGAATATGTGCTCAGATTTTGTACAGACCTTTTAGAAGACAGTATAACAGTTTCATCTATACCTAAGCTTAAGCAAAGTAAGTAGGTACCTGTTTTCGTCTGTTTCAGATTCGTCCATCTTAATGTCTAGTTCTTCGTTTTTCAATTTCCACTCTGTATAGTTCAAATTATACATTTCATCGCATCCATTTACTGCTTCACTCTCCTCAACTTTGACCTCTGGTTTTGTTTGGTCAGGGAATATTTGTTTGCCCCTGCAAAACATAAAATGGTAATTGTGTGGATTACCCTATACAGCAATTTTTTTGCTAGTTTTTTTTTATAGCCTAAGTAATTTTGAGGTTGTGAATCATGAATCCGAATTTTTTTTTTTCAAATGTTACAATCCTTAAGAAGCATACATATCTAGCTTTAGATTGTTTGTAATACAATGAAAACTTCACTTAGGCCAACCTACATTAATTACCTAGTTTGTAAGTAATCCACTCTACTGATCACGGTGATAACTGTGCAATTACTCTCGAGATCAGAGTTATAACAAGCACAGTTTATAGAGTTTACAATTTAAAAATTAGAATTACCTACTTCGGGTATTTAAAAAAAAATAAAAGACCCCCCCCTAATTATGTTTGTACGTACCACGAACACTGGTACCTACTTTTAATGAAACACAAATAAACAGAATTCTAAAATCAGCAAACTTACCTAATTTGCCCCGTTTCCTCATCGTCACTGTTCTCTTTTATTTTTTGTTTTTGTTGCGTAAAAAACTCTGTTGGATCGCTGAATTGAAATTTTTTTTTCTCTTCCAAATCACACATGTTTATAAACAATTTAATTCAAGAGAACCGCGACTAAATTAGTTAATCACAGACGGCAAAAAAGATCAAAAGTGAAAATCGTGTTATTTTGTTGTGGTATTTAAGAACATCAAAGTTAGGTTATTTTGTACTTTGTCTTGCTTTTGGCATTCTGGCATCAATGTATCAGGGCAAATAGCCAGCTTAGCGCGGACCCAGATGAAACCTATGCTAACTTGCTCCATTGCTTTTAAGGAAGACTTAAAGCTATGCTAGTTTCAAAGCTAATTTTCGTTTGCACACATTGCAATAAACATTAAGTGTGTGTCCTATTTTATAATCGCGATTTTCTCGTTTTAGAGATACTTAACCCTCACAGACCCAACTCGTCAGTTAAGCTAAGCGCACATGCGCTACAGACGTTTTATTTTAGCGCCGCTTTATGTAAATTAAGTATAGGGTTAGACGAGTTAGAGTACTTGTCGGTTGCCGGGTTTTAGTTAAAAAGAAGTTTCGTATATCGTGTTGAATTTGTATATGGGTATGTCGAACCCAAGTGTTAAGTTTATGGTATGTACGTGAGAGGCGAGTCGGCAACGTAAACTTGCAAAAAAGGGTCAGATGTAGATCTCATCTTTGCGATAAGGGCAAGGACAGAAACAGAGACCTCGCCTGCTCCGCTTGCCATAAGCCAAACATTGTACGGAGCATAGAGCCAAACTCTATTGAGTGGGCGACCAAACATTTTATACAGAACTGAATTTTTTGACTAAGGTTGCTAAAAAACAATTATTGTCCAAGAAAACTGGATTTTTTTATTGGATTGACATCTATTCTAACATGTATCACTGTCATATTTAGAATATTGTGCTTATTTTTTTGATAATTGATTTTTAGTTTTCTTATGTACATGTCTTACTTTTTTTTTGTTTCATGAAGGTTTAAATTAAAAATTTGTTTCCAAAATGTACATGTTTTAATTTATATGCAGTCTATTATAACCAAATAATAAATTTAACGTCATATACTTTCACATCTTAAACTTTTTAATAAAAATATAATAATAACAAAATATGGGTACCTACCTCAGACCCAAGTGTGAAGTTTACGTTAAGATATATAAGTGTGACGTTCGAGGGTTAAAAGTGGGAGAAATCCTTTTTTTTCATGCATGTGCTAAAACGCTTTAATATGCCGGGCAAGTGATAATATTTCTATTATAAATTGGATTCCATATAAGTATCCCGAGATGTGAGAATTAATAATGCAAGTTTAAAAAGTTTTAGAAAAACTAAAATACAACTTTTTAAGTGTACATTTTCGACTCAATTATTAAAGAAGCTGACCACAAGAATAGAAAAGAACCAATAACTCCGTACCTACTGTAGGAGATAGTTATTGGGAGAACACATATGTCTTTATATGACATATAAATATGTATATATTATGTAAGAACCTTGTTTCTAGCTACTTGCTGAGACCTCATAAGGATTAAATACATATGCGAGATGTTACACGTGGCGACATCTCGTAGCAATCGAGCTATCCACCTAACCAGACCAGCGAGGTCTTAGAGAAGACCAAACGCTGGAAAGGATCCCGCATAAGCAGGTATCTAAGGTCAGGTGGCGCTGAAAGCCAGTCGTCGGTTTCTGTGAACCGAAAACATGATATAAAAGAAAGATGTTTTTCCCTTTTCTTTTCGTCAGACCCAATCCTTGGACGCGTTTCGCCGTATTACGGCTCATCGGCAAGGCTATAGAGAAAAAAAAATAGAGAAAAAACATCTTTCTTTTATATCATGTTTTCGGTTCACAGAAACCGACGACTGGCTTTCAGTGCCACCTGACATTAGATACCTGCTTATGCGGGATCCTTTCCAGCGTTTGGTCTTCTCTAAGACCTCGCTGGTCTAGTTAGGTGGATAGCTCGATTGCTACGAGATGTCGCCACGTGTAACATCTCGCATATGTATTTATACATTATGTGTTGAAAACACTGTAAGATCCCTTTCCTTTTCGTCAGACTCTATAGCCTTGCCGATGAGCCGTAATACGGCGAAACGCGTCCAAGGATTGGGTCTGACGAAAAGAAAAGGGAAAAACATCTTTCTTTTATATCATAAGGATTAACCAAATTATGCTAAAACAGCTATTCTCTGGGCTTGCTGCTCTTGCTGCCCCAACGAGCACTGAATTATGAAGCACAATTTGGTGTATTTCGACTAACACTGTTAGTACTAAAACACAATCTTAGATTGCAGAAACTACCGGAAAAGAAAGAAGTCTCTGCATAGATTCAATTGAACTGGGGATTACAATAAATAACATCTATTTGCAAAATATAACACGGCACTTTATACAACTTAACTTATGCCTGTGTACACTTGCTGAATAAAGCATACTCTCTAACTTCAAAACACACTGCACTTTACTTAGCTTTAGAATTTACTTTTATAACGGGAAAAACACATTTAGTGTCAGCAGCGGGGTCTTTTCAGGGTCAGCAGTGCCGACCCAGTGTCAAGCAGACAGTATATATCCAATGTGAGAAGTGTAAAGTCTGGTTTCATGTCAACTGTATTGGTTTAACTGATGTTGACATGAAGTCCTAAAAGGATTAAATAATAAATTTTACTGTGAGGATTGTAAGACAATAGTAGAGAACCGAATAAGATCAATGAATTTTTCCGAGGGTAACCTTGATAAACCCAATAACAGCAGTAACGAGGATATTATGGAGTGTATTAGGGGGCTAAGAGAAGAAATTCGGGATCTTCGGTATGATCTAAAGTTCTATGCTGAGCAGTACGAGGTTCAAAAGAAAGATAATGCTAAGTTTAGCAAAGAAATACAGCAACTAAAAACGAAAATAGATTAAAAAATGTTATTATTATGGGCATAGAAAGAGTTGAAGAAGCAAAAAACAACCCAAAAGATATAGTTCAAAAGGAAGAAAAGGTAGGTTGTACTTAAATATGTATATTCTGACATAGATCTAAGAAATGTTCAAATTAAATTAATAAACCCAAGCAAAGAAAACACACCAATATTAGTCACGTTTAAAACAGTTGAAGATAAACATAAATTATTAAAGAAAAGAAAAGAAAAATGACAAATGTCTGGCAGTGATTGTAATCTGTTGGAGAGAAACTCAATATTTATAAATGAGGATATGTCATAGGACATTAGAGAACTTTTTGTGGCAGCACGCACCCTGCGTAGTCTTGGGTATAAATACGTCTGGGCAGAGGATGGAAGAATTTTTGCAAAAAAAGGAAGAAACTGGTCCTCTGATAAGGTTGAGATCATTGGAAGATGTTGAGAATGCCCAACAAGACATTCTGTAATTAATAAGATTTCAATATTTGAAGACCACAGGGGAAAAAGGAGGGATGTCCAAATTTGGCCAAATTGAGTTAGTGCTGCCATCTGTTAGAAAATACCCAAAATTTTGTCTTAAAAACACCTCCAAACGAAAAACGATGGAGAGTTCCGTTTTACAAGAGTTTTAAATATCGTTATGCTGGGGAAAAACGAGGGATGTCACCGCGGTACAGGGGAACACCGGGGAATGTCCACATGACACGAGCTTACACGTTTGTTTTATTTTTAGCAATTTATAGGCAACGTGTTTTTAGTTCGTTCTCGTACTTTGAGTAAAACGAGTGATAGTGATAGTACTACAGGGCATAGTTCTGCCTTGAAAAAAACAAAAAAAGGAAGAGCTTTGGAAGAATACGGGAAGTTTCAAAGATATTAAAATTAAGCACTCACGAGCCAGGGTCAGACTGTGAATGTAAAAGGCTAAAATGTTAGGAGAACGTTAAAGCTGAAGAGAGGAAGATGATAAAAATAAAAAAATAAATGCAAAACTCGCCCAATCTTATTCCAGAAATCTTAGACGATCTGCGAAAATTAGATGCCGAAAATACGATCCATAAGAAAAGAGCTGAGGTATTTTATGACAGGAAGCGGTCCGAAAAATATAAGTGTCAAAAAGATAAAACATCAGAAGCCATCTGTATGGATTTTCAAAAAAACCTTTCTGTTCCAAATATATCCACAAATGACGTGTATTACAAAAGACAGCTGTCCATTTACTCTTTTAATGTTCACATATTATCAAGTAACGAATCAGTATTTTACGTTTACCCCGAAACCATCGCAAAAAAGAAGCGATGAAGTTGTTCCAATGCTGAACAATTTTATCGAGAATTATCTCGATGCAGAAATTAAACACCTCCATGTCTTTTGTGATTTTTGCGGTGGCCAAAATAAAAATTATAATTTAGTTCGTTACATGCACTACATAATACATGAAAAAAAAGACTTGAGTCAATTAAGGTAACGTTTCCTGTAAGAGGACACTCTTACATGGAATGCGACAGAAATATGGCAATTATCAATCAGAAATATCCCGCTGAAATCCCGCAACACTGGGTAGAAGAATTTCAAAATGCCAGACAAAAGCCCTCTCCGTTTCATGTAGAAGATGTCGAGCATTGCCAGGAAATAATAAGAGATTGGACTTCGTTGTTCTCAGAATTTTCATTTAATAAGAAATGTCCCTTCCCGGTAGTCGGTGAAAGAAATTGAGTCTACCCTTGGACATCCACGCATAATTCGTCATCGACCGTCCTACAATGGAAACTGGGATGAAACACCAATATTGCCTCCAAGAAAAAAACGATATCAACCAATGTTACAGACTGGAGAGTTTCGATTTCCAAACCGAAAATATACAGGTAGGTACATAAAATCCTAAAAGATGTTTCTAGTAAGTTTTTATTAATGTCTTATTATTATTTCTGAAAAGTTTTCTATTTTTTTTCAGATTTCCTTCCTATAAATGTCCTAAAATATAACGATTTGCAACAACTAAAACGATTCTGTAGCTCGGAAGCCCAGGACTATTATCAAAAACTACCATTTTCCCGCGCAAAAGCAGATAAAGATGTTTAAGGATATGGCCAGAAATTCCGTTTTGCTCAAAAAGTCTCAGGTATTTTTAATCCTCTATAATTTTTGAATTATTTTGAATTTTGTTATTTTTTTTAGATTTATTAACAAGTGACATTCCTCCTTTCATAGGGACGTTCCCCCTTTTTCACTTTTTTTTTGTTGTATTTGTAGAATTACTTTTGTAATTTTAAAAAATAAATAAATAATTTTGTGTTTCTGTTTGTATCATACCTTTCCCTATATCCGCCTAAAATATATTTGCATAACTGCAAATTATAATCTTTTTTATCAGCAAACCTATAAGGTTTCAAACTTTAAATTGTTATTTCCTCAAAACTATATAAATGTAACATCCCTCCTTTTTCCCCTGTGGTCTTCATTTGTTCTGTTAATTTTATTTACAGGTGTTCTCATGGCTCCTTATTCCTTGCTCGATGACCATAGTAACAACTATTGTTGTTTTAAGAAATCCAACAATAAGCTAAATATGTTACATATTAACATAAGGAGTCTTAATAAAAATTTTGATAATCTTATTTTGTTTGTAGAGTCATTGGCCACTGATTTTGATGTAATAATATTATCTGAAACTAATATCATCCTCAACAAGACTATTTTATAATGAAAGCAATATTAATAAATGTGATGGTTCACTGATATACTGCAAATCTTCATTTAGTTAGAGCAAGCAACATTATACAAATTAATAATTATAAATTTCTTCGGGTTACTTTGGTTAAGAATAGTATTACTGTGGGTATTGTTTCACACTATAGATCTCCATCACTTAATCCTAATAATTACGTCTTGTCGCTGTCAAATTTGTTTGGACAGAATCATTTTTCCAATTCCGAAATTGAACTTTTTATTGGAGACATTAATATTAACTTACTTGAGTCTCACTCACCAATTGTAAATGAATATTTGAATTGTTTAAATAGTTGTGGCTCTCTCAATAGGGCCACAAGAATAACTAATTTAAGTAGCACTTGTATTGACCACATCTTTTTGAAGAGCAAAAAGTATGTTGATAGTAATCTTGTAATGATGAGCAGCATTATCTCGGATAATAAACCTCCACTTTTCAATGTTGATTTAGGTCTAAATACAGGAGTAACCTTGAATAAACAAGTAAATAAAAATATTCGGAAAATAAACTATCAGCGTTTAAGAGAAAGCCTAGATAAAGAAAACTGGCGTACTGTTTGAAGTAATCGTGATCCCAACACTGCGTCTGACTCTATTTTGCGTGTTTTGCATGAGCATATTAGTGCTGGAACTACTGTAATACCTATATCAAACAAGAAAGTACTTCTTAAACCGTGGATTACTCCTAGGCTACTTATTTCAATACGAAATAGAGATCGATTCCATAAAATTTGTGTTGCTAACCGTGGTGATTATATCGCGCGTGTAAATTATAAAAAATATACCAATTAAGTAAAATAATTAAACAATATAAATCAACATATTTTAAACAGAAATTAATTGATGTAAATCATGATCCCAGAAAAACTTGGAATATAATTAAACAAGCGACTAACGATATCCAGAGTAGAACTAGCATTTCTGCCCTGAGGATAGCAATAACCATATGAGATGAGTGATCAGTCATCTATTGCAAATGAACTTTGTGATTTCTTTAGCACTATCGGAGTAAGATTAGCTAATAAAATAAGTTGGCCAAGTAGTGTGCCGGATTTCTTGTTGAATGAAACAGAGTTTCCAGGTTTAATGTTAGTGACGTGTGTAAGTCGGACGAACATGGAAATATTTTAAGCCGGAACAAAAGTACCTCCACTTCCCATTTTCGAGGATGCTGTACACGATGGCGGCGTTAGAATTTCTCTTTGGGGTTGCGCCACCCCCCAAATCGGCCAAAAACCACCCCCCAGAAGAGTTAAACGCGCTTCAAGAGGTTTCCCTGCCGAAAAAATACTTTCCCCCTGTATCCGAGGATACTAAGCACGGTGCTGATGTTAGTTATCGGTTCAATCCCTTTCCAACCCCTTCAACGGCCAATACTGGCCCCTGAAAGGGGTGAATTTTTTTTTCTTATCAGCGGTAAAATGTATTTCCCTTCCGTTTTCGAGGATGCTGAGCACGGTGCTAGTGTTAATTATCAGGGCTGACCCCTTCCAACCCCTCCACCGGCCAATACTCGCCCCCGGAAGGGGTGAACTTTTTTTTTCTTATCAGCGGCAAATATTTTTTTTTCCCGATTTCGAGAATTCTGTGGATGGGAAAAATAATCGTATCGTAACCTGAACTAACCCTTAAATGAAAAAAAGGGGAGAAATGATTGTTGGGAATTTCAGGGGTGGCGGGGCTTAAAAGAATTTATCCACTACCACCGTTCTCAGCATACTCGAAATCGGGGAAAAGAAAATATTTGCCGCTGATAAGAAGATAAAAAATTTCACCCCTTCCGGGGGCGAGAATTGGCCGGTGGAGGGGTCTGAAAAGGGTCGGCCCCGATATCCAGCACCAGCGCCGTGCTCAGCACCCTGGAAAATGGAAGGGAAATACATTTTACCGCTGATAAGGAAAAAAAAAATTCACCCCTTTCGGGGGGCCAGTATTGGCCGGTGAAGGGGTTGGAACCGATAACTAACATCAGCACCGTGCTCAGCATCCTCGAAAACGGGGGGAAAGTATTTTTTCAGCAGGGAAACCTCTTGAAGCGCGTTTAACCCCTCTTGGGGGTGGTTCTTGGCCGTCTTGGGGGGTTGCGCAACCCCAAAGAGAAATTCTAATGCCGCAATCGTGTTCAGCATCCTCGAAAACGGAGGGGGAAGGTACTCTTGTTCCGGCTTAAAATATTTCCATTTTTCGGCCTGTTTTCCGACTCACACACGCCACTATGTTTCTGTATCCTATTATTGATGAAGAAATTGTTGCATCGATAAACTCTTTAAAGAATTCTTCTTCATTTGATGATTTTGGCATGTTTAACAGTATCATAAAAGCTAACTATAAATATTTAGTTGCGCCCTTGGTTTATGTTGTTAATCGGATTTTTGAAACGGGAGTTTTTCCTCATATCTTAAAAAAAAACTGTGATCATACCGTTGCACAAGGGAGGAACAAAAATTGACATTATTAACTATAGACCTATTGCCCTTACTAGTCCCGTTTGTAAAATCATAGAAAAATGTATAAAAAGGAGACTGCGTTGCTTCCTGAATACAAATGGGCTAATGTCCGCTTCGCAATATGGATTTAGGGAGGGAATGGATACCGATACCTACTGCTCTATATGAAGTCACTAATTATATCGTAAATTGATTTGATAATACCTATAAACCTCTGGCAATTTTCCTAGATTTATCTAAAGCCTCTACAGTTGATCATTATATATTACTAAACAAATTGGTGTTAATAGGAATAAGGGGTAAAGTTCTTCAACTGTTTAAGTCATATATAAGTAATAGAACACGAATAGTTAAACTAAATACAGTTTTTAGCTCTTCTAAAGTGGACAGTTTGGTGTTTCTCATGGTACAGTGCTTGGCCCGATTCTATTCTCTATTTATATCAACAGTCTGGCGAATGCAATACCTAATGTATTTGCCAACGACACGGTTCTTCTGATTAAGGGGTTAACATGGCACGATGTTTTTGAGAGAGCAGAGAGAGCTGCTACCAATGTAAAAATTTAGATGGATTAAATCGATCAACTTTTAATGTGAACAAAACAAATTTTATGTGCTTTGCAATGACCAAGTTTGGGTTGCATCATGAAAAGAAAATCATAGTACACTCAAATAATTGTGACTTCTCTGGGAAATGTTCATGTAATGATATAGTTCGATCAGTGGAATGTACGAAATATTTAGGTATTTATTTTGATCAGTCTTTGAAATGGTCTTCTCACGCAGAATATGTAAAGAATAACCTAAAAAAGCTTGTATATAAATTCTACGAATTGCGGTACATTCTAAACAGAGCGATTTTTATGAGGCTACTGAAAAACTAATTGCAAAGGTATGTGCTAATGTGGTAAAACAGTTGGAAATAAAACTTGGCCAGCGCTTTGATAGCATTGATGAGAAACTATCAGAGGTTACAGTGTCGCTCAAAAGCATGGATGCCAAGATCGTCGGTAACTCGGAGGCAATTGAATCACTCAACTCAAGATCTGACAGTTCTGAACAATTAGTTAAGAAAAACTCACTTCGTTTTATTGGAATCGAAGAGGAACAATGTGAAAACATAGTTGACTTAATTGTTATACTAACCAATGAAAAACTAAAAGTCCCGTGTAACATTCGTGATATAGACTCTGCTTTTAGAGTTGGCAATAATATAATCAACGGTAGGCCATGCCCTGTCTTGTTCAAAACTTAAAGCGTAACGAAATTTATAATGCAAAAAAAATAAAAAAATTATTAAAAAACTCTAAAATAGCGATTTTTGAAGACCTCACCAAGAATACTTACGATTTACTGGTTACAGCAAAAAGGAAGTACGGAAAGAACAAAGTGTGGTCCGCTGAAGGAAAAATCATTAGATGGGATTCTAGTGACAATAAAAAGATTATAATTGATCCCAAAGATATATTGCATTAACTTAATATTTTGTTGTTACAATTTTGGATGTTCCTACGAATTTTTTGATTGATAGAACTATAATATTCTGATACTTGCATTTGTTTATGTTAAAATAAATTTGTTATCTTTTTTTCTTTTTTTAGGTAGGTACTTATCAGGTATGTATCTGTGGGCCGATCTTTACAGATCGCGCTGTAAGCCTTACAATAAATAAAATTTACTTTTAAGAATCTGTAAATTGTTGCCTCTATTAAGTTTTAATTGCAGACATTTATTTATGTGCAATTCGGTATTACATTTTTCTAGAATTTCTGGTTTAAATAAAAACGGATGCTACATTCTATTAAAAAGGCTGCTAATCTTTTAAGTTTATATATTTAATTAATTTATCTCTCGCTTATTTTATGTTATTGGAATGGTTTACTGAGGTAAATGTATGTAGTAATAAGTACCATTATTCCTATTTATAATCTTACTGATTTTGGAGTCGTTTATGACGTTGGTCTATGATAGGGAATGAATTTCTTTTTTTGCACACTTTAACATACGCTCTTGCGAAACTGGCTTTGATTTGTTTTCTGAGTTTTTAATAGGAGAATCGATTGATGTCTTGGGATTATCGGAAACATGGCTTGACCCATCGTTTTCGAATGAGGCCGTAAGTATACCAGATTACAGAATTGTTAGAGGAGATAGACAGGGTCGTGGAGGTGGAGTACCATTTTATATTAAAAATTCTATTAAATTTAAGTTGCTGGATACTCCGCCTTCTAATAATAACTTACTTGAACATCTCTGGATATCTCTCAAAATTGGAACAAAAAATATATGTCTGGGAACTCTTTATAGACCGCCTTCAGCAAACCTTTGTAGCTGTATAGATTCCTTGGAAACTACTTTAATTTCATTTATTCCTGAATTTGAGCCAGCAATGGTTCTAGCTTAATAAATAACTTGTTACAAAAATATAACCTGCATCAGACTGTAAATGAACCGACACGGATCACAGAAACTACTCAAACCCTGCTCGATTTAATAATATGCTCTCTTCCGGATATCATAAGTGACACCAGTGTGGTTCCTATGGAGGATATTTCAGACCACTCTTTGGTCTCTTGTTTGGTTAAGATCAGGAAGGAGAAAGTGCAACCTTTTTTTCACCTTTCGTGATTTTTCCGGTTTTGATTTGGAATCGTTTTTGACCGAGTTAAAACTGATTAACTGAGATACAATTTTGATGCTCACAAATGTTAATGATATGGTTAGGTTTTGGAATGTAAGTATTGACAATATTTTTAATCATTTTGCTCCATATAAAACAGAATTTCTAAAAAGCCTGCTCAATGGCTGACGCAGAATCTTAAATTGATATTGAAACTTAGGGATAAGGCTTTACTGAAATACGAGAGAAATAAAACACCGGGCGCCTGGGATTATTATAAGGAGATGAGAAATTTTGCTAATTATTACTCTATAAAATTGGAAAAGAGGGCTTATTTGCAATTTAAATTTAATTCTAATCCAAAGGAGTTCTGGAAGAAGATAAAATTTTTAAATATTTGTAACTCCAAATCCATTTCTTCCTATGATTGCGATCCAAATATCCTTAACGACTATTTCATAAACAATGCGTCAAACAATATCCAATTAGCCCCTGGGGAAACTTCTGATACACTGGACCGATACAAACATAGAAGAGGGGTATTTGGTAACGACGAATTTAATTTTAGTGCGGTATCGCCCGATGAAGTTCTACAGATCCTTGGTACAATAAAAAGTAATGCGAAGGGGGTTCATAATCACAATTTGAAAATGCTCACATGTCTTTTTTCTTATCTGACTGAATTGAATTGAATTGTCTCTACAACATTCAGTGTCGGACTGGGCCGCCGGTCCACCGGTCAAAAGACCGGTAGGCCCCCAGAGAAAAGACGGGCGGGAGCCCTGAGCCGGCCGGAGGCAAATACAGACGATGCACCCGCACAGGGCCCCTCGCTAAGAAAGGTCCCGCGCAACGCGGGGCCTTCGGGCAGCCCTGGAACTAGGAGAGGTACGTCAGGGCCTAGATTAATGACAATAAAGGCCCCGCGCGGATATTTCCCACATAGCAAAAAGATATCCTGTGGATATATGAAATATATTCTCTTTCGGATATGGATATTGAGTGGTACATCCTCCGCAGATTCATAGAACATACATATATATACTACGTATATGCATACGACATGCGTTTGGCCACAAGTCGGACATGCTGAGAAAATGCGTTTCCGGACATTTAGCATATCCTCCGCACATTCACAGAAGATTCGTATGTGTATACTAATGACATGCACAGTATATTCGTTTTGCCCAAAATAGGGATAACCCGATTTTTAAATTTTACTTTTAAATTTCTGATATTTAGACCAAGAATGAAAATGCAGATAAAATTAAAAAAATAAATAAAAGTAGAAATTTATGAGCCGGACTCGAACCGACGACACTCGGTTGTAGGGTTAGAAGTAAATCTACTTTTCATTCTTCATCCGAATGCCACCAATTTGTGTATCTAAAGGTAAATGATTATTATACAGATTTCTGCTTGTATGATGCCGATTCTTGCTTGGAGTTTTCATCGAAAAGATTGTAAATGTAAATAGGCTATACTATATACCATTCCAATGGAAACATCACTCAATAGAGCCTTTGGGAAGCTGGCAAATAATAATTTTTCGTGTCAAGGGTTTTAGTGCGGCTAACTACCCCTACTAAATTTAAGAATCCAGAGTATTTTGCCGATATGGCCACTATGGCCGCCGTATCTCGAAATGTTGGGTCAATCGACGTTTCTAATACCTAATATTGAAGTATCAGTCTCATATTTGTTTAAATCAAATGAAGTAAAGGTATTAAAAACAGGCTTTATTAGAGCACAATCAAACCCTTAAAAAACAATTACAGACATAACTATTAGTTTTTTAAATTAAGGAGTTACTGCTTTATAACGTCAGTTTCGTTTTTCCTGAAAATAAAAACATAAATGAATGGTTGAGAAAATATTTACGTTAAAAAAATGTAGAGTAATGTCTGAGCACTTTAAAAACAGGTTTCTATTATATTAGGTATGTTCTTGCAGTTTTTAAAAAATGAGTAAGGAATTCTTACTTGTCAAGGTTGTTTTTCTTTTTATTGTTAAGCATTTCCTTCGCTTTGACAAGCCATTTTTGAATGTGTACTATGACACATGCGTCCATTAATTGTCCTGTTATTTTAACGCACAGCATCTAAAGAATTACAGAACTTATTATTACAGTATCTTAGCATTTCAGGAATTTGTTAATCTACATTTTTTAGTAAATTATAAATTATTTTAATAAAGAATACCGAAAATTTCTGGACGATTTTAAATAGGTACCTCAAAACTTTTTTTTAATTAAATTGTTAGTAAACACCTTTAAACTAAGACATTTTCTGCTAATGAAATATCATCTGCTATTACACCTTCGGGTGAATGCTCTAATACTTCTAATGACAGCAAATCATTATGTTTTTCGGGATATAAACCTACAAAATGACATCTTACTTTTGCTGCTTGAAGACATAATATTAAAGAAAGAGTAAAATTTTGGCTGTTGAAAGCAATATGATTAGGTACGTTATAAAATTATACTTATATATATATATATTGTTTACTTATTGTTTACAAATTCCCACCCAAAAAACACTTTATTAAACAATGAACATACTTACTGAACTGTAAGAAAATGAAAAACAAGCCACCAAAAAAACTTACACGACACGAGCAGAGAAAATGACAAAAACTGAGGTTATGTAATGTCATCCCAAGCTCGAAGTGCGCAGGGCTGCCAAAAGTTGGAGATTTAAATATCAACCTGAGCAATCGCATTGCCCTAAAGAAATTTAGATATTATTTTAAAAATACTAAAGTAGGAAAATCTTTTTAATTTCACTTTTTTGACTTATGATTTTTATACCAATTTCTAGATATGACTTGGATATGCTATGGATATATCCAAACGAACATGATTTTAATCAATTTCTAAATATGACATGGATATGCTATGGATGTACCTAAACGAATGTGAGTTGTGGGCTGTCGATAGCATATTCTCAGGATGTGAATATACCTTTTTTGCTATGTGGGTTTGCACCGGGTCCCGAAGATTATCGGGTCGGCCGTGGATGGGCCCTCATGAAAAGGACCCTTTTCGTAATTATTTTTCATTTAAGTAGTGTTTATCTAACAATAGTTTAAGTATAGTTTGTCAATTTTCATATGGTAAATACAATATTATTTTCTGAAATGCATGGCAACATCGGTAAGGCACCTGCAGCGATCTAACCCGAACGGTTCGCCATTGCGTCATGTATTCCGTCCACAGCTAATCCTTTTGTGTTCTGTGATCCACAGGTTAGGTTTTCGGTTTTCGTGTACATACGTGGCGCCGGTCGGTTTCAGATAAGTGAGTTATTATTATATTATATATTATAGTATCATTATTTTAAGGAACTCTATTATTTATTTATTAGTGTTTATATTGTAAGATATTGATATTTTAATTGAGAAAATAGTACCAACATCCAACATTAATCGCTTTTGTAATTGAAAAAATCGGATCTATAATTTAATTGGTTTTTTTTTGCGAAGCACTTAAAATTAGTTACCTATAACTTTGGTCTATTTTTTTTGTCTTTAACTAAAAGGGGTTAAAAACACTGCCTACAAAATATTTTTTATCTCAACGCGAACAAGGTAAGAGGAACAAGACAAGATTGGCCATCATTGGGATCTTGGAAACTATAACAGATACAATTTGGGTTAAATTGAAAAAAATTGCGAAAAGATGTGACCACTAAGGTCATAAAACTTAAAAAAAAAACCGCTTTTGAAATAAAAATTATGCTGTATAGTGTCCAAAAAAATATTTTATATTATCTCATTATTTAGTCTGTCTGTCGGAATCTGGATTTTTTTCCCTAGGGTGTAAATTGGTACAAGTCAAGCCATTAACTGAAATGTATTTAAACTTAGAATTAATTATGCTGTTGGCATGATGGGGCCTTACATCCCTCGGGACCGGTGGGCCCTAAGGGTCCCAGTCCGACACTGACAACATACTATGTAGAGTGTCATTTATTCATTTTATTAAAATAGTTTTTGCCTTTTGTATAATATACCATTAATAGTTTTCGTAATTTTATAGTACTAAATTTATTTTATTAAGAATTTTTTTTCTTTTTTCTGATGGTTGCGTGGAAGAGCATTCATTTGAACGTCGCCATCGCTCTATAACTTTTTGTATTATTTATTTAATTTATCAATAAAGACATTTTGTATTGTATTGTATTGTATTGTATTATAATTAATGTCTATAAATCCTTAGCTGAATCTTGTCTCAGTTATGGAACAATCTGTTGGGCTCTGCTCATAAGTTCTTAGGTGGCTCCTAAAGTTTAGAACTTATTACTAGAGCATTTTAAAAGAAAATAATTTCAGCACATAAAAAGGGACCTTAATATATGGATTATGAATAACACTCAAATAATTAAAAATGCTGTACCTTTCTATGAATTGTAAAAATTGTAAAAATGGGTATACTATTAAATAATAAGTTTAGTTCAGTGACTGTGTGCACACACTAACTTTAGTCCATAGTGTACACATAGGATTTAAACTATTTCTTACTTCCATAATTGGTACCCTGTAGTGTAGTAAATGTGATATTGTAATACGTGAAATAAATCAATAAATCAAAAGGGCAACGCACGCAACGACATGGAAAACCAAGTTGAAACTTGAAACTGAGGTAAAAAGTCATCTTATTTAAGATATTTTAAATTTAAAATGTGGGCCCCAAAAATGTTGAATTTAATTACCACGGTAGTAGTAATAATTGGGGGATTCACCATCATAGGGCCCTCCAATGTTAATTTTCGGAGGGATTTTTATCTGTTATCCAAAACAGAGTCTGTTGAACAGGGTCTGTTGAACAGGGCTGTTCAGGTCAACAGGGTCCGTTGAACAGGGTCTGTTGAACAGGGCTGTTCAGGTCAACAGGGTCCGTTGACCTGAACAGCCCTGTTCAACAGACCCTGTTCAACGGACTCTGTTCAACGGACCCTGTTGACCTGAACAGCCCTGTTCAACAGACCCTGTTCAACGGACCCTGTTGACCTGAACAGCCCTGTTCAACAGACCCTGTTCAACAGACTCTGTTTTGGATAACAGATAAAAATCCCTCCGAAAATTAACATTGGAGGGGCCTATGATGGTGAATCCCCCAATTATTACTACTCACGGTAAAGAGCTAAGGGGAGTAATAGATTATTTTTAGAAAAATGATATAAAAAATATGCATGGCTTATGGCAAAATTGAAGTGATTTGTTGGATTGTTGGCCAAGCAGTTTATTTATTAAAAATAAAATTAAAATCCGTAATTGATTCGGGCCCTCCAAAAGCACGATATTTAAAAGAAGCATATGTCTCAGTCAACCAGAACTTGATTTATTTTATTTGGTAAACGAAACATTTAGGTACCTATTCGACTTGACTAGATCGTCACCCACATCTGTGTCAAATGAGCGTTAAAGCTTATTCTTGTAATACAATTAACCAGGAACGACTGTCAAGTTTGTCACAATAATTATTGGTAACGACTTAAGGAAAAATATACGTTAAAAAACACAAATTAAAAAAAAATACAATTTTTTTTCTCAGATTTTTTTATCTAAAAGAAATTCTGTTATGAATCACATAGCTCTATCTTTATTTCATTAACGGGTATGTTACCTAAAGAAATAAAAATAATATACCGAACCAGGCGCGGATGCAGGGGACAGGAGGGATCATGACAAAAAATGAGAAAAAAAAATGTGATACTACATAACATTATTATAATGAATAAAGAATGTGTGATTTAGGTAAATTTTCTCAAACCTACCTTTTTCACATTACCAATTAGAAATTAGCACAACTATTGAACATGCTGGAGTTTTTGTTACCGCGGCTCGGCGCTCTTCAAAGAAACCTAATTTGCATATATTTGTTGTTCTCGATTTACCATAAAGATTTGTGAAGTTATAAGTAGACTTGCTGCTGAATTTTTTACACTTCTCGCTGTCATTCGAGAGATAAATAAACTGATTACTGAACATAAAGAAATATTTTAGTTTACCTCGGGTTGACTTTGCTCTGCATGAATCACTGAATATTTTTAATTTTTCTCTGTTGGTACCTGACATAAAAATAGCGCGTGCTCTAATTCGATGCAATGCAAAGAGTCAGCAGCTGATTGCAAAGTTGCAAGCGTACAGGCCTTAGACGAGGTAAAAGTATCACGTCTAGGTACAGGCAATTTTTTGTTGCATTTCACGTGCAATTTCCTAACTCTGTAGAATCAATTTTTGCAAAAGATTTAGCTCGTCGTTTGTATGTGGGTATTTGAACCAGTTGACGTTATAAACGTTAAAGTCGCCAATGATAACAACTTCAGAATTGAGATGGCGCGAAGTCGATAGTACCACAGATCTATATAGCTACGCAACAGATAAATACTGCAACGGTCTACGCGCGGGGTATCAAATGTTCACTGTACCGACTGCTGACAGCCAGTGAACCAGTTCAATGAACCATGCATTTTCTAGCGCCGCATTGCCAAGTTGTAATCGAATCTACGTTCTCGCGGCTCGAGCAACAGCAACTTATTTCTCTTGTTCTCTGCGCCACGCAAAGAGCGACATGCAGAATATTGAATTGCGATGCGTCCTGGATGTTTCATTATTTTAACTGTGGAAATTGAAAAAGAAATTTCACAGTTCGAATGTTTAGATTTCCCGTAAAACTTCAAGATATCTGTGAAAAATGGATTGTGAATTGTGGTAAGGAACAAAACATTTCGAGGGTTCTCTCTTTTTTGGCTGTTTTTTAATTTATTTTTAATTAGTGTTGTAATTTACGGATGAATCTTAATTTGTTAATCTATTTGTTTTAAACATTTTAACACCTATACAAAGTGGCCCTACGTATAGGTCACGGTCTTTTTACAGAAAATAAAACAAACTAATGGGTTTTATTGTTTTATTTGGCAATATAGATATAGGGCCAATAAGAGAATATCCTAAAATAATTTTAAAACAACAGAAAATTATAT
The DNA here is from genome assembly GCA_963920685.1 of Polydrusus tereticollis. Taxonomy (NCBI): domain Eukaryota; kingdom Metazoa; phylum Arthropoda; class Insecta; order Coleoptera; family Curculionidae; genus Polydrusus; species Polydrusus tereticollis. Next base: position 100,773,910 of record OY987332.1, read on the forward strand.
TTTTCTAAATCGAATCCTCTTTTCTTCTAACATTTCCGATTTTTAGACTCCAATAAGTATTATAGGGTAAATTGCTGCACCAAGTTGATAATTCTTAAGATAGGTAAAGTTTGTAAATATGCAAGGTAAATTTATATTTTATATTGGCAAATAATATTAACTTTGGTGGTACCAGTGGTTCATAATAATATACCTAACCAATTATTAGCTTGAAGGTTAAGTTCTAGACAAAATAGTTTGTCCGTCGAAAACTTATACGGAGTTAAATATAAAAAATATATTAATTATTAAAATTTATTTTCACACCATGCTCATTAAATACAACTGAATTTTCTGACTTTTATCAACATAAAAAAAATTTTTAAAATAACTAAAATGTGCTTACTTACATATCCACAACTCTGAGTTACCTCAAGTTAGTCTTCAACTACACAAATTTCACTTGCTATAATATAAAACGTTGTACTCATTAATTTGAGACAACTATTGGATCCAATTTCACACTCGATATAGGTAAGTCTCTTATGATGCCTGTTATTGTCTTTATATTCTCACACATTCCTTTTAGTTCCCCTGAAGATGACTATATATATGGTCGAAACATGTAGGGACAATCATTAAAAATTTTTTCAAAAATATATATTATTTGTGGAGGAAGACAGAAGTGTTGTTTTAATTTATACGGAGTGTTTAAAATATGATATTTTGCATTTGTGACAGGATGACCAAAAACTCACTTATTTTAAATTGCACCTCCTGTTTATTACAACGTATTTAAATACATGATTCCCCTTTAAAATCTAACTCTTAATAATTTTTTAATAAAGTTTTTTACCCTTAATGATCCTGTAGGTACTTATGCCGAAATATGAACAAATCCATTAACTATTTTCAGTTTTTCGTAAAAAAAAACCTGTTGTATACATGGCCACCCCATATATCGGTACGTTTAGTTTTTGTCTGCGATTTGTTTCTGTGGTTACTCATATAGCTGCTTTGTTTAAGGTAATGTTCAATTAGCCGGTCTTCCCATCGAATCAATCATTGCGGGATAGGTTCATTTGCGGAAACCACTTCAAAGACACCGATTATCGAACCGCTAGAAAGTTTTACCTTAAAAAGGAAACACTTCTGTGCCGCACACTAGCCCCAACTGCTTACCCAAAAATAAATTAAGATTTGTAGATTCAAAAGACAGCCAATTTACAAATGATTTAACAAAACTTTCAGATGCTCTAGTCACTCCCCGAAAATTTAAATTAGAAAAAAAATAGTTTCAAACAAGAAAAATTATAAACTATAAAGAACAAATTTACAGATTAAGAAAAAAAGTACAAAAATCTAGGAGGACCATTTTTAGCATCATTCCTTTTTTAACGTTTTTATCCACAGTTGCAAAAACATTTGTCATTATGCAGTTAAGAGGTAAACGTCGTCGTATAGCTTGGAGTCAAACTAAAAAAGAATTTTCCGTCCGACTTTATTATTAATCGCGTTCTGCATATATTTTCTTAAGGCGAAAAGGTATTATACTGCCAGCTGTGTCCACTATCCAGAAATGGATAGGGCAAAGCACGTTTAAAACTGGTATCGACAATGATATTCAGAAGTACTTAACGATAAAGTGCGCAGGTATGGAATAAAACAAAAAAGTGTTTAATTGCCCTTGATGAAATGAGTACAAAGGAGTACCTTGACTATAATAAAAAGTTAGACATTATTGAAAGGTTTCAGGACTTGGGACCTTTAGGACGAAGCACCAAACATGCTACCCATACCTTGGTTTTTTTCAATTCGAGATTTATGCTCATCATGGAAATATTCATTGGCACATTTTTTTTTTTCACATAATTCTGCAAATAAAGAAAATTTAAAATACTTCATCAATTATATATTAGAAAAATTGACTGATATATAGGGTTTCTTCCTCGAGCGTTGGTATGCGATCAGGGCAGTAGTAATAGAGGTGCAATAACATTGTTAGGAGTTACAAAAGACCAGCCATATTTTTATTTTAACGAAAATAAAATATTTGTCTTCTTTGACGTCCCCCATATCTTTAAAAGCAGTAGAAACAATCTGCTTTCAGGAACATTTAAATTTTTTGACAAAACAGCTTCGACATTATTAAGAAAACCTACGAAATTGATAAATCTTTACAAACTGCAGGGGCTCTTCCAAAACTAACCGACAAGCATATTAGTCCCAATACATTTAAAAAGATACCATGGAGCTTAACATTACAGATTTTTTCAAAAGTTATGGCGGCAGCTATTAAAACCAAAATCAAAAAGTTGGATCTAATACTGCAGAATTTATTGAAGATATGAATAATTTATTGGATGCATTAAATAGTAAGCGTTTATTTATAAAAAATCCTTTAAACTGCGGTCTTAGCATTCATAGTACGTCAGTGTTAAATATTTTAAATAAAGGAAAATATATTTCTTCTTCCTTTAATTTTTCCTGTCTTCCTTCTTCCATGAGCAATTTATTTTTTACAAAATCTATGTCAATTGCATTTTGATTCTGGCAGAACATTATGTCAATAGCGGTCGTGACATTTTGGAAAGATTCAGGCATAGTCGATAGCAACTGTAGAATAAGTTCAGCCTCATCAATTTTTCCACCAGCTGCCTTTAAGTCACACATTGTGTTATCAAATTCAGTAATAAATTTACTCAGTGGTGTTCCTTCCGTGTATCTTAAACCTCTTAGCTTTTTCTGTAGCATTACTTGTATAGAAATACCTTTCTTTGCATATGTATATTCCAGGCTTTTCATTATTTCCGCTGCAGTGACTTTTGTTTTTACTGATTCTAAAATGCTGTCTGAGACACACTTACATCAGCCTTTACATCAGATTTTTTCCATTTTTTCAACTCAGCAGTTTGAGATTCCTCGGGCTGTGATTCCGTTAAAACTCCCAAAACTTCCTGCTGTTCCAATAGTAACTTAATTCTGAACTCCCAGTTCGAATAAAAATTTCCGTCGAATGGTTTGACACAAGAATTAAGGTTCTTGTCCGCCATCTTTTTCCTTCATGTCTTGTCTTGTGTTTTTCCGCCCCAAGATAACCTCACAAACTTTTCCTTCAAATTCCGGTCACTTCTGGGCCCATAACCTCTTGTAGGTTTGTGAAAAATACACCAGTTTACTGTTACATAATCCAACTTAAATCAGGAAAAAGTTATAATTCCACAAAACAAAAGCAACTCACATTACACATTAAATCGTTCTAACAAGAAACTAACAACCTCCTCAACAACTACTATTTCTATTCTTTTTTTATTAGCGACACCTGGCGCCATCTCTCCACTGCGTCACAAACTACTAAAAAGCACGTTAAAGAATTGTAACAATAATTACATCTTGGTCAGGTTGTATTGGGACATCAACATCCAAATGAAGGCGACCTTGTATGCAAATATTGTGCAGAGCTGCACATGCATTCATTATATTTCCAACGTTTTCTGGACTATACGTTAATTTACTATCACCACCCAAACATCGAAATCTTGCCTTGAGTATCCCATGACACCGCTCTATACATACTCTAGTTCTTACATGATGATTTGTGTAATTAAACTCTGGTGTTCCCGGCAAGGCATTAAGGATGGGGGGTCATTAAATAAGGTATCCCGAGTCCCCTAATAGCCAGCTGTTTCGTTAACCTTAAAAAATAATATTTAATTACTTTCTCTGTACATCTATCATTATATTTATATGAAATAAGCTTACTTTGTATTAATTTTACTTTTGCACTTGCACAGGATTCTATAGATGAGAAAGTCTTGGCTGTCAAATGCTTAATTAAGTAGTGCAAGGCAAGGTAAAAATAACACAACTTTCTTTACATGTTCTTAAAAGCGTACCTGCATTATATCTTCTTTCAATTTCAGTACAAAGGGCACTGTTCCTAAATATAAAAGCATCATGGGTGGCACCTCCCCATTGAGCATTAACATTTAATATCAAACAATCATAGTTGCATACCTAAAAAATACAAAATAGGTACCTACTACAAAAACTGTTTATTATTATTGTTCGTGTTAGTACTCAAAAACAAGGAAAATATGAAAATTATAACAACGTTTATAGATATCACTCAAATACTTACCAGTTGCACATTTTTGGAGCGATATCCCTTGCGGTTTAAATAATTATGTTCTTGATCGGGTGGTGCCAAAATTCGAATATGTGTGCAAAGTGTGCAGTCTATTGCACCAATTACTCCAGGAAATCCTGTTTTGTCCACAAATCTTTCCTTTACTCGGTTTAAGTCTTCTCTTGTTGATGGAAAGACAATCCATTCTGGACATATATATTGAATTATCAGAGAAGTTACATGTAAAACAATTTTGGAGACTGTAGGCTGTGCTAATGGCATTCTAAAGTTGTCTCCTAGACATCTTTGATATTCCCCCCATGCATAAAATGTCAAAGTAACTAAAATTTGCGCAATAGGATCTATCGCGAACGGGCAGTTCTTTGTTAAGTGGGGTACAAGCCTCGGTAGCAGAATATGGTGAACCATCTCTCTGGTTAGTCGAAAAAAACTACAAAATTGATTTTCCGGCAACGCAAAAGGATCACTATCTCTTCTTTGAATATGTTTTTCCAAATTCCGCCGTAGCGTCTCCCTTCTCTCTTCCTGCGCCAATACGACATAGGTAATTAAATATTTGTATGGGTAGCCAGTGGCGTAGCCAGCATTTTGGGGCGGGAGGGGCGAACTATCGTAGGGGCGCAGACTGCGGAGCTAAAGCGCCGCAGGTAAAAAATTTTTGGGACCACGCCCAAATTTCGTAGGAATTCACCTTCTTTATGCTCCCTAGAAAACAGGGGTCTGGAGAATGAAGTTAAAATCCGCTATATAAAAAGAAATAAATTAAATATGGTAATAACCGGTTTTATTAGGTTTATTCCGATCGCTCTTCTTTACTAAAAATACAATAAGACCGATATTGTTTTTTAAGAATTATTTTTTAAGTAGTAAAGGGGCGCCAAGCCAAGAGGGGCGGGGGGGCAATCTCCCCCTGCGCCCCCCCGTGGCTACGCCACTGTGGGTAGCATCAATATTGAGTAATAATAAACTCAGATAATAAATAATAGGTAATATTATAAACCACAAGACAAATAAGCATAAACATTAAATATAACCTCATTCATTATCCACTACAACTTGAGAAAGAAATAGTTTTCGGCATTGCCTATCTTTGTTTTACACGTGTGGGCGACACCTCTTTACCATCAGAAACAAAGGGCGATCGATTTGAAGCGACATGTAGCTTTTAAGCGATCGCAAACTGGGAACCAGTGGCGGCTCGTGGGTGTATGAGGGGGTGAGGCTATAAAATGCATTTTAAGCGCCGCAGGCGAAAATTTTTCGCGATTTCAAGGTCATTGGCTTAAAATGAATAGTTAGGAATTCAACCAGCAATATAATTACTTTGAAATACTAGGTTTCACGAGAAAAATATTCAATTTGCAAGGTCAGGGTCAATTTCTCTCAGTGCATCCGCTATTGTGTCTCTATTTTGCTCTACTCTCGTAAGCGCCACAGAATTCTTAATATTATGTTCTTTGTTCGTGTTATTTTACCGCCCGTGAAAATTTTTTTAAATCAGAATACCCACCCCCTGAACTCCAATTGTTTTTTGCGCTGCCTAATAAAATACAAGGCCAACAATTAAAGCTTTCCTTATAAATACTTCCGCACAGCCACTTATAGGTTTCGTACCAAGTTACCTAAAAAGCTCTTGAATATTGCTTACCCTGTCTCTTATCGTTAAATATTGCCGAAATTTTGGTGTCGGACGACTACATAATATCTGTCTTTTTTCCGTTTAGTTTCTCCTTAAAAATAGCGTTTCAATGACTGAGAGAATAATATTATGAACAGGATTTATATTTTTTTAAAACAATAAAATTTAGCGTTTAATAATTAATAACACAATAAAGAAATCTTAAAACTTACCGGATCTTGAAAATATAACCTTAATTTGCCGAACACGAAATTATAAATTGCCCAAACAAACACTGCCAATACTTCTCCATTACCTGCATCGCACCTGTATCCTGACTACCCTGCACAGTCACAACTCACAAGATATTAACATAAAGTAAACCAATAAAATATGACAATTTGTAATTTTCCTAAATTAAACCAAGACACACAGTTCACACACCTACTACGATATAAGTCGGGCGCCGGGTAATCACAGAATTCGCAGAATAAAACATGTGATTTAAACAGCCAATTAACAACCAGCTAAGCTAGGATCTTGTCGCCTCAATGAGAGAAACAAACGCGAAATGACCCCCGGGTAAGAGAGAGACAGACCAAACAAAAGACGTTGAGATTTTCGTATGAGGCTTGCCAAAATAGGTACGAACACTCGGAGCAGTGAAGCTAAAATTATTTAGCCTCTCGGCCGTCGACGAAAGTTTACAAAATAAAATAGTCGCTTATAGCGCGGCGCTCGGTAAAGCAGTATGAAAATTATTTTTCATATGGAATTTATATTTGAAAATTTATAAATTTAAAACATATTTGTATTTTTTGAGAGGAGTTTGGGAGATTGAGGGTGAGGCGCGGCCTCAGAGGCCTACCCTGAGGAGCCGCCACTGCTGGGAACGGAATGCATTTAGCGATAAAGTCGTTTTGAAGCGACGGTATCGCTTGAACGGAATACCACCCCTGGCTGGTCAAGTTAACCCACCGATATTTGGCGGTTAAACTGCGTTCAGTTGCAATGTCGCAAAATGACAATACATTGGCACATTAATAGAATAATTTGTGCTTTGTGTTTATTTGCCTTCTCCTGTTCTACATTAAAAACATGAATATCCCTGAAGATTTGACCGACGACGAGGATTTCCTGGAACTTTTTAACCTTGTGGTAAACCCACGTCTACCGAGAACTTATAAAGAGAGACCAAACAACTTTTTAATCTGGAATGACGTGCAATTTGTACAACGTTTTCGTTTATCAAAACAGAGTGTTCACATGATAATTAGAGAGATTCGAGAGGACATAAAAAATGAAACACAACAGTAAGTGGTCTTTCTTCTGAACCCATACCTACTGCAAATTAACATTTTCTATGTAAGTATTTTTTTGTTTTAGAAACTATGCTCTCACACCTGAAGATATGGTATTTGTTACACTCCGTTTTCTGGCCAGTGGATCATTCTTGCAAATCGTTGGCGACCTAGAAGGTGTAGACAAAAGTACTGCAAGCAGAGTTGTAACAAAAGTTATAAGATGCATTGCTATTCATTTTAGGCATCTGATAAGTTTACCCGAAAACCAGGAAGAGAAAAGAGCAATTCAGCAGGCTTTCTACAACATTGCTAGATTTCCAAATTGTATGGGTGCTCTTGACTGCACACATATAAAGATTATATCTCCAGGTGGCGAAGATCCTGAAAATTATAGAAACCGAAAGGGTTTATTCTCCTTTAATGTCCAGGCCATCTGTGCAGCAGACCTAAAAATTCAAAATATTGTTTGTCGCTGGCCAGGTGGGGCCCATGATTCCACTATTTTTGTAAATTCAAGGGTCAAAGGTCTTTTTGAAAATGGCCATTATGAAGACAGCGTCTTAGTAGGAGACAGTGGTTATGGAGCTAAACCATATTTAATAACTCCTCTCTAGAATCCTGGAAATCCTGCTGAGCAATTGTTTAATGAATTTTAAATAAGAACAAGAAACCCAATCAAAAGATGTTTTGGTGTTTGGAAACGCCGTTTCCCAATACTAGCCCTGGGCATAAGACTGGCAAAACCTTAAGTGGAAAGTATATAGTAGATGCAACAGCAGCGTTGCATAACATTGCAATTACAATGAGAGATCCCCAGTCCTTAGTTGAAGCAGAAATCGAAGCTGCTATTAACTTTGTCAACAACGTTAATAATGACGAACATAATAATATCATCCCACGCCAAGAGGCTTTAAACAACATAAACAGGGCTGCCCCAATAACATATTATAGAGATTTACTTTAAAATGGTTTCAATATGGTGTGTAATGTCATTAATCTCTTTTGTTTCATAGAACTGAGTTTTTTAATAACAAATAAAATTGATTGAATTTGACTTATGTTCCACAGTTTTTTTACACTTTTGTTAAATAAGAGTGTCCATGATTATTTATATTCTAAAAAAAGACTCGACATATTTTCATGATATTATATTTTATGGCTAATATTAACATTAAAATATATATTTTTAACAGTAGAAAACAAAGAGCAAAACTTCTAATTATTTTTATTTTTGGGTCTCAACAGATCCATTCTGAGTTTGTGCTCATCAGCTTCTCTTTTCTTCCTTGCTTGATATTCCAACTCGAGGATTTCCATTTTTTTTTCATGTTCTTTTTTCATGAGCTCTCTTCTTAACATGCTTTCCTTAATTGTACACCTTGCTTTTTTCTGTTCAGTTTCACTTTTTGATGTAACCCATTGTTCCATTTTTGCCCCATTTCCCTCTTTTTTACATAACCTTCTGGAATTGTTAAGAATGTTAGAAACAGTACTATTTCTAAAATATTTTCTTACCTGAAGGTGTTTGCAAAGCCGCAGATTTTAAAGTTTTCAACAGTTTCGGTGTCCCTTTACTCCAGTCTCCTCTTTGTCGTTTAGCCTTGGGTTCAATATCTAAAAGGAATCGGTAAAATGGCAACTTTCTCAAATAAATATATGTAGGCACTTACTCTCTGTCGGTTCCTTATCATCTGCAAACTCATTTAAATTTTCATTTTGTGCACTGCTCTCAACCTCCAAATCGAATAAGTCATATTGCACATCTTGGTTTACAACGTCATCACTACTTGCTGGGACATTTATGCCTTCTATATTAGTTACTTAAAAATAAACACAATATTAATAAGTAATTTTTTTGGTTCATCTGCATAAACTTACATGTATCGTCATCGAACTGTGAACTAAGTCCATCAACTCGTACTCCCAGAATGCTTTTCACTTGCTCCTCTATAGGAGTAAACACAATATTTTTAGGGGGGGCCCACCGGTGTTAAATATTACAGACTTTTCTTCAGCAGCTTTTTTTTTAGTTCTTTTTTTAATATTGTCATATTTATTTTTTAACATTTTTTCGTCTCTATAGGTACGTTAAACCTGAAGCACTATTAAATTCCCTTGCAATTTTTGACCACGTTTCCATCTTTTTCTGGTTGCTTACTGCATCAGTTTTCCGGCACTCAATAGTGGCCCGATATTGTTGCACAAGAGCAATAAGAATAGTCTCTTATTTGCTAGTAAAATTGGATGTTCGCTTTCTCATTATTATTATTTAAATAAATAAAACGTTTACTTGACAAACAACAACTGACAGTAGTTCAAACATTGACGTTCATCATCAAGGTGCGCCTGAACTCCCTCAAAAAGGTGTAACCAACCCCAGAAAATGAGCGTTCAGCTGAACCTGCCGGTTTTTAAGTTTCAACAACGGCAGGATGTCTGATCTCGGTTCACTGATTAACTACAGTTCAGGAGAACTGCGGTTCAACGTTAAGTTGTAGAATCAGCCCTTAAAGGCTTTTAAGTAAAATAAAACTAAGGTGGCGCCTTCAGGATTTGACTCAACTTACTTATGTAAGGGGTGCTAAATCTCTCAACCTAGAAACAAAATAGCGAACCTACCCTGAGTTGAGCTAGCTAAGGGGTGAACTTTCAGGCAGCACAACATAGGTCATTTTTAGGGACTGTTGTCTGAAGTACATCCTCCAGGGCGTAAAGTTGCCAGAGTCAGGGTGGATAGGTTGCCTTGTTGCAGTATACTTTAGGTTACCCTAAGGAGAATACTGGCATCCGATTATTGTTTAGGGCGAATTGTTATTATTTTTATAACAACGCCAGTGGGAGGAGACTCACACCGGACTACACGTGACGACACGCCCACCACTCTCCGTTGTACATGGCGGTTGAACAATGGTCATTTTCACTGCATTGGGATTACCTGCTGCAGGCGGGCACAAATCTTTCGTACCTGAATCAATTTTACTGGGTTTTTTGAGCTTTTCCCAGAATGCTTGCCATTGGTTTCCAAGTCAACTCATCGCAAATTTCTGCAAACTGTTACGATTACACCTCTCGAGGTAAGACAAGCTCAATAATACCCGTTAAGGCACTGCCGGGACGTGAGTGAGTTAAGTACAGTGACCTAAATATTAAGAGCGTCCATAGGCCATAATACCGGCCGCCAGGCTTGCCTGGTTTGCTGGGCGCATTTTGGGCCGTATGCTTACGGCCCATCCCAGATAGCACAATATATTTATAGTACATTCTGTCAATCTGCTGAACTTGCGTTGAATATCTGAATTCATCCTAGAATAATCAGAAAATACATATATATTTAGAATCCTGTTAGAATATTCGAGACAGAATATCTATTTATTATTATAAATAAATATTATATGAATATTCATTTAGAGTTTTAATTCATTACGTTATGTTCGGTTATTCAAGTATATTCATCGAATATTCGTTAAAATTGCGAATACGCGGCACGCGCGCCAGCTCTAGATATGACATTGAAGTATGAGCCGTACAAACCGTTTTCTGTTTTATCGACCAATTTTCTCGATCCTAGCAACGAATAGAGGGAATATCGCCGTCCTTTTCTATATAACGCACCTAACCTAAATGTAGCTATATAACCTCCAAAGGAACCGTGCATTCTTGTATCGGGCCGGCCTCGGTAGCTCGGTGGGTAGAGAGCTTGCCGGGCAACCGATGGGTCCCTGGTTCGAATCCGGGCAAGGGCATGGATGTTTGTGTGAATGTGAATGATTATACAAGTTTTAAGAAAAAATCCTGGCTGGATGCCGAGAGGCAAGAGGCCATTGCAACCCTAGAAAAAAAAAAAAAAATTTTGTATCGGTTTTTCACTTTTCCGCCATTTTATTTTATGTTAACATCGTAAAGCGTAAACTAAAACGTTTTGGTTTACTTGTATTTATTTAATCGTTTATTGCTGTGATTTATTGTTTCATGTGCCAGCAGCAGTTTTTGTAGTGGTTTGCAGTAAGTAATTTTTAAAAATGCCTAAAAATAAGACTGTTACTTGCAATTAATTACATCGAAGTTCAACTTGGTATAGACATGTGCTACAGGAAAAAAATCTAGCTTTAGACAGGATTAGCACGCCTACCGTACAATTTGCTCCCGTACCTGAAAATTTTAATTATTCTGCTAGTAATAGTAGTAGCAGTAGTAATAACTGCAGTGGTAATAATTCCATTGAAGCCGATGCAAACTTACAAGCAGCTGAGGCACTGGGCCTTGATGATTCCTTAAATCCGAGCTTAAATCTCAGTAGTTCTGGTGAAACCTCCCCGAGTGAGTTTGACTCTCAATCTGAGGGTTTATCGGATACTGATTTAAATATCACTGGGCAGGGTACTGTTATTTATAATAATTATGTGTTTTCAACTGACAGTAATTCATTTGTTGAATTGCGTAACTGGGCTGTTAACATAATATTTCCCATGTAGCCTTGAAAGACTTATTAAAAATCCTATCTGAATCTAATGATCAATTTCAACACCTTCCGAAAGATCCAAGAACATTTCTTAACACTCCTAAAAAGACACAAATTCGTAAGGTTAATCCGGGGCAGTATTGCCATATTGGTTTACAGAAATCCCTTGAAGATCAGTATAGAAACAAAAATGTAATTCCTACGGGTCATATAAATATTGCAATAAATATAGATGGTGTTCCTATTGCAAAAAGCTCCTCAAGCCAATTTTATCCCATATTAGGGATAAATAAATCTTTAAATGGCATTAATAATGTTTTTCTTATTGGTGTTTACCACGGTTATAAAAAGCCAGATAGTTTTAATGACCTTTTATCAGACTTTGTTTGTGAAGCTAGTGATTTAACAACCAATGGAATTAGCATATTTAACACAAACTATCCTTTTAAAATTCGAATGTTTCTTATGGATGCTGTTGCTAAGGCTAGTATTTTATATATTAAAGGCCATTCTGGGTATAGCTCCTGTTCCAAATGTACACAAGAAGGGGATTACATAAGTGACAGAGTATGTTTTGCTGATTTATCCTATAATAAAAGAACTCATAAGGAGTTCGTTGATCAGACAGACCCAGGTCATCATATTGGAGAAACAATTTTACTTAATATCCCAGGTATCGATATAATTAAAGATGTACCTCTCGATTATATGCACTTGGTGTTGTTAGGAATTGTCAAAAAGCTTCTTTGTGGGACATGGTGTTTTGGCAAACCTCCACATAAGCTCTCGAGTAAAAAACTAAATGACATATCAGATAGTCTCAAAGCTCTTATTCCATATGTTCCTTCAGAATTTGCTAGGAAACCAAGAACATTATTGGAAGTAAAACGTTGAAAAGCCACCGAATTTCGCCAGTTTTTATTTTATACTGGGCCCATTGCTTTACTAAATAATATTTCAAAAGAAAAATACCAGCATTTCTTAACTTTAACAGTAGCCATGTCATTACTATCTAATGACAAAATTTCTGATTCCCTTCTACAATATGCTGAATCTTTGCTTCTTTATTTTGTTAAAAGTACAAAAGAAATATACGGTCCAGAATTCTTGTCTCATAATTTTCACAATTTGCTGCATCTTACAGATGATGTTCGTAATTTTGGATCTATAAATAATTTTAATAATTTTTCCAGCGAAAACTTTTTACAATCTCTCTTAAAACTTATAAGAAAACATGACAATCCTTTGTCTCAAATTGTTCGTAGGATTAATGAAATAAAGCAAAACAAGGTAAATAATTTTGCAGTAAACTCTACCCAGTTTACTTTAAGCCAACCACACTGTAATGGCATTTTAGTTGAAGGCTGTGTACAGCACCAGAGTATAAAACTGTAACCTTTAAAAATTTTAAGCTCTCTATTTCTCAATCAGATTCTTGTTGTATTCTGTCTAATGACCAAATTATTGAGATTCACAATATCGCCTTTTCAAAAGATCTAAACAAGCCTATGGTAGTTGGTAGATGTTATTTGGAAAAATAATTTTTTTTTCAAAAACCATGTGCATCCTCCTTTTTAGGTATTTTTTTAATTACAAACTTGGGCCCAATGTCTATTTAGCCGCTGTCTGAAATAAGGGCAAAGCTAGTACGACTACCTTACCAGGGTCGTTATGTAGTATTTCCAATGTTACATCTAGAACCTTAATAGTTCTACTGAAACTGGAAGCACATTTTTTTTCTATACATATAATACGTTATATTGTTTTTTATTTTTTACTTTACTTTAAAGATTCTTTATTGCCAGCTGCTAAAATACAATGTATATACAAAGCAACATCACAAAGATTGGCCATGCTTGGCTTAAATATGTATATAATAATTTTGATTACCTAATAATGGCAATTGGGCTCATTAAAACAATTTAAAATAACACAAAACTTAGTTACTATTAAAACACATAACATAAAAAAATACATATCATATCAACTGACCAAAGTCCTTTAGCCTACATACCTAGGTATATTTATTTTAAAGTTAATTGCCATATTTAATTCAAAATAATATGCTTTATTGTCTGCAAAATCCTGCAAACATCATACATGAACAGATTTTTAAAACTGTTACAATAGTCTCACATTTTCATTAACTTAAGGAAATACTTTATTGCTGTCAGATAACAAAAACATGTAAGTATTTACCTACACTCAATATAATTATGAACATAAAATTTCAAATGGTTTATACGATCCTAATTCGAACAGCAAGTTAAATCATTCTGGCATGTTTTAGTAAGTATTATTTGATTATATAATATATTTTTTTGTTTAGATGTGGGTAGTGGTAAAATTTACTGAAGGTGAGGAGATTGAGGTTTTGCCTGATAAATGGCTTTTATCAGGTGACTTCGCATATTATTCACAATATTCAACTAAATCAAAAATTGAGAAGGCAATTAAGAATGAGGAAGAACCCAGTCCCCTATGGAAGAAATATAAAGTCAAATTAATGTCCAAGAAACGATACACAAGTTTTTTTTTTGGCGACGTCAAAGGCAACAAAGGCTTGTCACATGAGTGATATCAGTGATAGAGAAAATTATATTCCTGAAAAACGGCAACCAAAAAAGAGAGTGTTTGATAGTGACTCGACTAGTGAGAATAGTAGTACCAGCCTTGAAAATTTTCCATCATGTCCGGACAGGATTGATTTTCAATTCTCAAAAAAAGGTAACAAATAGTTTATATTGTTTTAACCTCTTGTTATAATATAAGCACTAATTATCTAGTGAATCATAGGTAATTTAAAAAATTACTTATAAAGTAATTGTAATACTTATTAATAAAATTATTCTAATTCATTCAATTTATAAATTAATTGATCAAATATGTAAAGAATGTTTTTTTTTGCATAGGCTCTTCCAAGGGGCGTTCCATACCATCATGTACCAATTTACCTTCAAATAATAGTGGAAGTCAAAGTGATGAAGTTGATGTTTCAGATCTACAAAAAGTAGCTATAAGGTATTAAAGGAAAATTTTCCATCATGCCCCGACAGGATTGACTTTAAATTCCCAAAAAAAGGTAACAAATAGTGTTTATTGTTTTAACCTCTGTTATAAGCACTAATTATCTAGTGAATCATAATTTAAAAAATTACTTATATCCAATAATTCTAATACTCATTAATAAAATTATTCTAATTTATTCAATTTATAAATTTATAATTAAATTATTAATGTTTTTTTTTGCACAGGCTCTTCCAAGGGACGTTCTATACCATCAGGTACCAATTTACCTCCAAATAGTGGAAGTCAAAGTGAAGAATTTGATAATGTTTCAGATCTACAAAAAGTAGATAAGGTATCAAAGGAAAACAATGAAGGTATGTTTTAATTATTGTAATTTTGTTGTGACATTTTTTTGCTTCACCCATAGACTTTAATGAAACCATTAGTAAACACAAAATAACTAATCATAGTAGCTATTATTTAAGCACAATCTAGATTATTGCTTTGAACATTCGATCAATTTTGGAAGACTCCTCGTTTATTTAGGATGTTAAAAAGTTTGATACATTGTGCATGGCTAAAGTCATATATTGTAGGATTTTCTAGTTAGTAGTTTTGCCTTTAAATGTGTTCGTATTTAATAATAATAATAATATTAATAATAACAACAGTACCACTTTGTGCAAATAAAAGAAAATTACTTGACCAAACAGGTTGCACGATAGGCGGGATTTTAAAATATTTAGTGCATGGCGAGGTGTAGGTTACTTACTTAATTTCGATATAACCAGTTTGTTGGAATTTCCAAATTTTCCCGATTTCTTTGGTTTATATTGTGATTTTCAATAATTTTTTTCTTTCTACAAAATATTACGTTGTAAATGCAAGTTAGTGAACTTATATTAGTATAAGATTTAACATGTGTGTGTTTTGCATGGTATCAAGCACGTAAATGGTTGTCTTTTAGATAATTTTCAAAAAAAGGTTGTGGGATATCTTGTCAGAATTAGAAAAGTACTTAATGATCACGAGATACAAATGGGAAAAATCGAATCTAAATTGGACAAAGTCTTAAATATTTTATCGAATAACGAAGAATTGGTTGTTAATAATAATCAAGTTATTGATGGCCAAGTTACAGATATACTAAAAAATTTGCCAGTACATGATAGTGATGAATTCAAAAAATACGAAAATGAATTGGAGGATGATAATACCTTTAAGCTACTGGTAAACTTTTACTTTTCTCTGCATTTTGTTTAATATTTTTTTTTATTTATATAATAAAAGAGTCAATGTCAATCAGTAGCTTGTTTATAAGTTTTTGTTAGTATTTAGATAAATGTATAATATGTATATAGCTTACTTAACCCCTTTTTCCCTGTCCTTAGGTAACAAAACTGAGAAGACTGGGAGGTACCAATTTTTCCGACCATATTAAGAGAATCTTAAAAAGAATGATGACCGATGAATAATGCAAAATTTCAGCCTTTCTGGGCATAAAGGGAAAAAAAGATTTATAAGGACCAAGTTCTATATGGCAATCAAAGGTAAACTAAATTTTAACAAATCAAAAGTTGGCGTTAGCTTTAGCTCTACAAATTTGTTATTGTTCATATTGTTATAAACATAAATGTATGAGAATATACAGATGTTTAGAGAATATTCTCATACATTTATATTTATGTACACCGGTCAAGTAGTGGATTACTTAGTTTTGATTTGTTTATATTGTAATTATTGTGGGGAGATCTGTATTTCATTCTATTCTATTTCAGAAGCTGTGCAAGCAGAGTCTGTTTTAACTACGGAGAAAGAAATTGAGGTCAAGATAAGTATTTATTTATCAAAAGCCAAGGAGAGATTTACATATAAGCCCAAAAAAGTTGTAGAAGTTGAGAGAATAGACTAGCACGTTGAATTGTTGCTTGTTCTACTGAGATAATATGTTTGTTCAGTTCCGTTACATTTGCCTTTATTTAACAAAGTTAACCAAGTTGATTGATAATTTTTAGTGTTTTTGGAAATATGATTTTTTTTTGAAACATTACCAGTGGTTCCAGGTATCCAGATAATTGGGATTCCCAATTACCCGGGAAATATTCTCCTTTATAACGTTAGGAAAGTTTTTGCAAGTAACTGGGACATACTTTAAGGTTTCAAAAACGTTGTCCAGTAGGTAATGTCAATAGGTTTAAGTTTTAAAGAGAAAAAGGTGTAAACATATTAGTCTGTTATCAGTTTTTTAAAAATAGCAGTTTTGTTATATTCCAAACTTGTTAAGCAAGTTTAAAAGTTAAAAGTTTTTTTTGATGCATTTTTTTACTATTTTCACACTTACCTACAGATGTTAAAATGTTAAAACTCAAACCTAAAATATTATATGTTGGTAAGTTAGAGTTACTTATAGTTAGATATGTAGTAGGTACAATTGTTAATTTTGTTTAAAGATTTAGTAATAATAAACATTCTATATTTTTATGTCATTTTATTGATTTTTGTTTGTTGTGTGAACTTTTGACTAACAATTGATTAATTAATAATGTGAATGACATTTTGGTACGTTCAATAATCACTAAAATACTACTTTTTAAGGATACATCCTTGACTTATGTGCCGAAGATGGCGACAGGGCGTCATTTTAAATAACAGGTGGAGTCAAGAAGTGATATATATACACATGATTGGAAAATCATTTTCAATCTACAAATTGATTCCCAACTTTGGTAATATTTTATTGATTCATTTCAGTAAGATATCGATATTGGCGACCACTTTTGGTAATGTGGGTTAATTTGATTTTTAACTGTAAATGAGTTGAGATTTTGCAGCTTTCTGATAAATATTTGTAAATCTAATGGTTCGACCTTGCAATTGCAACTTGCAATTTTATTTTAAGGTTTATTTATCACTTGCTTACTTGCAGGGCATGAAAAATCAGTTTTCAATAATATTTTAATGTATAATACAAATTTAAAATTCTGAAAAGACACTTTTGTGGGAATTTTGGTTCTCTATTGTTTAAGTTACTAATATTTGGTTTATATTAAAAATTGAAGAAAATTTATTGACACTTAGAGAAAAATCTAAATGTCAATAAATTTTCTTTAACTCTTAATAAAAACCAAGTATTAGTAACCTCAATGATAGAGAACCGAAATCCCTACAAAAGTGTCTTTTCCGAATTTTAAATATTTATTGCAGTAAAACAATATTTAGGAAAACTCATGTTTCATGCCCTGAGGGCAAACAAGTGATAAATAAAGCCTAGTATGTTCTATAGATCTTCTGAATGTGTGAAATAGAATATTCTGGAATAATTATAGGTGATTCCATCGTTTTCTACCAATTTTCTAAATCTACACCAGAGAATATTCTGGAATAATCACGGATTATTCTATTATCTTCTAAATCTTCCAAAGAGAATATTTTAAGATAATTACGGAATATTCCATTAGAATATTCTACGAATATAAGCGCAAATTCCCATTCAGGAGTAAATAGAATATTCAAAAAAGAATATATACATATATTGGTATATATACGTATATTGGAAGAATGTTAATAGAACTTTCGAATATTCGAATTTCATTATTCCAAGAATGTTCTTAGAAAATATATATGTTGCTATCTGGGATATGCGTCCAAAACATGTTCATAGTCTTAAGTTAGATTTAGCTAGGATACTATTAGACGTAAGCTTAACATTGTAAGAAGAAATAGGTAAATAAAAGATTTTAAAATGCAATGCATGTGCCGAAGGTTGCGGGTTCAATCCCCGAACAGAACATCAGTTTTTTTTCTGCATCGATCGTCAACTCTCAGAAGACAGTGGTATATTATGGGTAGTTAGTTTGGAAGACGGTGGCTATAAGTTAATAAATTTAATAAGAGGACCCCAATGTTTAGTACGCCTCTGACCTGGCGTCGGTGGCCTTAAAATGCAGAACGGACCTAAAATTTTCTTATGGAGATTTGTATGTAAAAAAGCTCAATTCTAGTCCGAAAACGCCATAGCTACTCTACTACTCTACATTCGTTTCGATCAAATTAGCCGTTTTCGAAGAAAATACATTCTATATCTAACACGTTATTGAAATAATAAATCAGAATACTACAATTATCAAACCATCAGTCGTTTTTATTTCGTTAACAATGCGCCATTGACACCACTTTTCTAAGTTGTATGATTGATTAAATAGATAAGGCTTAAGTAATGGAGGATTATTCCTATAGTAAGTATGCTGACATGCATCTAATTTTTGGACAAGTACTCGGCAATTGTGTGGAGGCGAGAAAAATTTATTCTGATACATTTCCAGTTCGACGTTTACCATACCGAAGAACTTTTGAAGGGGTTGATCGCAGCTTAAGAGAAACAAGTAAGAAGTGAAATAAAAAGGAATGCTAAAAGTAGTTATCTTTTGCTAATCAAGTTTAGGAAGTTCCTTGTCGCATCGTGGTGGAAAAGGGCCTCCAAGAAGACCAAGGAACCCTCAGAAATTCTGGATGAGATTGCTCAAAATCTCTCTAATAGTGTTAATTAAACTGTCGCTCCAAGTTCATGCAACAAAGTGGGTTTTTCATGAGACCCTTCGCGAACAACTGGTACATCACGTCCAAAAGGTACATGCCATGTCTCCCGCTGATTATCCTGCAAGAGTCAACTAAGCAAATTGGTTTTGGCAACGATTTAGGCACAATCATAATTTTACTCGTATTGTTTTAAGGTGCAGAAAGTAGTCCATTCTCTCAGTGAGGAAAGTTTTAAATGGCAGGAATAAAAGTCTGTCTAAACCACAAATACATTTAATATAACAAAAAGAGGGAACAAGATCTTTATATGATACTAACTGATCTAGGACATGTTTCGATCTTAGAGAAGGTCATCTTTAGCAATGATAAGAGAATTTTTCAAATTATAATCAATCAAGGTTCGGGGATTAAGCTTTGGCACGTGAGATAGATCCAATTAAAGGCCAGTTATCGCTTTAACCCATTAAAGAAAGGGTGGGAGGAACATGTTTTATATCTTTAAGAGAATATTAAGTAGGTTAACATAAGAGAAAGAATCCAGACAATTGCCGATATGTAAAAATAACTGTAGTCTTTATGGCCTGCATAAAATATTAAAATTTCATTCGATTATACATGTCGGTTCAAAAGTTTGAGCCGAAAAGGTAGGGCGCTGGGTGCCCCTTTGGGGCTCTGTATCTCCATTAACGAGCACTTCAGGATTTTTTTTTAATAACAAATTAGGGTTATTTTGACCTCCCCCTATACGCTGCCAGAATATGCCATATATTTACCGGACACCCTGTATATAAAATATTTTTAACAAAACTAGTCTGTTTATATATTTTACCTTCTTCCCATTTAATTTTGCTAACTGTGTTTACTTAAGGTTTAAAGTATCACAGTTCGTGACAATAGTTACATATAAATTCCATGACAATAATGATATCCTTAGAAGTAGGTAAAGTTAACAGAATTTTGATAATTTGGACCATAATCAGCATTATTATTTATAAATAATAATTAACCAAAACAATATAAAACTTATCAAGAATAAAATCTGTGCTAGTGTTATCACATTATTTATCAATTAAGCATATTATTATGCAATATCATTTAATGAGCCATTGCTTAAACAACCTTAGATATTAACCGCACATGTAAACATATCGACTTCCCCTGGTTCCTTATGCCGGAGAAAATGTTTACCTAAATTAGCTTTATACTTAGTCTGATAATCACACTGACTACATTTAAACGTATTAACTTCCTCTAGATCCTTATGTCGGAGAAGGTGCTTCTTTAAATTCCTTTTGTCAATGTTTTGATAATCACACTGACTACATTTAAACATATTAACGTTCTCTGGATCCTGATGTCGGATAAGATGTTGCTTTAAATCACCTTTTCGAATGCTTTCATAATCACACTGACTACATTTAAACATATTAACTGCCTCTGGATCCTTATGTCGGAGAAGGTGCGTCATTAAATTACCTTTCTGAATGCTTTGATAATCACATTGATTACATCTAAACATATTAATTTCCTTTGGATCCTTATGTCGGAGGATGTGCGTCTTTAAAGCATCTTTCCAAATGCTTTGAAAATTACACTGACTACATTTAAATATATTAACTGCCTCTGGAGCCTTATGTCGGAGAAGGTGCCTCTTTAACTGACCTTTCCGAATGCTTTGATAATCACACTGACTACATTTAAACATATTAACTTCCTCTGGATCCCTATGTCGGAGAAGATGTCTCTTTAAATTCCTTTTGTCAATGCTTTGATAGTCACACTGACTACATTTAAACATATTAACTTCCTCTGGATCCCTATGTCGGAGAAGATGCCTCTTTAAATTCGTTTTGTAAATGCTTTGAAAATCACACTGACTACATTTAAACATATTAACTTCCTCTAGATCCTTATGTCGGAGAAGGTGCTTCTTTAAAGCATCTTTCCAAATGCTTTGAAAATCACACTGATCACATTTAAACATATTAATTTCCTCTGGATCCTTATGTAGGAGAAGGTGCATCTTTAAACTACCTTTCTGTATGCTTTGATAATTACACTGACTACATTTAAACATATTAACTTTCTTTGGATCCTTATGTCGGAGAAGGTGCAACTTTAAACTACTTTTCCAAATACTTCGATAATCACACTGACTACATTTAAACATATTAACTTCCTCTGGATCCTTATGTCGGAGAAGGTGCTTCTTTAAATTACCTTTTTCAATGCTTTGATAATCACACTGATCACATTTAAACTTAACTTTGCCTGAACTCTTACGAAAGCCGTGTTTATATACATTTCCTTGCCGAAATATCCCCAAGTCATTCCCAACCTTCACCTTAAGTTTCTGACCAATCCGATTGTCAAGCTGCTGTTGGATCTGGAGTCTGCAATCTTGTTCATCAATGCTGTAATAGAGAAAAACACTTTTAAGGTATATTAATCGTACCAGTTAATTTATCAGTAATTTGGAATACATTCTTAGATTACTAGTCTCACAAATGTTTTAGGCCACCATTTGATTGAGCTATTTAACTTCGAAGAAAATCTAACTGGAAATAGAGATCTGCAGCTGTTGCAAAAACAAATTATTATTGCAGCAATGGAAGTGCGCAACACTTAGTTTCTACAAGATGCCTGTCCAGCCTGTCGACGGGTAATTTCATAAAATAAACTAGATTGAAACATGATGATAAGTCTGGAGTTTACCAATTAAATTGTAAAGACTGCCCAAAAAGATAAATAGGCCAATCTGCGAAAAGTTTTTCTAAGAGAATAAAAGAACAATATTCAAGCTACATCAAGTCAAAAAGCAATTCCAATTATGCTAACCATTTAATAGAAACCAACCATAATTTTGACCCATACTTTAAAATATTACGCACAGAGAAGAAATGAACCAATTTAGACCTGTTGGACTCCCTTGAAATTAATAAATGATTACAGGTGCTAATATATCTTTGTACTATACTTTAAAATTTTGTACACGACATTTTAGCGGGAGGACATTTTAACGGCGGACTATTTTCTTAGGCATGTACTAATTCGGCTGAATTGGCGCTAACCAGAACCAGCCAATCTATCTTTTTGTTTCGCAAAAAAAGTCCAGCGTCAAAACGACCGGCGCCAAAATGTCCTGTTCCATTAAAAAAAAAAGTTGTTTTAAATTGCTAAAAAACCGTAAATTTGGCAACATTGCAAATGTCACTAGCCGCTCCGCGATAACCTCTTATATACGGATACCGAATTTTAGCTAAATCGGTCAAACGGTATTAAAGATATTTAAGGCGTTCCATACTTCTGTTACACGCTGTATACGACAGCTAATAAGGATTCATTATTATTTATATCAGAATCACGTGATATAAAACACCCTGCGTGGTATGCATGGTGTCAAATTTATTTTTAGTAGCTTCTTAGCCGCCTTATAAATACGACACATATATTGTAAATTTGTTCCACGCAAATATTCAATTATTGATAACAAAACCTTAAATAATTAATAAAATTGCCTCGTGCCGGTTCAATTCTTATTTTTCTAACTGAACCTTTTCTCAGTGTACCATAATCCTGCCTCCGTATCGACTGTTTCACGTCGATTGAGAATAAATATAGCTGTAGATAGGCAACTTCTAATACAATTCGACAAAATCATGCTTTGCGCGCTGCAAGATTTCAGGCTTATTACGAAATTGCTGTCTGAATTGTTGAGATTGTTAAGATAAGACTTAAGAGGCTGCGATATTAACCTTGAAAAATGTATAAAAATGAGTACTTTTGGTTACAATGCTTTCATTCGTTTAATTTGACCGGACACATATCTTAAAAGCCGCTTCGAAATCCTGCAGTAGCGAAACCATGTTAGTCGTTTTAGAAAGTTGCACGTTGTAGAGCCTTGAACTGTTTCAGATTTTGTGACGTTAATCTTTAAAGAGCTTGATAGCCAAGAGATAACTGCGGTAAGAAGTGCTGCTCTGCTAAGCAATCCATACGCTGAAAACTTGTCGGTCTCACGGAATTCAAGAAAAATCAAAATCCACCCCTTATTCCTGACCTTTCACCAGCCACTGTAAATGGCCTATGACCTTGATTGAACCATTTTTGGAGATAATTTCATAACAAATCAATTTAATTCTTATAACTGTCTTGAATGAACAAGTGCAAACAAGTTAAGAAAAGAATAAACACAAACTCACACTTAAATGGCGAAGGGGTTGTATCTTCCGCAATCCTCTCGAACACGAAAACTCGGAGTTAGACTCTGGGTATGTCCCAAACACCTCCTTACAATTTCAGCCGCTAAGTATTTTTTTTTAAGTATAAATAACTCGTAAAGTCATAACGCAGTGTGAAAAATGTGTGAAAAATGGAGGAAGCTATGTGCCGTACGATTTTTGTGTCCTTATTTATTGTATTACGTAAGCGAAATAAAAAACAAAAAATTTTGATTTAGACCCAGATAACACTTACCCATTTGAAGATGTACATGGAATCTGATGTAGATTATTATTGGTAAAAAGTTCTCCATTTTGTTCGGATATATTCAGTCTTTTTATCACAACAATTAATTTATGTCCCTGTTTAATAAAATCTTTATCAGAAGAACTTTCAGGAACATCAAGCGAAACTTTTTCATTTTCAAAGTCGGCTACTATCGAATTACCAGTATTTTCAACATTGATTAACTCAGCATTTAACAAGTTTTTATGTTTTTCCTCAATTTGCAATGTGGAAGAAAGGCTTTGATTATTGCGACCTTCTGAATTTTCCTCAAGACCAGATAATCCTGACAAATCCTTTGCTACATCAATGTTGGTTTTTGTTTCTTGAAGTAAATTATTTAACTTTATATTGGAGGGATGCGATTCTTGGTTATAGTCGGTTATAGCTGAATTCCATGTTCTGGGTCGAGTGTTAGTTTCTCTAGAAAAAAAATTGGTGATAATTAAAAATATTAAGATTAAATTAAATATTATTTACAATTTCAGGTGGCATAAAATGGTGGCTCCGACGACCTAATACTGATAGACACAGCCAGTTATTCGCCTACATCAAAGAGTGAGACAAATAGCAACGTCAACAGACTGTTTGCTAAACCAAGTTATATGTATGTTATATGCGCTTCAGACACGTGCCTGACTTTGACCATTAATAACCCGGTGTCATATGGCGATATTACAACACCTCTAAAACTGCAATATAATCAGTATCTTCATGTTGCAATTATCACGCCATGAATATACTGACTAAGCAATTTGACCTATTATAGATACATGTTAACAAGAAAGCAAGGTGTTCTTAGATAAGCCGTTATAATGTCAGTTTGATTTTAAAACATTATTGTGTACAAGTGTACTAATTTTAATAAACCTTTTTTAAAAAAAAAATTATGAGTGTTGGGATTTAACAAATTGGCGCAGTCGGTGGGATCTGTCAACGCTGTCAAAACAAGAGCTTTCTAACTGGTAGCGGAGGATCCCAATCCATAAACAGAAAAGAACCTGCAACATCGAGACCGCTCTCACTTGGCAAAGATACTACGAAGGAACACCTGTTGAAGCTCCTGGTAGTGAAGGCCGAGAATACGACTACTTCGATGTATCTGATTATATAAGTTAATGAATCATCTCGTTTGTTTATGTTTTATTGATTTTTCAAACTGTTCGATATTTAATATTTTACTCCCATTTCCCAATTTAATTGTGTATTTACGGCTTTATATTTTAATAGTAACTGGCAAGTAATAATTTTTAAACGGTTAAAAATAATATCAAAATTAAAATAATCAAATATATCAAAATGTCTTCACCCGACACCCGAGCCGATGACACGGCAGAAGTGGAGCCATATAAATTATCAGAAATATTTTCAATTGTCCCAGAATTTGAGGGCGACCAAATCTTTTTGGGAACGTTTTTAAGTGCTTGCGATTATGCGTACGATATGGCGACAACTAGCCAAAAGGTGATATTAGTGATCCACATAAAAAATAAACTAGAACCTAGAAATCAAGCGACTCTTAAACCTATATTTTGGCGATTCTAGGGACCTTTCATCATTCTATTTGGTTAAGGGAAGAGATCAAATGTCATTTTAGAAATCTAAATACCATTAATTCGAAACTTAAATATCTGTTCTTAACTTTAACACATGTTCTTTCTTTTATAGAGTTTGTAATTCTAGATGGTAGGTTTAGGGATGAGGTGGAGTCATTTGGAGAAATAACATTCCGTAGATTGAGTAATAAACTTTACAATTTAAAGGTTCAACATAGATACAACCTGTCCAATGCCAGTGACACTGAGTCGAGGTTAGAGGTAGGCCAGTCTAATTTTGAATTTCATAAAAGGTTCATAAATCTAACTAATGTCCACTTTAATAAGCAGGAAGAAAATATCCTTTCTTTAAATCTAAAGTTTAATTTTCCTCACAAAACTGATTCTCATGTTAAAGAAATGTTGGCTGTGGAAGCAGAAAATATAATCCAAAACACGGATATCGCTAATAAAAATATCTTGAGAGCTAAGATCATCAGCTTCTTGAATTCCAATAAAATAATTAATAATAAATTCAATCATCACAATAAAATACATTTAAAGTCGCTGACGATAAAATAAGGAAAAACGATTTGATTTTGACCAAGGCGGATAAGGGCTCTTGTTTAATAATTATGACAAGAACAGATTATTACATGGGTAGGGTGAGGTTAGAGGTAGGCCAGTCTAATTTTGAATTTCATAAAAGGTTCATAAATCTAACTAATGTCCACTTTAATAAGCAGGAAGAAAATATCCTTTCTTTAAATCTAAAGTTTAATTTTTCTCACAAAACTGATTCTCATGTTAAAGAAATGTTGGCTGTGGAAGCAGAAAATATAATCCAAAACACGGATATCGCTAATAAAAATATCTTGAGAGCTAAGATCATCAGCTTCTTGAATTCCAATAAAATAATTAATAATAAATTCAATCATCACAATAAAATACATTTAAAGTCGCTGAACGATAAAATAAGGAAAAACGATTTGATTTTGACCAAGGCGGATAAGGGCTCTTGTTTAATAATTATGACAAGAACAGATTATTACATGGGTAGGGTTATGGATTTTCTGAATTCGGGGGACTTTTGTGCCATTAGTAGGGATTCTACTAGTGCTTATTTTACCAAAGTTAAAAATATTCTAGATAAAACTCTAACAACCCTGGAATACTTTGGTACAAATAAATACAAACTGTACCCAATGAATCCTAAAACCCCTCTATTATATGGATTACCCAAAGTACATAAAGCTAATATGCCCATAAGACCAGTGGTATCCTTTGTTGACTCTCCATGCTACAAAATTTCTTCTTGGCTTAATGATATTCTCAGAAAGACCACACATTTTGAGAACATCTATTCAACTAAAAACTCCCTTGAGTTCTCGAATTACTTAAAAAATATAGAACTTCCACCAGACGCGAGATTGATATCACTTGATGTGAAGAATTTATTTCCCAGCATCCCTCCAGCTGATTGCGTCAATTTAGTTGATAGATTGCTAAGAAAGAAGGGTTTGCCCAGTTTATTAATATCAGACTTAACCTTGTTATTATCTACAGTTCTAGAACAAAACTTCTTTCAATTTAATCAGAGAATGTTTAAGCAAAGGTCAGGATTGGCAATGGGTTCTTGTCTTTCCCCATTTTTGAGCGAGGTGTTTATGAGCGAATTAGAGAGCAAAATCATGAATAGTAGATTCGCTGGGTTTTTGCTTGCATATAAAAGATACGTTGATGACGTATGTATAGTTTGGAATGGCAGTGATTCAGATTTAAGATATTTCCTCAGTTTCGTTAGCGATTTACACCAGAATATTGAATTTACACTTGAGATCGAAAGTAATGGGCAATTACCTTTTTTAGATTTACTGTTGATAAGAAATAACAACAGAATTAACTTTGAAGTCTATAGAAAACCAACTTTTACAGATAACATTATTCAGTACGATTCAAATTCTCAAAGTTTGCCACCTTCAATTCCCTTTTCTACCGACTTTTCAAGCTACCTTTGTCTAGAGATGCGTTCACTAAGGAATTTAATATAATAAAACTGATTGCCAGAAATAATGGATACCCTTTGAGATTAATCAATAAACTTTATTATAAGTTTGTAAACAAATATAAACTAACCTATAACATCATATATGCTAATACACAGGAAAACAAAAATTATAGAGCTCTAACTTATTTCGGCAACATTTCCTCACAATTAGCAAAATTTTTTAAACCTCACAACATCGCAGTAGCATTCAGGACCAGTGACACTCTTAAGCGACATTTAATCAACACTAAAGATAAAGTAGACCATCTTTCAAAATCAGGAGTTTATTCGCTACATTGTGGGGATTGTCCGGCGGTGTATGTTGGACAATCGGGTAGGAGAATCGCCAGCAGAGTTTATGAACATCTTAGCTTATTTAATAAATACCAGAACACTGATATAACCAACACTAAGTCTGCTTTTGCGAACCATCTACTTGAATCAAAACACCAGTTCTCGCCATCTGAAAATGTTAATGTTTTGCATGAATGTCACAAAAGTAAAAAACTAAATCTATTAGAAAAACTTGAGATAACGAAAGCTAAAAAGAGCCCTATCCTTACCTGCGTTAATGAGGTCTTTAATTTCGAGCCTTATTTTATTTTTAACAACTTGAATAACTAACAACGGACTGCTGTGACCAACATTTAACCTATAAATTTTCCCCGGCCCGCCAAATTCTTTTGATTGACAACATTGATGTTTTTGATGCCGGTACTTTGGTACGCTCGTACTTTGTGTCGATGGCTGTTACATTTTGGGCTGAGTTTGCTCTCTAGGTGACTGCATCTTCCCCCAGTTCAATATACCTTGGACTTGTTTGACGAACCTTATACTTTTAGTTTTTTGTTATACCGTTTTTGTTTATATACAATTCTTAGTTTAAGTTCTGACTGTCATGTAGTGATGTAATTGTAACGTTTATCTATTTTTTTGTTTTGTTTTATATTTTGACATTTTTATTATTTTTGAAAAATGTTTTTTTGGTGTATCAGGTGGGTTTACTAGTAGATTTGTTTACTTTAATGCGTGATTATTGACTTCTTTTTAGGTCTGATGATGCCTTATAGGCGAAACATGTAACCTATTAGTTGTTTAAAATATTAAATTTATTGAGACCGGGACTTTGTGTTGGTTCTTTTGCTTCAACCTTATACAGGATCTTCAAAGACTTAAACAATTGTCCAATGAGTCACCAATTACCTTTTTCAACCGCCTGCAAGTGCTTAACGCAAAAATACAGGCAAACATTCAAAAATCAATTGGTTAAAACGCAGACCAAAAGTCAGCGCAATCCTCGCTTATAGATACTATGGCCCTTAACACATTATTAGTTGGCCTAGAACCAAAACTTGGACAACTTATTCGTGCCGGAAACCCAAATAACTCCAACTTTTTTACCTCACATCTCAAAAAATTGGGAAACCTGTCCCTCCAAGACCAAATTTAATTCCTAGGAGACTACCACCTCAATATTTAAGATGCTATAATTGTGGGCGCAATGGCCACACAGCTAATCAGTGCCAAAGTCAGCAGCAGCAACGCTTTGGTCCACCACAAAACTCTAATTTTCAACGACCAGCTCAGACTAACTTCCTCAACCAATCTGGTAGTCAACCTCAAAACCAGTCGAGGCCTCCACAATTTAATAGTTCATTTCAAAACCGTCCTCCAGTCATAAACAGAAACCCTAATTTCCGCCCTAACCCACAACGGACATATCACGTAAATACCAGTGATTACCAACAAGATGATTTTTCTAACTATCCAAACGATCA
Organism: Polydrusus tereticollis; assembly: GCA_963920685.1. Lineage (NCBI taxonomy): Eukaryota > Metazoa > Arthropoda > Insecta > Coleoptera > Curculionidae > Polydrusus > Polydrusus tereticollis. The sequence continues at coordinate 100,802,831 of OY987332.1, forward strand.
TCAATATTACGATGATTATCAAGAGTATTACACCCTTAACGATCATTACCAAACCCCAGACACTAACTATTGCCAAACCAATTACGAATACCCAACAGAATCTTTAAATCAGGAAAGCTATCAGGATTTTCTCTCTCTCCCTGTTCCACAGAACCCTCCCGGAGCAACCTCTCAAAAGAACAACCCGATAACAGAAATCCGGAGCCAAATCCAAGCAATGAATCTGGACGATATGAACCCCAACCTAAACTTCCCGGAACAAAAGTTTCTTTAAGCCCGCTTCTTACTGTCAATTCGAAAAACCTCTATTATATTAAGGACGCCAATGACCAATTTATGTTACTTATCGATTCTGGCGCAGGAATCTCCATTTTTAAAGAAGACAGCAAAAAATTTTCGCCAAAGATCACCCGAAAATGTAACCATCCAGGGTATAACCGACCAAAAACTTTCCATTAAAGAATCAGCCCTTGTGCCGTTTACCACTGGAAACCCTCACAAAGTTATTATTTATAATCTAGATAGGTATAGACTTTGATGGTATTTTAGGTTTGGATTTTTTAGAGCACTACGAATGCGTAATCGACCTTAAATCTAAACAATTAATTACTAATTTTAAAACCACCCCCCTTGTATAAAGTAGAAACGTCAACAACTTTGATAAGAAATAAAAGTAATGCTTCGAATCTTCAAACTTGCAATAAAATATCTATAGAAGCACGGACAGAAAGAATTTTTAAACTGAAATGCGATCTTGTCAATACCGATGCTTTACTTATCGCGCAAGTGAACGATAAAGTTAGACTTCCCAACGCGCTAGTTAAAGTAAATAAATATGGCGAATTCTATACCTCAATAATAAACGCTAACGCGATACCTAAGGTCATAAACTTCTCGGAAATAACATTGGAACCGGTGGATTACACTGCCGAATCGTTTTACAACTTTAACATGAACAATGAAATAAGAGAATGTCAACAAGACAGAACCGCGTTGATAAAAAGCCAGTTAAGAACAGAACATTTAAATTACGAGGAAAAAGACCTTGTTACAAACTTATGCCTAGATTTTTCTGATATTTTTTTCCTCGAAGGTGACACCTTATCATTTACGAACGAAATAAAACATTCCATAGAAACAAATAACGCCCGTCCCATTTTTACAAAATCATATAGGTATCCTCAAATACACAAGCAGGAGGTAAAAACCCAAGTTAACCAAATGTTCAACGAAGGAATCATCCATCCCTCCGTGTCACCCTGGTCATCACCAGTTTGGGTAGTCCCCAAAAAGCTGGATGCTTCTGGAAAACAGAAGTGGCGAGTTATAGACTACCGGAAGCTTAACGAGCTCACCGTTGACGATAAATACCCTTTACCCAATATCTCTGACCTGCTAGATCAACTAGAAAAATGCGAATATTTCACAACTTTAGACCTCGCCTCTGGATTCCACCAGATAGAGATCGACCCCAAAGATATATCTAAAACCGCCTTTTCAGTAGAGAATGGCCATGACGAATTTGTTCGAATGCCATTTGGGTTGAAAAATGCTCCGTCAACGTTCTAACGTGTGATGGATAATATCCTCCTTGGTATTCAAAACGAGCGTTGCTTAGTATACATGGATGATATAATTATCTACTCCCCGACTATCCACGAACTTATTTCTCGTCTAACTTAAGTCTTTAAACGTCTCAGGAAAGCAAATCTTAAAATCCAGCCAGACAAATGCGAATTCCTTAGAAAAGAAGTCGCTTACCTTGGACATCTTATTACCCAGAACGGTGTTAAGCCCAATCCGTCAAAAGTAGATTGTATCCAAAACTTCCCTACACCGAACAAATCCAAAGACATCCAATCCTTTCTTGGACTTGCAGGATACTAAAGTCGTTTTATCCCCAATTTTGCTAAAATTTCTAAACCCCGAACAAAGCTATTAAAAAAGGACACTCCATTTATTTTTGATTCCGAATAAACTTCATCCTTCGATGAACTTAGGAAGGCCCTCATCTCGAACCCTACTCTTGTCTACCCGAACTTCCAGGAACCGTTTCTATTAACCACAGACGCAAGTGCATTTGCCATTGGTGCTGTACTTTCACAAGGTCCAGTAGGAAAATATCTTCCCATTGCGTATGCCTCTAGAACTTTGTATAACGCGGAAACTAAATACTCAACCATTGAACGCGAACTTCTTGCAATCGTCTGGGCTGTAAAACACTTCAGACCCTACCTCTTCGGTAGAAAGTTCATGCTCATAACCGATCACCGTCCTCTTACATGACTCTTCTCCATTAAAGACCCCGGAAGTCGTTTAGCTAGATGGCGCTTGAAACTGGAAGAATATGATCATAAAATAGAATACAAGACCGTAAAAATAAATAATAATGCCGACGCTCTGTCGCGAATAAAAATTAATCACTTCCAAGAATGTGCAAAATTTCAATCAAAATATACCATTCACGTATCCAATAAAGACGACCATAACAGGCCGTCCACCAGCGGTTTACAAAAATACCCAGAAGAAATTGACGAAGACAATGAAACGGAAACTGACCTCGAAAAATTAAAGGACGAGTTTAACACTTTCGTCCACTTGTACAAGACTAAATCCATTATCGATTACTCGAAATTCGAAATTTCTAACTCTCAACTTTTAGATAAAACTCACAAAAATATAGTTACATTTTTTTGGCAAAACAAAATGGAAGATCTCTATTACAAAATCATCGATCATATCTTCGAAGAACATCCTGAATTTCTTCGAGATCAAATAAATATTTTGTCCAGTAAAACCGTAAAAAATAGAAAATATTTTATAATCCCTCTATTACGTTTCGATCCAGATGATGTAGTTTCACATTTATTTCACATTTTATATAAAGGTCAAAATGAATTCGACGACTTAAATACATACTGTATAGAAAACAATATTAATCTGCCGATACTCGAAATTATTTCTTTTATTTTTACGGATAAAGAAGTAAAACTAAAAATTTGCCAAAATATTGTTAGGACCCCTGACCCAGATCAAGTACCCATTATCTTAGACCAAAATCACAACGGCAAAACTAATCTACACCGTGGAAGTAATGAAACTATTTGGGTTTTAAAGAAAAATACAATTGGCCAGGTTTAACTAAAGATGCCGAAAAATTTATCAAAAGTTGCGAAGTTTGCCAAAAAGTTAAAATTTGTCGCAAAAATTTAAGTACCCCCCTCGTAATAATAGAAACGCCCAAGACGCCTTTTCAAAGAATTAATATCGACATTTTCGAATATCCAACCCGAAATTACGCTCTAACCATTCGAGATGAACTAACCAAATTTACTGAAGCTTATCCGATCCAAGACAAAAAGGCCTCTACGGTAGTTAATACCCTCTTTTTCAATTCATTGTGATCATGGCCGCGAATTTGATAACACTCTACTTAAAGACTTATGCGAGTTGTATGATATAAAATTAACTTTTTCTAGCGTTAACCACCCACAATCAAATGGTTCCTTATAAAGGTTTCACGCAACCCTTACCGAAATGTTAAGAGCTCATACCGCCGAAAACCCCGACGAACACCCTTTTAATATCCTCCCTTATACAGTTATCTGCTATAATAATACAAAAAATTAAACTCACGGTTTTACACCGTACGAATTAATATTCTGTCATACGTCTAATAGACCTCCTGAAACCCTATATAACCAAAAGGACTTAATATCCAAATATGTTAGGGACTTAAGCAATCGAATGGAATACTATTATAAAGTGGCGCGAATAAAAACTGAACGGCAAAAGGAAAAGGCTAAAATTAGGTTTGACAAATCGGTCTCAGAAAAAATTCCCGAATACAAACCCGGAGACAAAGTATACGTCAAAGAATCACATATTAAAGACAAAGCCCAAAACAAATTTAACGGTCCTTTTAAAATTCAAGAAGTTTTCAAAACATCGGCAACAGTGCAAAACCTTCAGATGAAACAAATATCAAAATTTAATTTCGATAGGTTAAAGCCCTACTACGAATAGTCTCTTTCTTTTCAGACTCTTCGGGCTACTATTAGCCGCGCCGTCGCAGTACACAATAACACTAATCAATAACATCATAGGACTTTTCTTTCATGAAGAAGACGCTATCAAAATTTCAAATGACAAATGGACCTTGCTAGTCTATAAAGAACTGCAACCTCTCAAAGACGCCATTTATAATAATGGAAAAATTCTCTCCCATCTGACAAACATGTTCCTTACTCCCAAAATGTTGCCATTTAAAGCTGAAATTCAAACGCATATTAGTCTCATAAAACAGATTGCTGAAACGGTAAACCAAAAATATAAGGCAATAACGACGGACACTAAACGATACAACTTTCGAACGAAACGTAGTATATTCAACGGCATAGGTACTGTTTGGAAATCAATAACGGGTAACTTAGACGCCTCGGATGGCGAATATTTTAACGATTGTATAGAAAAAGTAACACACGACGAACATCAAATCGAAAATTTATTAAAAAATCAAATTTCGGTCACTACGTCAGTAATTAAAACTTTCAATTCCACCATTCAGAAACTTCAAATAGACGAGAAAACTTTTAATATCAATATAATAGAAATTAAAAAAGCCATCCTTAATATTTCGAATATGATGGTCTTTTACGAAGGACAAATCAAATTTATAAACTTCTGTGAATCACTAATGAAAAGCTATGCATTTTTAGCAGACTATCTTAACGACATATTGGCCGCAACGACATTTGCACGTCTTAAAATACTTCATAGCTCGATTATTTCTCCGAGAGATTTGGTCTCCTTCTTGCAAGATATTTCCCGTTCTTTAGTCAAAAATAACTTACCTTTACCTACTTACGGATCAAATATTGCGGAATACCTCGATATTATTGAATTAGAAGCATATCAATCTGACTAAAAAATATTTTTTGTTCTAAAAATCCCACTAACCGATCCAGAAACCTACACTCTTTACCACTTATACCCAATTCCAATATTAGATAATCGAACAGGTCTTCATCATATTCTGTCAACTACCAAAAAATATATTGCGCGTGACGATTATTCATTACTATACCTATTTCTTCGAAATCTGAACAACTGTAAACAACTAGGAACCAAGACCAAGATCTGCTCTGACACTCTTCCGTATCCCATAGATAGTGATGCTATTTGCGAAGCCCAAGCCAGCGCTCCACGACGTGCTGTTTCTTCATCTCCGGATGTTTCACTTGATGCTAGGTCGATATTCCTTTGTCGTTTATTTTGGTATATTCTTTTTACTTCCTCCATCTTCTTACTCCCCTCATCTTGGGCGGGGGTGTCAAATCCCAAAAGCAAGTCAATCTTCTATGTTTGTATTCTGTTGTTTGTTACTTAATGCGCATTGGGGGCTGCAGTTTGGTTTGTCTTTGGGATTTTCATTGATTGTTTCATTTCTGGTAATGCATGAGGTTTGAGTATATTGCGTTTGATTGTTCGCAGTAACGGTGGCGTAACTCCTTAGTCTGTTGTTAGGTGCTTCGTCACAGTTAATAATTCCGTGTTCTGTAGAGCCACATCTTCTACATGTTCGTGTCTGTCCAATGTAGGTTATCCAATATTACAACGTATGAAGGTATTTGCCTTTTAATATCCATTTTTAATATTTTCGTATCATTATAGCATTTATATGGTAAATCTCGCCAGAAATCATTTTTTATGGACTCAATGGTACCGAAGTATGATAGTGCTGTCTTGATATCACGTTCTGGTACCTCTATTGGTATCCTATGTATTTTAACAATGTTCTTTGCACTTTCATTTTCTAGGACAGGGTATACTATTCCGTCTTTGGCCTTAAAAGTAAGCTTACCTTCATAGGTTCCAAAAACGTTTTCTAGTACATCTGTTGTTGTTACTTTGATAATTATCTTTTTTCCATATATGCCCAGCGATACTACTTCTTCATATTTAAGCTGTAAATGTGATTGCACGTATGGTATTCTAAAACTGATAGCTCTTCAGGAGTTTCTGAGAAATTGATGCTAACTGTTGATTCTACTCATTGTTCTCGTTGGTCGGGACGATAAGACCAAATATCAAAAAAAAATATATCCTTTATACGGCGCATCTCACAAGATCAATTTTTTGCACAAGGTTGTGCGGAGACCGCACAGCGACTGTGTTTTTGGGCTTTATAGAGCATCAAAAGTTGTTGGGGTGTATAGAGGTTCTTAGTTCGGAAAAGTATCCCAAGCTTATGGGAGACTGGCTTAGCAATGGCCGCAACGTGACTATGCCAAGACATATGACTATAGTCGGATTCTTGAACCGTCTCGCAAGATGGTGGACGAGTCACGTGTCACTAATGGCACCCTGTCGACTTCTAGTCTATTTTGTTTTTGTAGGTTGGTAGGTTACTTGTACTAAATTTCAGATTTATCAGGATTGGTCTAAGCTAAATTTGTTTTATTGCACGTAAACCACATTAAATGTGCAATTTTTTTTGGAGGATTGGAAAATATAGTTTGGTGAAATCAGCGTAGGAGCAAAGGGAAAGAAAAAAGGTGTATGTAGTACTTTTTTATTTCTTATTATAAAAAATCTACAATCTACAAATAAAAAATACTAGTACTACCAAGGCTATTTTGTAATTTTATAAATTAAATTAATATGTATAGGCTGCAATGGCATAGAAATTGTTATATTTTAAGAGCTGATATATATTTTCAGTGCAGTATATTACTATTCATTTATATAAGGAAATATCTAGAAAATCGTCTAATTTTTCTAAAAAGTAAACATCGCTTGAAGAAGGTGAATGATATAAACTATAAACAGTGTATTTGGCACCTTGTAGTAATATTTCGATCCCTACAAGCCAATAATTCAGGCCTTCATTGGTGTTACATATTTCTTTGAAGTGGTATTCTTCTTTTATATAAATGAAAACTCCTCCAGTAGGGTTACTATCTGTCTTCTGTTTGAATTTCTGATTGAGTCGCCATTTTTTGAAAAGGCAAGAATTTCAGTTGGTTTTAGTATGCTTATTACAAAAATAAATATTTTACAAATCAAACAAAAGATTAGTTGCAATGTCATAGAAAATAGTGATATTTTCATAACTGATAGATATTTCATGACAAAGTGGATCTATTAATTAAAATATTAACGATTAATCCGATATTTCATCAGAACAATCAACATCACTATCATCCACGTTTATAATAATAGGTGCCTGCATATGAGCAATGATATCTCGTTCCTTTTCCCATGCTTCTTTTGTCCGTATGTCTTACATAACTAACCCATTGTTCTTGGGACACACCTTCTAAAGCCATCTTCCAGGCTTTACAAACATCTCGTTCTTTTAGAATATATTGATCATAAAGTCGCTTGGCTTGACTCCAGACCATTTCAATTGCATTAAATTGACAATGGTATGGAGGGAGCCGCAAAACTTTATGACCAGCATTTCTAATCAACTCATCAACTTTAAAGGATTTATCTACTCGCGGTACTGTATTGATGAGTTGCCATAAAACCTGGACGGTATCGTACGGTAAAAATAAAATATTTCTCTCTTCTAACCATCTTTGTAAATCCGCCTTTAACCATTTTTTTGTGGGCCACTTCGCCGTTTGCCTGCTATGATAACTAGCATTATCTAAAATTATCATTGTACGGTAAATAATGCATCTTGATACATAGTACATGTCTGCCACATTTCATTAAAATATCTAAAGTGGTATTACAGATATTATTAAAAAACTATTTATTTTTGAAAACTTTACCACCCTGTATATCAAAAATAAAGACGTTTAGGACATACGTTCATATGAAGTTTTCTTTTTAAAATGAACACAAAAATCGCCCCCTTAATTATTGACATTCAATTACAAAACACCCTGTATAGAACTCGCGGATCCTGATTTTAATGTGTCACAGGAGATTGATCTTTTGCTTGGTTCTGAGATATTTTGGTCAATCTTAAAACCGGATCAGAGACTTCTTGGAGACAATTTACCTGTTCTTCAAAATACAGAATTTGGGTGGATAGTAGTAGGTAGAATGGTAATTAACAATTATTCGGGTAATTCAGTAAATTGTTTAAGTACTTTGCAAGATTCGACTTTTGATAGGGATATAATAAGGTTCTGGGAATTAGAGGAGGTTGACAATAAACAAAAGGTTTTATCTGAGGCAGAAATTTATTGCGAAAGGTTTTTTGAGCAGACAACAATTAAGGATAAGGACGGCAGATATGTTGCAAGAGTACCATTTAGGGATTCTGTTTCAAATTTAGGACTTTCCCGTGATAATGCGTTGCAGCGTTTACACTCGTTAGAATAGTATTAGTTTTATTAATGTTGGTGAAATGAATTATTCTTCTTGGATATGGTTAGTGGACTGTATTTTAATTTTATTACTGATTAACAAAATAACAATTTTACAATATTAACAACATGACAACACATTTTTTGACAGTGACACTTTTTCTTTTTTACAACAACATATAACTGGTATTCGACTGTTCATATAACGGGTGACAAAGATATACCACGACAGAGTCGTAACATTCCGCCCGACCTTGAAATGTCTCATTTCAATACAATACTCAAACAACACGGAACATTAATATTATTTAAGTATTTTTAGTCCTGTATAGGTAAAACGCATAGTTTAGTTATTGCCCGTTTTATTAGTCCGGAATTTGTGCGCACATTTGCAACGCGCACTCGGTTGTCGGTTCCAGTGAAAGTCTCTACCACTCGTCCTAATACCCATTGATTGGAAGGTAAACCTTCCTCTCGAATCAAAACTAAAGTTCCAGGCTTCAATGCGGGTGAATCTGTAGAACTAGTTTTCCATTTATTACGAGCTTGTAGCGAACTCAAATAATCTTGCGACCATTTCTTCCAAAATTGTTGAGCTAACTGAGTTAACAACTCATATCGTCTAAGACGGTTTGGATTTTCCATAATTGTGTTTTGAGGTAGTGCAGCAAGTGAAGACCCAATTAGAAAGTGAGCAGGGGTTAATGCTTGGATATCACTGGGATCTTCGGTTAACGGGAGTAAAGGACGGGAGTTTAAACAGGACTCTACCTGGGTGAAAACGGTATATAATTCTTCGTATGTCAAAACGGTATTTCCTACTACTCGCTCAACATGATATTTAGCACTCTTAACAGCACTTTCCCACAGACCACCAAAGTGTGGAGACCTAGGGGGAATAAATTTCCAGGAAATATTTAAGTTAGTTAAATATTCCATAAGGCGAGTTTTTGTATTCTGATTGTTAAACATTTCATATATATTTTGTAAATCATTATTAGCTCCCACATAGTTAGTACCATTATCTGAATAAATTTTGGAACATAGTCCGCGCCGTGAAATAAATCTCTTAAAACAGTTTAAAAACGAGTCGGTACTAAGGTCACTCACCAGTTCTATATAAACGGCCTTTGTCACAAAACATACAAAAATACACATGTATGCTTTAAGAATCTTAGAATTCCGAAGGCTAGAAGCCTTAATTTTAAAAGGCCCAGCAAAATCGGTGCCGCAAATGCTAAACGGTCTGCATGGGGTAATTCGATCTGCTGGTAATTCACCCATTATTTCATTTAAAGATTTAGGTTTATTTCTGAAACAGACAATACATTTTATAAGAACCTTTCGAATAGTATTTCTCCCAGAAATAGGCCAGTAACGTAAACGTATGATAGCTAAAAGAGCCTGTGGCCCTGACTGTAAGTATTGATAGTGATAGTGAAGAATGATAAGTTTAGTTAAAACATGATCTTTCGGTAGTATAATTGGATGTTTTTGATCATAACTTAGATTAGAGTTTTCCAAACGACCGCCTACGCGCAATACACCTTTAGAATCGAGACCGGGATTTAAAGCCAACAGTTTACTCGAATGAGGTAGACATTTTGAATTTTTAATACATTTTATTTCATTTGCAAATTCAGAAAGCTGACACATTTTAATCAATAAACTCAAAGAATCATTCAATTCAATTATTGTCAAACAATCTTTATTTTCATTAAGTAAATTTCCCTTACAGTTACTTACAAATCTTAGTATATATGCTAACACTCTTTGAAGTTTTTGTAGCGATGAATATCTTGTAAATAAATCTGTAAATAAATTATTTTGAATAACAATAGGATGTGCCTTGAGGTTATCCGAAACGTTTCTTTTTTCTGGTACATTCAAATTATTATGTTCTAGCGATTTACCAGATGGCCATTGACAATCTGGATTTGTCATCCATTCTGGCCCATTCCACCAAAGTCTACAGGCACTCAATTGCTCCGGATTTAAGCCTCTACTGATTACGTCCGCGGGGTTGTTTTCACCAAGAATATGGCTCCATCTATATTCTGATGTAAGTCGTTGAACTTCTGACACTCGGTTTCCAACAAAAGTTTTCCATTGATATGGTTCCGCTGCTATCCAGGAAAGGACAATAGTGGAGTCCGTCCAAAATCTAACTGCATCAAAATTTAATTGAAGTGATTTAATAACTCTTGCTGCCAATTGACTAACAAGTACCGCACCACAAAGTTCCAGTCTGGGTAAAGACCTTTGTTCAATCGGAGCCACTCGGGATTTGGCACAAAGCAATTGAACTGTTATTTTATTTGCTGTATTACTTGCTCTTATATATATGCAACCACCATATGCTTGCTCTGAAGCGTCACAAAAACAATGTAGTTCCAATTTGACCATATTAGTTGGATCAAATACTAGCCTTGGAATTTGAATTTCATTTAGTGTAGGTAGTTGCTGATTAATTTGTATCCATGAAGTGTGAATATCCATCGGTAATGACTCATCCCAACTTATTTTAAGTTTAAATAACTGTTGTAACAGAATCTTAGCCTTGATTATTGTCGGTCCAACTAATCCAAGTGGATCAAATATCTGGGATATTGCTGAGAGTATTACTCTTTTGGTAGGTTTATTTGTTTGTAATGGCTTAACTGAATAGTTGAATGTATCCTGTTTAGAATCCCAAGTTAAGCCTAGTGTTTTTGTAGTTGTATCCTCTTGAATAAAGTATGTAGAATCTTGAGACTGTATATTAGCTAAGATGTCCGGGCAATTAGATATCCATTTGCGTAAATTCAAACCGTAATCCTTTAAAATAGTTATAAGGTCGACTTGTAATTTCTTAGCCCTTTCAACAGAATTTTCTCCTGTTAGTACGTCATCCATATAGAAATCAGTCATTAGAACCTTACTACATTCTGGATAAATTGATTTAGCGTCCATTCCAATTTGTTTTAAACATCGTACTGCCAAAAATGGAGCCGAAGCTGTTCCATAAGTGATAGTGTTTAACTGAAATATTTCAACAGGTTCGTCTACATTGCTTCTCCAAAGTATTCGTTGTAAAGCTCTTTGTTCGGGGTTTACATTGATTTGCCGATACATTTTTTCAACGTCGGCAACCATGGCATATTTATTCTTTCTAAACCCTAACGATATCTCAAATAAATCTTTTTGAATTTTGGGTCCAACCATTAGCTTATCATTCACTGATACGCCGTTTGCTGTAGATGCGCTGGCGTCAAAGACGACCCTTAAGCGTGTTGTGGTCGACTCCTTAAAGATGCCATGATGTGGAATGTAATAGTTTTCTTGCTCAATATCTGCTGTCTCCAAATCTATCTTTGTCATATGTCCGAGTGTTTCATATTCTTCCATGAAATCTACATATAATTTCTTAAAGTCTGAGTTTTTTGCAAATTTCCTTTCTAAACCTTCAAATCTTAGTTTAGCTGTATTGAATGAATCTCCCAGTCTTGGTAGGTCCTTTTTTATGGGTAGGTTGACACAAAATCTTCCTTTGTTATTTCTAGTTGTAGTGTCCTGAAATATGTCTTCGCAGCCTTTTTCTTCGTTAGACAACAGCTCGTCGTCGTTTATGGTTTCTTCGATCTTCCAGAACCGTTCCATTTGCTGATGCACATCGTTAACTGATAAATGACATCGACTTGCTTGGTTTAAACACTGAGGAGACACTGGACCAACTATAACCCAACCTAACTTTGTTTTTTGTAGACATGGTTCGCCCTTGTTAAGTTTTATTTGACCGACCGAGAGCAATTCCCAAAAAAGAATAGCTCCAATTAATACATCGATTTTATTCGGAATGTGATATGTAGGATCAGCTAACATCAGTTCTTGTGGAATACTTAAGCGTCCCGTGTTTATTTTGCAAGATGGTAAATCTCCGGTTATGTTTTTAACAACCAAGAACTTAGTTTTCGCAACATATGCGGATATTCGTGATGAAATAGTTGTTTCCGACATACTCGATATACTTGTAATTGATTGACCTATACCTACTACTGGTATACTGATTTTTGTTTGATTTAGTTTTAACCGAGCGCATAATTCTTGAGTCATAAAATTTGACTGGGACCCTGAGTCCAAAAGTGCTCTACATTCCACTGGTTTTCCAAATTTATCCATAATATAAATAATAGCCGTAGAAAGTAATACTTCTGAACTATTCTCTGTATTTAAACTTTGCGAGAACATTGTTTGTTGACTAGGAAATATTGGTGATTGATTCATAGTTGGATCTGGTATTTGATCTGATATATTAATATCACCATGTAAATGTTGAAACCTTGAATATCTTGCATTCTCAGATATTTCTGGATTTTGCATAACATTTGGCAACATTGGCGCACTGCCTTGTATATTATTTCTATTGAATTGTTGAATTGTATTCATGTTTGGGGAAATACTCGTATTTTGACTAGCATGTTGTGTAGTATATTGCCTAGCATTTGTGTTTGATTCATTTGCAATAAAGTTTGTGTTTAAGATTTCTGTGTTTTGATTTTGCATAGTATTTATATTTTGCGCAAATAAATTGTGTTGTCTGTTTGGATTAACGTGTAGATTTCTGTTTGTATTTATTTGCGATGAATTCTGTCTTAATTGTGATTGACCATGTGCTTGATTGATTTGTGCTTGCCTTTGATTGTATGTTTGCCTCGCATGTATGTTTGACTGATCTGTGTTTGAGTTTCTTGTTACATTTTCAAACTCTAAATGTAACAGTGAATTGTGTTTCTTATCGCATTTTTTACAATTAGTGCCATAACATTCTTGAGTTGTATGATTGGATCTTAGACAATTTAAACAAAGATTACATTTTTTTGCTTCGTTGATTCTTGCCTGTATGGATAAATTTAGAAATTTGTTACAATAAAATGGCAAATGTGTTTCTCCGCAAAAAGGACATGCAAAACCTGGTTTTGTGACTACAGGAAATGAATGTTTTTGATATGATTTTACACCTGATTTTTGAACCGAACTCGGTCCTGTATTTACCTTATTTTGGTCTAACGTTTCTAATAACGAACATCTTTTTTGTAGAATGTCAAAGAGATTATCTAACGTTGCTTGGTTATTGTTATTCTGTAAAAACGACTCCCATTCACGCCTAGTACCAGCATCTAATTTATTGGATAATAAAAATAGCAAAATTGTGTCCCACGATTTGATTGGGTGTTGTAAAATCTCCAAAATTCTTAAAATCTTTTTTGATTTATCTAACAATTGCCTAAGCTGTGAATGAGATTCGCTGGTTACCGCAGGTAGATCAAAAAGTTCTTTTAAATATGTATCTGTTATTAGCTTTTTATTTTCAAACCGATCTTTTAACAACTGCCATGCAACTATATAATTTTGATCACTAATAGGCAACGAATGAATTACCAAGGCGGCCTCGTTAGTTAAAAAAGCTTTTAAATAATGGAATTTCTGTATGTTTGATAGCGATTGATTGCTGTGAATAAGTGAATTGAACGTGTCATAAAATGTTACCCACTGCTCGTACGACCCATTGAATTTTGGAACCTCAATTAAAGGAAGCCTTGCTTGTACTGGCTGTACTGCAGAACCGACACTCTGTGACATGATACTGATATTATTTGTTACTAATGTAGACTGGGTTATGTGGTTCGCTACTAATGATTTACCAAGCGTTATAACTTCAAAAACTCATCCTCAAATGTCGCTCTTTCCCCTTTTTGACCTCTAATTCCGATTCATCGTCAAGTAACGCCTCTATTTTATTTTGAATTTCCTCAAAATTATCCCATAACTCGCTACACTTTTTAACCCGGTCTGGTAACTGCTGTTTTTTATTTATATCAAAATTTTCAAAAAATATCTTAAAACGCCTCAACTGACTTATCAAAGCGTTTCTCTTACGGATATTATCCGTCAAATCTATACCTCTACGTTTTGGATTAACCATTTTTCTATAAATTCTTTAATATGTCACCGTTTTAACTACTTAACAAAAGCAACAAATATTCGACCGTTTCACACAGGCAAGCCTGCAAATCGTATAGGAAAAGGAAAGGGATAGGATTACTCACTGATTTGACTTTTTGGGTTTTCTGCTTGGGTTTTCGGCAATTTTTTGTTGATCAATATCCTTCTCGATGGACCAATAGTTTTATTGATGTTGATGAAATGAATTATTCTTCTTGGATATGGTTAGTGGACTGTATTTTAATTTTATTACTGATTAACAAAATAACAATTTTACAATATTAACATGACAACACATTTTTTGACAGTGACACTTTTTCTTTTTTACAACAACATATAACTGGTATTCGACTGTTCATATAACGGGTGACAAAGATATACCACGACAGAGTCGTAACAAGTATATTAAAGTACACGTTTTATAAAGCATTTATTATAGCACGGGTCCATGTTAAAAAACGAGCCGCTTGCGGCGAGTTTTTTAAGGGGACAAGTGGCTTTATAAAACATGTGCTTTATACTAGTTTTTCTATTTTGTCGTTTTTTTTTAATAAATAAACACATATTTAAAAAGAAAACAAACCCTTCAAAATTTATAAATTATTATGTCCAAAATTTATGTTGGTAACACTATTACAATTTTTTTATCAAGCTTGCCATGAAAATAAATAAATTTTAAATTGTGTCAGCCATTTTGCCACAAAATTTGTGTTTTAAAATTTTATTTATATTAACAAAATATTATGGAGCAAGATAATTTAAGTTTAACTCCCCCTGAGTTAAGGGATATTGCACATAAATGTATAAATCAACTTTTGCCAGAAAAATCCCGAAAATTATATGAAAAGGACTATGAGACCTTCACAAGTTGGTGCAATACAAAGGGCGTGTGTAAGATTTCAGAAAATGTTTTACTAGCCTATTTTGAGGAAGAAAGTAAAACCTAAATGTCATCCACCCTGTGGTCCTTATACTCAAAATTAAGAGCTTGCATTAATATTGACAAGAACATAGATATAAAGGATTATGCTAGACTGCAAGCATTGTTAAAAAGAAAATCTGTGGGCTACAAACCCAAAAAGTCTCTTGTTTTAGATTTAGACGATATTAATAAGTTTATAAATGGGGCTGATAATAGCAGTTATTTAGGATTAAAAGTAAGTAGTATTTACATATCTATATGCATTTTGTTTTGTACAATTTCACAGGTTTTATAAAAAAAAATTTTTTACAATAAAGTTGGAGAACGAACATTTTTAAATTACACCAATTTCTATTCTATCGTATGAACAGTAGGTAGACAGCTATCGAGATACAATAGTAGTAACTATGTAAATTCTAGGTTGCTTTAATTATGGGGTACAATGGAGCATGCCGGAGAGAAGAACTGACCAATATGGATGTAAAAGACATTCACTTTAAAGTTGCTTCCATTACAGTACACATTCCCAAAACTAAAACACATGTAACAAGAACGTTTCTTATAATTGATCAATCATGGATTAATTTGATTAGACAATATTTTGATTTACGTCCTAAGAATGTTACAACATCAAGATTTTTTCTTACGTATAGGAATGGGCATTGGGTAAACTCACCTGTAGGTCTAAATACAATGGGAAAAGCTCCTAGCCTTATTGCAAATACCTGTGCAAACCAAATCCAGAATGTTTTACTGGCCACTGCTTTAGACGGTCTAGTGTCACCGAGCTGGCCAACAAGGGAAGCGATTTGGTTACCATTAAAAGGCACGGGGGATGGAAGTCTTCAGCCGTGGCTGAAGGCTATATTGAAGATTCTCTAAAAGCGAAAATGGATGTAGCGCAGAGCCTCTCTTCTAGTTTAACACCTTCATTAATAGATAATATTGATAATACTGCTACACCCTTACCTGGATCATCAAGATCGACAATAATTGAAGGAGTAGAAACTGCTTTTCAACCAAGTCTAATTAAAAATGGATTGGATTCTGGGGTCAGTTATCACAAAGTTTCGCATACTATGAATACTCAAACTATGCCTGAATTTAAGGTTAACGCGTCCGACACGAGTACAGTGACATTAAATGTTTATAATAACTGCACTATAAACAATGCCTAATTAGCATTATAATATAGTTGGAATTTGTATTTTTAAGATTTAATTGATATTTTTTGCAAAATAGTTCTCCTGTTAATAAAGTTAATATTTAATATGTTTTTTAATATTTTATGAACCAAAACAACACGTCAATCACGTCATACAGATTTGTAGATATAGGCAACCAAACATACATACGTGGTTTTGTGTAGTATTTCGCACATTTGGACTAAAAAATATTAGTTATCTAGAATGCTATGCCGAACGGTGAAAAAAAAACATGTCAGTAGGGCCAACCTTTAAATAATAAAATTCGGAGTTCGAAATGGATATATTTCGAACTCGCTAGCGCGTTCGAAATATCTATTTTTCGAGACAAAATTAGAAAAAGAAAATTAAATAAGAATGTAGAACTTAAACGTGATTATACTAATTTTATGACTGAGTACCTGGACCTTAACCACATGTCTGAATATAATGACATTAATAGTGAAGACGAAGGGTACTATTTACCTCATCACGCAATAATAAAAAATACCAGCTTGACAACAAGGTTACGCACTGTGTTCGACGCTTCCTGTAAGACTTCTTCCGGATTGTCATTAAATGACGTTCAGTTGGCAGGGCCTACGTTGCAACAGGATGTGTTTGATATTTTATTGAGGTTTAGAGCTTATAAGTACGTAATGACAGGAGACATTAGTAAAATGTATAGACAGATTCTTGTAAATGAAAACGACCGTAAGTATCAAAAAATACTTTGGCGGCCATACCCTGATGACGAAATAAAATGTAATAAATTAAACACGATTACTTATGGTACAGCGTCGGCGCCGTACTTGGCGGTAAAATGTTTGTTCGACATAGCTGACCAAAATAAAAATGAAGAGATAATAAGTACAGTAATCAAAAGAGACTTAAGCGGGGCTGATACTCCACAGGAAATTTTGTATATTCAGGGTCAAGTTACAAATATTTTGGCTAAATCTGGGTTTGAACTTAGAAAGTGGCTGTGCAATGATAAAGAACTATTAAATCAGTTTGAAATAAATGACAGCTTAGAAGTGAGTATTTTAAATATAGGAAATAACGAGCCTAGTAAAACCCTGGGTATTTTTTGGGATGCTTCAAATGACCTAATAGGTTATAAGGTAGATTTGGAAAAAGGTATTTTTAATGCAGTTACAAAAAGGGGTATCTTATCGGTTGTATCCCAGATTTTCGATCCTCTAGGATTATTAGGGCCTGTAATAATTGTTGCAAAATTAATAATGCAAGACATTTGGAGATCCAAATTAGATTGGGACGATGAATTGCCTGATACAATTTCTACGAGATGGTTAGAATTTCAAAATAATATAATTGTAATAAATGATTTAAAAATACCTAGACATGTTATATATTCTTATTATGTCAATATCGAGCTTCATGGCTTCAGTGACGCATCCATTAAGGCATATGGAGCCTGTATTTACTTGCGTTGTGAAATTCAACCTGGAGAATATAATATATTATATATATATATAGATATATTATATCTAATATTTTGTGTGCTAAGAGTCGTGTTGCGCCACTAAAACAAGTGAGTCTTCCTAGGTTGGAGCTCTGCGCTGCGCTTCTTTTGGCAAACTTAGTAAAAAAGGTTAAGGGCAGTTTGGATATAAAATTCAATAAATGTTATTACTGGTCTGATTCAACAATTACCTTGTGCTGGATTCGTGGCGAGTCATCGTCATGGAAGACTTTTGTGGCCAACAGGGTTAGTGAAATTCAGTCTTTTACAGAAAAAACAAATTGGTATCATGTGCCTTCTATTGACAACCCTGCGGATATGTTATCACGCGGTATAAACCCCCAAGCTCTTTCGGATAATCGCTTATGGTGGCATGGGCCCTCCTTTCTTTTAAAAAATAGTGAATCTTGGAATTTGACAGGCTGTCAACTTAATGAAGAAATTCCAGAACGAAAAACTTTATCATATTTAGTTAGAACTGAGAAGTCTATTTTGCCAGTTATATGGAGGGTGTTCTTCGTTTTTAGAAATGTTGCATGTCTTGTCTTATATGGTTCGATTTTTGTCCATTCTAAGAAATAAAAATGCTAATAATAGTGAATTAACAAATGATCCCTTACTACCTGAAGAAATAGATAGATCATTAAAGTTATTAATAAGGGAGGTTCAAATTGAAGTATTTCCAACGGAATATAAAAACTTAAGTTCAGGTAAATCTATTCCTGCCAACAGTAAAATTTTATGTTTAAACCCAATTATAAGGAATAATCTTATTTGTGTAGGTGGTAGATTACGTAATGCAAACCAAAGGGACGAAGTGAAGCACCCAATAATTTTGCCAAATGGTCATATTTTAACAAAATGTATAATAGAGCATGAGCATAAGCGGCTACTACATTGTGGGGCGCAAGCACTGTTGTATTCACTTCGTGAAAGATACTGGCCATTAACTGTTCGTAGTATTTGCCGAGCTGTCGTAGAGAAATGCTTAAATTGTTTTAAGGCTAATCCCAGGAATGTCAATTACCTAATGGGTGATCTTCCGGAAATCAGAATAAGGAGTTTCGGAGTTTTTGAAAATGTTGGTACGGACTATGGGGGACCGTTTTACATTAAAGATAAAAAAGGTCGCGGTGCAAAAATTAGCAAATGCTACATTTGCTTGTTTATCTGTATGTGTACCAAAGCGGTACCCATAGAACTTGTGTCAGACTTAACCACAGAGAGTTTCTTAGCGGCTCTTAACAGATTTACGCATAGGCGCGGTAAACCTAACAATATATATTCGGACAATGGTCTTAATTACATTGGTGCTTACAACGAACTTAATAAAATATTTGAATTTTTAAAGGAAAATGCTGAATATATCGGCACTAAATTAGCTGATGAAAATATCAAGTGGCATTTTATTCCTGCAAACTCTCCTACCTTTGGGGGACTTTGGGAGGCAGGAATAAAAAGCACTAAATCACATATAAAGAGAGTTTTTGGTACAAAGGCCTTTACTTTTGAGGAACTCGCCACTTTATTGGTTCAAATTGAGGGTGTTTTAAATTCTCGCCCTCTATGTCCCTTAACGGAAGACCCAGAAGACTGTTTGGCTTTAACACCAGCCCACTTCCTGATAGGCCGAACCCTGACAGCACTTCCAGAGTATAACCTTACCGATATTAACGAAGGTAAATTATCCAGATGGCAGCAGATCCAGGCTATGATCCAGCATTACTGGAAAAGATGGCAAAAGGAATACTTGGGGGAGCTCCAAACCAGGACCAAATGGCGCAAAAATTATGAAAATGTTCTTACTGTGGGTTCACTTGTTTTAGTGAAAGACGACAATGCTCCACTATTACAGTGGTCATTAGGACGAGTTACTGAACTTCATTATGGTAGTGACAACATAGTTAGAGTTGTGACTGTAAAAGTGAAATCAAATGAAACCAAGAGAGCAGTAAATAGAATATGTGTTCTACCTATAGATATTGAGAAGTGATATTACTTTGACATTGACATTAACGTTTGTTCTGAGTTACATTATATATTTTTTTATAAATGCAGATTGCAATTTATTGTACTATTTATTTTGGCTAGCATATGTAGCTATTTTGGAGGTATACATTCTTGTTCATCTGTCATTTTTGTTAGAATTTGTATATTAGACATTGATTTAGCTTAGCAAGTATACTTACTATACATGCACTTGTACTTATATTGTTTACTTAGATAGCTTTAGGTTGTTATTGGACTAAAAACCGTATATTGAAAGACTAAGCTACCCTTTCAAGGAGGGCGATATGTCAACGCGTACGTTTTAAGACAAAGTTTGACAACGTTGTAAAAAATTGTACGATTCCTTCTTCTTCTTCTCCAGCATGGCTGAACTGTAGTGTTTTTACGGCGTCCTCTATTTTGCAATAAATATAGTTGTTTACAGTCCACTTTATAGTTTTTAATTGTGACCAAAACAATAATTATGATCCATTATCATTTTACGCCTAAAAAAGTTAAATACCGTATAAAAGTAGTTTGCGGTTAATGTATTTAACTTACCGTTCCGTAACAAATAAACACCAAAACACGTAGGTGGTAGGTACGTCCAAAATAGAAGTCTTTAATAAACTTATTTAAATACAAAACACACGAGAACAATTAAAAACACAGCAAAACACTTAACGACAAAAAAAGCACGTGGCGATGTCACTGATGTCAGTGTCAGTGGGCTTTGGGCTAATTACGGCTCTATGATGGGTTGGGGATATTTCAAAGTTACTGGTCCAGCTAGTTACTGTCATTTGTCTATTGTCAAATGTCGAACGACGAGACGAGCCGTGAATTTAACTATATCTAAATTGACGCCCAATAAATGAATTGATGAAGCCAAGGGAATCGAGTGTCCCGCCATGACTATATCCGGTTCTTCAACATTAACTCTTTTAGAAAAAAAATTGTGTGGGGATTTTCAAGCTCGTGCTAGTACTTTCCTGGTTATTTTCATTTTCTCTTTTATATTGATATGTATGGTTGCATTTCTATCTTCCTCAACATATTCTCTTATAGGGTCATCCCTCAGATTATCTTCATCATTAGAAGACGTAAGTGATCTAACTAGTTCTTTGTCATTATTATTTATTTCTTCATTTTATTCTTCCGAAATTTCGTTTAATATATTGAACCACATATTGTAAAAAGTAAGACTTCTTTCTCACGCTCCCATTCATAAGATCTTCATTTAGTCATTTTGAATTTGTTCAGGGTTCTAGTTTTGCTCTATATGTTAATATTACAAGTGTTCACATGTTCATTATTTATTGCACCCAAATAAACCTTATTAAATGGCCACAAGTGGATTAGATGGTGCTGCTAATGGCTACACTGGCCATATGTAGAAACTTATTAACTAAATAATTAAGTAGTGCCTCTGCCCTACCTAAATTTATTTTATTTTGTTTGTCGTAACTCATAAAGTTTCTAGGTTTTAGTAGCAAAAAAAAAGGGCGTGACACCCAAAAATTTTTTACCTCCGGGGCATTTGTTATAACTGGGGTGTAATCTCCGGTTATTAATTGGACAAAAGGTGGTCACCCTGGTTCCAATTAGAAAATTACTGTCCCAGTATACAACAGTTTCCCCTATTCCTAAGCTGAAGCAAAGTATACCTGTTTTCGTTTGTTTCAGATTCATCCATCTTGATGTCTAGTTCTTCGTTTTTCAATTTCCACTCTGTATAGTTCAAATTATACATTTGATTACATCCATTTACTGCTTCACTCTCTTCAACTTTAACCTTCGGCTCTGTTCGGTCAGGAAATATTTGCTTGCCCCTGCAAAACATAAAATGGTAATTGTTTGGGTTACCGTATAGATACAGCGAATTTTTGTTTTTATAATTTTAGGTCACTGATCACAAATCCGAAGTTTTTTTTAATATTACAACCGACTTCCTGAAAGCTTAATAACGTTTTTTTTTTGGCGTGACCTCGGTCGCAACGTGGTGAAGAACCGGCAACGGGGAAATTTTGTGAAAATCCTGAAGGAAAATAGAAAGAATCAGGGTAAATAAACAGAAAAACACCCATTAGGGACGCAGAACAATAAAAACTGGTAAGAGTATTCCTTTTTTCCTTTCCATCCTAACCTAACCTAGCTTTGGTAGCGCATTTGCATGGGGGAGGAGACTGGGGGGCTCACAAGCCCCCCAAACGCTTCACAAGGGCGGAATAGAGTTATACACACGTACTACTACAAACAGCGGGGCCCATTTAACGTAATTGTAGAGGGAATTGATCAAAATGTAGGCAATATTCATCCGGCAGCATTAGGAAAAAAATTCAAAACAGCTAAAGTCAATGATATTCTCAGAATTAAAAGGAAAGGTAAAAACAGAATTACCGTAGAGTTTACGACGGCAGTGGGAGCGAATAACTTCTTAAACAACGAGGTACTAAAGGCAGAAAACATTAAGGCATATATACCAGCATCAATGGCATCGTGCAAGGGCATTATCAGGGGGGTAAGCACAAAGATAGGTATAGAGGAATTCATTGCAGAGGCGGAATCTACAATTTCGATATTGGAAGCCAGAAGGATAAGGAAAAGGGTAAATGACAATGGCGACATAAGTTACGAGGATACAGAAGACATAGTTATAACCTTTAAAGGGACAAGCTTCCCAACATATGTTAGAATATATTACTTCGAGGCCTCAGTGAAACTCTACATCCCACTTCCAACAATATGCATTAAATGTCTCAGATATGGCCATGTGGCTGCCCAATGTAGAGGCAAAACTAGATGTGCTAGATGTGGAGACGAACATAATGCAAACGAGTGTCAGTGCACAACAGACAATATCTTATGTCTGTACTGTAAGGAAAATCATGAAGTAACAGACAGAAGGAATTGCAAGGAATACAATTACGGCAAAAAGATATAAAGAAATCCATGGCAGAAAACAATATTTCATACTTTGAGGCCAGGAGTTTGCATCCGAAAACAACAAATGACGAACAATATGAATCAGAAAATAACAGGGATCACACACGCAGACAACCAAACTTCAATTACCACCACAGTGCATTTCCGAGACTTAACATGAAGGAACTTGAAACTGTAGACATCTCACAAAGAAAGACTCATTTAACAAAACCACCAGAACCTAAGGCAACTTTTTCAGGGATTACAAGAAAGAGAAGGTCACTGACACCAATATCACCTGAAGTACAAGGATACGATCGGGAGGCACACAATAGATGCTTAATAGCCTCATCATGTAGAAGCCCCTCAAACAAAGCGGCTACACCTGATGAAGTGGAGGTAGTACCAGTTATGACCTTCATAGAAAATATAATCAATAAAGTCAATGTAACACACGAAGTTAAAAGTCACATTATTAGCGAAATTCAAAACGTGCTGGAAGGCAACACCAGTGATAACAAGGATGATAACCTGGGAGGAAACCCCATTGATAATACAACAATAACGACTGATGGCACTAAACACAAAAACAAAGATTATACAATGGAACATTAGGAGTGTCAACTCTAACAGAGACATTTTCAATAACATCATAATTGAAGAAAATCCAGACATTATTCTACTAAATGAAACATTTTTAAAAGCAAATCAAACATTTCACACAAAAAATTATACAACTATAAGGCAGGACAGACAGGATGGAAGGGGAGGCTTAGCCACCTTAATTCGACAAAACAAAATATTTAAAAAAATTGAAATAAATCTCGTTCTTCCACAAAAATTGCAGTTATTGATAATAGAGACTGTGAAAATTAGAATATGCAATATATATGCCCCACCAGATATCTATATAACCATTGGGCAATTTATAAGAATAATTGAACTCCTAGGAGAAGAATACATAATCATGGGATATAAACGCACAAAATCAACTCTGGGGATCAACCATAAACAACAACAAAGGCATCAACCTGATAGAGGCTGCAAACTCAACTAACGCAGTCATCCTAAATGATGGCAGAACTACAAGAATCACAACACCGCATCAAGGTAATAGCTGTCCGGACATAACGATTACATCTAGTAGTCTAGCAACCAAATGTAAGTGGGACGTATTGGAGGACGCAGGTAACAGTAATCATCTGCCAACGGTCTGCAACTATGATCAGGGCAAGCTAGGAGAACAAGAAGCCTATAATAGATTCAAATGGAACATAAAAAAAGCCAACTGGGATCTTTATCAGGGAATATGTGCTCAAAGGGACCCCCAAAATTGGGAAGAATGGAAGGAAACCATCACTAACGCAGCAGAGCAAGCTATAGGAAAAGTGGAGATAACAACAAATAGAGCAGGAAGAATAAGGAAACCCACTTGGTGGGATACGGAATGCGAGAGGTCAGATAAAGAAAGAAAGATGGCGCTGAAAATATACAAAGAACACCATACAGAAGAAAATTATATAGAATCTAAGAGGAAAGCAGCCATTGCTACAAGAACGCTGAGGAAAAAAAAAAAAGGAAAGTTTCATTCAATTTACAGAAAGTCTCAACAGGGAAACGAATATTGCAAAAGTATGGAGGGTAGTAAGAAAGTTCTCAAACATCAACAACGCAACCAGGCAGCCAAGCGATCCTGCTGAAGGTTGGTTGGAGGAACTACTTTACAAACTAGCGCCAATATATATTCCTCAAGACACGCAATCACAGCAACAACAACCTGCAACTCCACTGGAATTCTCAGAGGAAGAGATAGAAGCGGTACTCAACTGTAAAAAAAAAGACTCGGCACCAGGCAACGACGCTACAACCTACTCAATGATCAAGAACGTACCAGTCAATATGAAAGATGCTCTTAAAACCATTTTCAATAACATCCTCAAAGTGGGCAAAAACGCGGATGACTGTAGCAACTATAGGCCTATAGCATTAACAAACTGCACAGGGAAAGTACTGGAGGCACTCATAAAGCAGAGAATAGACTACTACATGGAGAATAACGAGTTCTTTGAGGAAGAAATCAATGGCTTCAGGAAAAATAAAGGTACAATGGAGAACATAACTATACTCTCTTCAGAAATATATAGCGCTTTCACAAAGAATGAGACAACCACAGCAGTATTCATAGACATGGCGTCAGCATACGACAATGTCAATATATGGAAGCTTAAAGAAAGCCTAGTAAAATATAACATAAATAACAATTACATTGGAATTATAATGCAACTTCTATGGGCTAGGAAAATTTACATAAGATCTGGTAAAACTGGAAAGATAGTAGGCCCACATTGGTGTTATAAGGGTATTCAACAGGGGTCCCCGCTCAGTCCTATCTTATTCAATATATACACCAACGACTTCAAAAAAAATCTCACAAATAACGTCAAGGCTCTGCAATATGCGGACGATCTAGTTGTCTACACTTCGGGAAAAAGCATTGAGCAATGTAGAGAAGATATCCAAAACACCTTAAACAACATAGAAGGATGGATGGAAGAAAAGGATATGGAAGTCTCAGTCAACAAAACCAAAACTATGATCTTCAGCAAAGGGAGAAGACATCCAACAAGCCCAGTGAGATATAGGGGTGCAGTAATTGAACGCGTGGATAACTATAAATACCTGGGAGTCACATTTGACTCGCAAATGAGATGGACAGCTCACATAGACAACATGTGTCTAAGAGCCAACAAGGCTACTAATATAATGAAATCGCTCACAAGAGTATGGTGGGGAGCAGACCCAAAAATACTTATGAACATCTATAAAGGTATGGTAAGAACACACCTTGACTATGGTAGTCAAGCCATCTTTAAGACAACCACGAGAAACTGGAGCAGAATAGACAGAATGCAATATCAAGCATTAAGAATTGCTTTACGACTAATGAAATCCACACCAACGCACATCATCCTCTCAGAAGCCGGAGAACTACCGATGGAAATCAGAAGACATCTTATCTGCACAAAACTGTCAATGAAACACATGGCGCTTAGCACAAGTAGGGTTTATCAAGCGCTCCTAAACTTTTACCTGCTGTTCAACGAGAAACCATCATACTGGAGACACAATAAGGCGCCGCCAATACTAGAGGACTTTGATCTGGCAATACAGTACACAGAGTACATAGAAAAAAACAGAAGACTGCCCTGTTATGACACAGAGTACGGAGGTCAATTCACCAAAATAGAGATTATCGATTCCAAAATTGGAAAATTCAGCCCGAACCGCCAGCAAATCTTTGAAGACATAAAACAACAAAAATATAGACAATACTCTACAGTGTATACTGATGCCTCGGTGGACCCGGAGAGTGATAGGGTAGGAGTCGGGGTCTATAGTTCAGATCTGGAAATAGAAAAGTTCAATCAGCTTGCAACCCATACTAATATCTGTACAGCAGAGATCCTGGCCATCAAAGCCGCTATACAGACAAGTAAAAACCTAGCAAATAATATTCTAATAATATCGGACTCAAAGAGTGGACTACAAAAACTCCAAAGAATAGGAATCCAAGGTAGAAATGATCATATCACGCTGCAAACTAGAAATGAAATTGTAGGAGCAATCAGAAATGGAACCAATCTCAAAATTATGTGGATTCCAAGTCACAGTGGGATAAAAGGAAATGAGAAAGCAGACGAATTGGCTCTAACTGGAAGAAACGAGGGCACCCAAATAGACAATAACCTACATTTTACGGATGTAATGAAAAAAGTTAAAGAGCTTCTATGGGAAAACTGGGGTAACATTTATAAAAGAACAGGTAGAAGAAAAGGGATATTATATGTAAAAATCCAACAACTCCCACTGAAGAAACCATGGTTCAACAAATACCAGTAGACTAAGAGGAAGTTAATCTCCACAATGTGCAGAATGAGATCCTCACGCTGCTGCACACCGGCCCACTTACATAAACTAAACCTGAAGGACGAACCAAACTGCGCATGTGGAGAGTATGGAGACCTGAATCACATACTCCTGGGCTGTGATAACGACCAAAACACCAAGAACCTATACACTTATCTCGCTCGTAAAATAAAAACCCCTATCCATATATCAAACATTCTAGGAAATCCCACGGGTGAAGCTGCCCTCTCCATGATGAGAATTATAGACAAAATCGGCATTAAAATATAACCTCTGATCAACTACCAACTTAACTGACAACTGTCAGTTTTGCATAGTATAGTATAGTAGAGTAGGAACGTATGAATTGAACCCATAGTAGATTATAATAGCTTATTGCATGTAACATTTGCTTAAAGAGTAGAAATTCGCATGACGCTTAAAAATTAAATAAGAACAACGCTTAAGCTAAATGATAATTCCCAATTTCCTTGATTCCCCACAAACCCCTATAACCCTCATCCCTTTATTCACCAGATAAGAAGAATAAGTGCAAGGGAGGTAGGCAGAGATCAAGTCTCGACGCACATGCAAGTGGGCGCCTATCTTCAGACGAAACAACCAAGAACCCAGAACAAAAATTGGCTGGATGCCGAAAGGCAAGAGGTCATAGAAAATTTCGAACAGAACAGAACAGAAAGCTTAATAACCTTAGATTTTTTTGTTACATAATGAAAACTTTACTTAGGCATACATTAATTATTAGTTTGTAAGTAATCCACTCTAGGTACTGAAAACGGTGGTAACTGTGCAATTACTCTCGATGCCAGAGTTGTAACAACCACAGTTTAGAATTTATAATTTAAAAATTGTAATTACTTATACAAAAAGAAATAAAGTTTTAAAAAAAATTAAAAGACACCCTCCACCCCCTGATTGTGAGGGTACCTACCACGAACTTAGAAACTTGGAACTAGGTATACTTGGACACACGGTTAATGGTCATGACTTTACGAGACTTTACCTGCTTTATAACGATCGGGCGACTTTACCCACCATAAACCAATTAAGGGCTGGTTTGTAAGCGTTTCTAAGTAACAGGGAGGTATTTTATTTTTATTTTGATAATGTACGTATTTAAGATATAATTAATTATACCTGTCGACACATTAGAAATTGTCGAATTATTATTTAATCATTTGAACTGTGTCATTCAACGGTGTTCAGTGGTGTTATTAATATTAGTAATTTTTAAAATGTTCAGACCGTGGGTTGAAAACTGTGAATCCGACGACGGAATTGAAGACACAAACGAGCAAAAAACAAAGTGCCATTTACAGATTTGCTGCAAGAGGATTGTTTTGCGAGTATATCAAGGTAAAATTTATATTTTTTTTTAGTTTTGATATAAAAGAACATATCTTCTTATGGATTCCGGACAGATTTTTTTAAAATTCTAGTATGTTATTTTGGAAGTCGAAATAAGCATATTCTTTCATTCGACCGACCTTGTAGCCACACAGATACAGAAATGATATGGTCCGAATTAAAAAACAAAGTTAAACGCAATAATGTAAACCCAAAAATGTCTGCTAATGTAATTGAAGTAATTAAAACTCAGTGTGAATTAATACCAGAGAGCAGTTGGAGAGCATGCGTTAATCATGTACATGAAGTCGAAAATAATTATAAAAAATTTTGGGAAAACATAAAACCTCTAATTATATCAGTGGATGATAGTGATAGTACAGATTCAAACTATTGAGGTGACTCATTTTATTCATACGGTTTTATACAGGGTGTTCCACGTAAAGTTCCGCATTTTCAACCCGGTAATTACACAGATGTCAAAAAAGCCTTTGCCATTCGTTTTCAAACAAGAAAAAATGTATTCCGATATCTCAAAAACTAAAGAAAATAAAGGGAAGTGGAACTTCTACGTATGACACCCTGTATAATAAAAAATATACAGGGTGATTCAAAAGTACTTCGACAAACTTCGGGAGGTAATTGCCGGCAATATTTCAAGATGAAAAGTTCTTATAAACAGTGGTCCCTGGCGACTTCGTTACGGAGATACAGGGTGTTGAAATGTTAGAAGGAATGGTAATAATTTTTAAATAACTCCTTAACGAGTAATTTTTTTTTTATGAAATTTAGTGAATTAAATAAGCATCTCAGGACACTTATTTTCAAAGTAAAACACATTCGTAAATTTAACCAGTGGCGTCGGTACAAAATGTGGCTATCATATTTTTTGTGGAAACTATGCCTAACCTAACCACACCACTGACTTATTTGATTTTAACTTTTTTTTTATGAATCCCCCATTCAATTACTACAAAAAAGTTCACGTGTGTTATTTTGCTACGAGGGCCAGTTTAATGTCAAATGATTATTTTATTTGACTATACACAAATATTAAAAAATATGTTTTAAATTTAAAGATTTATTATGTAAGGGGTAAGGTATAACATTTAATTTAATTATAATTAAATAAGTGCGTTGCAAAAATTAAATGATTTTTAAATAAATTGTTCAAAATGTCCACCTTCAGCCAAGATGCAGGCATCTAATCTCCTTTGCATGGAATCTCGTACGCGTGCTAAGATATCTGGTCTGTTTCTTATTGCCTCAAAACCATCGATTATTCGGTTTCTTAGCACTTCTGCATTTTCGACTGGCGTCTTGTAAACGATTGACTTCAAATGTCCCCACAAATAAAAATCAAGAGGATTTAAATCTGGGGACCTTGGTGGCCACGGTTGATTTCCTTCCTCAACTCCCCTACCTATCCATCGATTTGGATAAATTTGATTAAGATGGGTCCTGGCCACTATGCTGAAATGGGCGGGAGCTCCGTCATGCATAAACCATATACGTCTTCGAGTTTCTAAGGGCACATCATCCAGTAAGGGAGGAAGTTCATTTTCCAAAAAATGTCGGTACGTCTCGCCATTAAGCCGAAGTGGAAGAAAAAAAGGTCCTATTAAGTAATCGCCAACTATTCCCCCCCACACGTTTAATGAAAATTGGTATTGAAAATTTCGTTCACTAACGGCGTGGCGATTTTCCAAAGACCAGATATGGTTATTGTGAAAGTTTGTAATCGCACTCTGAGAAAAATTTGCCTCGTCCGTAAAAAGTACATAATTTAAAAATTGGGGATTTTCAGCAAATTTTTCCAAAAACCACTGACACAAATTAATGCGCTGAGGAAAGTCCCTGGGTAAAAGAGCTTGTACCCTTTGAATATGGTACGGATACAACTGCTCATCGTGCAGAATTCTCCAAACTGTGGCTTGGGTGAAATTGAGAGCATCAGCAATTATTCGAGTGCTTGTATCTGGATTTTCCACTACAGCATTTAAAACAGCTTCTTCTAATTCTGGAGTTCGGGCTGTTCGCGGTCTTCCAGGAATGTCACGTGACCTCGCAAAACTCCCTGTTTCAGCTAAACGTCGGTGAAGATTTGAAAATGTTTCAGCAGCAGGCAGTACTCTGTTAGGATATCGCTCTTGATAGATTCGTCTAGCTGCTCGTGCATTTCCATCGGCAAGGCCATATACAAAATGCATGTCAGCTAAATGCGCATTATTTCTTAAGTAATCCATACCTTTTAAACAATACTATTAATATTCAATGAAAATGACAAAACTGAGAAATAAACCACATAAGCAACTAACTGTCAAATATGTTTTAATTCACGACAAATGCATTTCCAAAGCCGCCTTATCAAAATACAAAATATCAAAAAAGTATTTCCAAAGCCGCCTTGTCAAAATAGAAAATATTAGAAAATAACATACTATTCATACTAATAAATAAATATGCATGTCACTGAGAACATGTTATACTTAAATAGGCATCCTCAGATGCCTTCCTTTGGCATATACCTACATATTTGTTTATTGTAAGTATGTATAGATCTTAGTTAATATACTTAAATTAATATTTGAGTGTTTGATCAATTATTTAAAACATATTTTTTAATATTTGTGTATAGTCAAATAAAATAATCATTTGACATTAAACTGGCCCTCGTAGCAAAATAACACACGTGAACTTTTTTGTTGTAACCCACATAGCAAAAAAAGTATATTCACATCCTGAGAATATGCTATCGACAGCCCACAACTCACATTCGTTTAGGTACATCCATAGCATATCCATGTCATATTTAGAAATTGATTAAAATCATGTTCGTTTGGATATATCCATAGCATATCCAAGTCATATCTAGAAATTGGTATAAAAATCATACCTAAGTCAAAAAAGTGAAATTAAAAATAGTATTAAAAAGATTTTCCTACTTTAGTATTTTTAAAATAATATAATTTAGGGCAATGCGATTGCTCAGGTTGGTATTTAAATCTCCAACTTTTGGCAGTCCTGCGCCCGCACTTCGCGCACGGCAGATACAACACTTCGCGCTTGGGATGACATTACATAACCTCAGTTTTTGTCATTTTCTCTGCTCGTGTTGTGTAAGTTCTTTTGATGGCTTGTTTTTTATTTTCTTACAGTTCAGTAAGTATGTTCATTGTTTATTAAAGTGTTTTTGGTGTGTGAATTTGTAAACAATAAGTGAACAATATATATATAAGTCTAATTTTATAACGTACCTAATCATATTGCTTTCAACAGCCGAAATTTTACTCTCTTAAATAAGTATTCAAGCAGCAAGAGTTAGATGTCATTTCGTGGGTTTATATTCCGAAAAACATAATGATTTGCTGTCATTAGAAGTATTAGAGCCATTCACCCGAAGGTGTAATAGCAGATAATATTTCATTAGCAGAAAATGTCTTAGTTTAAAAGTGTTTACTAACAATTCAATTAAAAAAAAGTTTTGAGGTACCTATTTAAAATCGTCCAGAAATTTTCGGTATTCATTATTAAAATAATTTATAATCTACTAAAAAATATAGATTAACAAATTCCTGAAATGTTAAGATACTGTAATAATAAGTTCTGTAATTCTTTAGATGCTGTGCGTCAAAATAACAGGACAATAAACGCATGTGAGGACGAAGTCATAGTAGATACACATTCAAAAATGGCTTGTCAAAGCGAAGGAAATGCTTAACAATAAAAAGAAAAACAACCTTGACTAGTAAGAATTCCTTATTAATTTTTTAAAAACTGCAAGAACATAATAATATAACAGAAACCTGTTTTTAAAGTGCTCAGACATTACTCTACATTTTTTTAAGGTAAATATTTTCTCAACCATTCATTTATGTTTTTCTTTTCAGGAAAAACGAAACTGACGTTATAAAGCAGTAACTCCTTAATTTAAAAAACATATAATTATGTCTATAATTGTTTTCTAAGAGTTTGATTGTGCTCTAATAAAGCCTGTTTTAATATTTTATGTTTACTTGATTTGATTTAAACAAATATGAGACTGACACTTTAATATTAAGTATTTGAAACGTCGATTGACCCAACATTTCGAGATACGGCGGCCATAGTGGCCATGTCGGAAAAATACTCTGGATTCTTAAATTTAGTAGGGGTAGTTAGCCGCAATAAAATCACTGACACAAAAAATTATTATTTGCCAGCTTCCCGAAGGCTCTACTGAATGATGTTTGCATTGGAATGGTATATAGTATAGCCTATTTACATTTACAATATTTTCGATGAAAATTCCAAGCAAGAATGGGCATCATACCATACCTGCCTACAAGCAGAAACTGTAAAATAATCATTTAATTTTAGATAAGCGAATTTGTGGCATTCGGATGAAGAATGAAAAGTAGATGTACTACTAACCCTACAACCGAGTGTCGTCGGTTCGAGTCTGGCTCATAGATTTCTACTTTTATTTATTTTTTTTTTATTTTATCTTCATTTTCATTCTTGGTCTAAATACCAGAAATTTAAAAGTAAAAATCGGGTCATTCCTATTTTGGGCAAAACGAATATACTGTGCATGTCATTGGTATACACATACGAATCTTCTGTGAATGTGCGGAGGATATGCTAAATGTCCGGAAACGCATTTTCTCAGCATGTCCGACTTGTGGCCAAACGTATGTCGTATGCATATACGTAGTACATATATGTATGTTCTATGAATCTGCGGAGGATGTGCCACTCAATATCCATATCCGAAAGAGAATATATTTCATATATCCACAGGATATCTTTTTGCTATGTGGGAATTGAATGGGGGATTCATAAAAAAAAAGTTAAAATCAAATAAGTCAGTGGTGTGGTTAGGTTAGGCATAGTTTCCACAAAAAATATGATAGCCACATTTTGTACCGACGCCACTGGTTAAATTTACGAATGTGTTTTACCTTGAAAATAAGTGTCCTGAGATGCTTATTTAATTCACCAAATTTCATAAAAAAAAAATTACTCGTTAAGGAGTTATTTAAAAATTATTACCATTCCTTCTAACATTTCAACACCCTGTATCTCCGTAACGAAGTCGCCAGGGACCACTGTTTATAAAAACTTTTCATCTTGAAATATTGCCGGCAATTACCTCCCGAAGTTTGTCGAAGTACTTTTGAATCACCCTGTATATTACGGCTTACTACTTTTACGCATGTGAATAATTTACGTCAAAGTCAGCAATACACAATAAATTTTTGTACATATACTAGCATTGTTTCAATCTTCCTACTACTACCCTGGACCGGAATGATTTATTTGCCAAAATAGAAGCATAAGCAGGTATAAGTATAAAGGGATTAGCTCGGGGATTAGTTAGGCATGACCATTTACCGTGTGTCCAAGTATAGAACTATCGTATTACTGAACAGTACTAAAAAATTATACCTGATGAAGGTCAGGGTGCACATCTTACTAATTTTTGCGCAGCCCTCAGCTTACTCGGTGCTAAAGCTAAGGTCCTCACTACATTCATAAATTACACAGCCCAACAAAAAAATTTTTTTGTCTTGGTGCTGAAGAAAAAACAACTGATTTTAGTTATTTTAAATGCGGTGATTCCAGAAACACTTAGCTTTTCTTCGTATCAGCTCTAGTTTTTGAGATAGAGCCTACTCATAATAAATTGTAATATTAATATATTTGACAATTATAATGGTCATACATTTTATCAAAAACTTCACTTATTCCAAGACTAATGCCTTTTTAATTATACCTATTTATTCATAAATCACTGGAAATACCTAATCTTATATTGGCAAAAGGCTATATAATTATTGCAGATAAGAAATAATTTTTCCTGGAATTTTTTGGCACCTGCAGATTTCTTATTTTCGTATTTGCAATTAGCACGAAATATACAATAGAAGGCAATAAAAGTGGATGAAATTGCATACCGTAAGCCTCATAAATTAATTCGTTGACTAGGCTTATGTCCTAGGGTATTAGTACCTATACACTGTGTTTAAAAAGTCCCGGACCGGTCAATTATTTAGAAAATGGCGCACAATATAAAACAACTTTCGGTATAAAAGTTGTAGGCCTTAAAAAAATCTATAAAACTAGGACACCTGTAATTATGCAGGGTGCCTCAAGCAGTCATGGTAAACAAAACTTTCATTTTTTTAAATGGAACGCCCTGCCCTATATCTTATAATACTTTTGGATTCCACATAAAATATCAATTCTTTTTTAATAAGCACACTATAAGTCCAAACTTAATAGTTTCTGAGATATCACCTTTCGAAAAATTACATTTTTGAACTTTGACAGCTTCTAGCTCTCTAACGGTATATCTTAGAGCAAAACGGCTTAAATGTCCCAATCTTACTTTTTTATTATCTTCCCAGAAGTGTAAACTTCCGGTTAAACCGGATGTAACTCGAGAACCGGAAATATAGTATAGTAATATATACTAAAAAAAATGAAAGTTTTGTTTACCATGACTGTTTGAGGCACCCTGTATAATTACAGGTGTCCTAGTTTTATAGATTTTTTTAAGGCCTACAACTTTTATACCGGAAGTTTTTTTATATAGTGCGCCATTTTCTAAATAATTGACCGGTCCGGGACTTTTTGAACACAGTGTATAATCCCCATAATATGGGGATTATATTATGCGGAATATTGCCTGCATGCATTCAGTTGAAACTGCAAGAGTGTGTTTTTTGAAAAATAGTATTTAAGCATGGCTTCTACAAGTAGGCGTAGTTGCGTAAACCGTCCGGACGTTTTTTGCTACATATGTGGCGAGTACATTTTAAAAGAAACTAGAAGAGTGATTTGTGACTCTGTGAAAAAAGCTTATTTGGCCTATTTTGGTTTTTACTTAGGAGACCAAAATAAACCCTGGGCTCCGCATGTTGTATGCAAAACCTGTGTCGAACACCTGCGACAATGGACAAAAGTACAAAGAAAGTGTTTAAAGTTTGGTGTTCCGATGGTATAGAGGGAACAAAAAAGCCACTTTGACGATTGTT
This sequence comes from Polydrusus tereticollis, assembly GCA_963920685.1. Classification (NCBI taxonomy): domain Eukaryota; kingdom Metazoa; phylum Arthropoda; class Insecta; order Coleoptera; family Curculionidae; genus Polydrusus; species Polydrusus tereticollis. The sequence continues at coordinate 100,837,942 of OY987332.1, forward strand.
ATTTTTGTTTTGTGAAGGTGAAGGGCATTAATCGTAACAATCGGCATAAGTGGAACTATCCTCACCTGGAGTCAGCAAGAAGACCTGTTCAGCATTCTGAAGAAATACCAATTCCAACATATAGCAGCCTGCCTATGTTACCAGAGGATACAGTCGAAACGTCATCTGACGAGCTGCAGAGTGACCGATTTGAAAAAGGGAACAGCGATTTTGCAGGAGATTTAACAAGTCCCGAACGCTTTATTCAGGAGGAACTAAGTGACCTTGTCAGAGATTTAAATTTACCAAAAGAGTCTGCCGAGTTAGTTCCCTCCAGACTAAATGAAAAGAATCTTCTGCCATTTTTCTCTCAGGAGGATAATATGGTTTTTTGTAATGATAATAAAGGTCTGCTAAAGAAAATGGATATAACAGAGTAAACACTAGACCATTGGCGTCTCTTTATCGACAGTTCCAAACGAAGTTTAAAGTGTGTCATTCTACATAACCGTAACATATATGGAAGTATTCCAATTGGGCATTCTACAAAATTAAAAGAACGATATAAAACAATATCGTCAGTGCTTAAAAAAGTTAAATATGACGAACATCAGTGGGTAATCTGTGTTGACTTAAAAATGGTGAACTTTCTAATGGGACAGCAAGGTGGTTATACAAAATATCCTTGTTTCCTGTGTCTTTGGAACAATGTTTCGCCAACCTTAAATTCTTCTGTGACAGCTTTGGGTTAAAATGTAATAATTATTTTTCTGGCACAGCACTTTTTTGTAGGTATGTGTATATTTTGTTTTAATTAATAACCGTCCTATTTTAACGTCTAATTTTAATTGTATTGTATCTCACATACTATTATTATTATTATTATAAAGGGTTTTCCAATCAGAGGTGTTATTTTGAATAGCCCGCTATTTCGGTAGATGTCACTTTTGGAGCTGTAATTTTTTGACATTTGAAAAGTAGAAACTACGCCATTAATAAAAATGGAACGATACACGCTTCAACAACGCATTGAAATTATTAAAATTCACTATAAAAATGGTGAAAATTTGGCAGAGACGGTTCGTAAAACCCGAACATTTTTGGGTCGTCGTGGGCTAAGGATCAACACTGGATTAGAAGAAAGTGGCCTTGTAGAGATGCTTTAGTACAAGGAGAAGCTAACGTAATTAATGAAGCGTTGGTTGAACGGGAAAAAATCATATTTTCTCCCTTGCATATTAAACTAGGACTAATGAAACAATTTGTAAAGGCCTTAGACCAGAATGGTGCGTTTTTTGAACACTTGTCCAGTAAATTTCCTGTACTCAGCAAGGAGAAATTTAAAGCCGGAATATTTGATGAACCTCAGATCAGAGAGCTGATAAAAGATTAACATTTTACAGAATAGATGACCGAAACTGAATTTAATACATGATACTATTTTGGTAAAGTTGTGCAAAATTTGCTCGGAAATAAGAAATCGGAAAATTACCGAGAGATAGTGGAAGATATGCTCAACAACTTTAACCAAGACGGGTGTAATATGAGCATTAAGATTCATTATCTCCACAGCCACTTGGAACGATTCCCAAAAAATCTTGGTGACCTTAGTGAAGAACAGGGGGAACGATTCCACCAGGATATAAAAACTATGGAAGAAAGATATCAGGTCTTCAACGAGACTGTCCTTTTCAATCTCATGCGAGAAAATCTTATAAAAGGAAGTTTTTGGGTGATGCAGATTAGCTCATTTTTATTTATTAGTTTAGGTCAATTTAAATTAATAACTTAAGTTAATATTGTTAATGTTATTGACAGATGATTTTTGTATTTTTTGTGGCGTAAGGTAACTGTCCGAAAATCAGACAGTGTCCATTATTCCGTCACTAATTTTAAAAACTAATAAAAATAAGACATCTACTGTCAGAAACTCGAACATTATCCATTCGGTTTATGTAGAAAACTGTACTTGGTAAATTGTCATAAAATGTACTGTTTTAGGTACAACACCTATTTTTATATTTAACCTCAAATGCGCACATTTCAGTCATCTTGTTGTAAAGCACCAGATCATTTGATTTCTTTAGAAGGAGAGCGAATTTTCAGTCGATTTAATTGTATTGTTTTATTAAATATATCCAATCAAATAATATTAGCTATTGATATTTAGGTTTAGTAGGCACTAACGAGTCTAATTTTAATAAAAATGTGTGTTTTTTTTCAACGAGTTTTATAAAATTTTAACGTGTCGGATTTATGTACACACTTATATATAGTTGCCATAAATCAGACATAGGATTCTTTCTCTTTCATTTTTAATAATAATGTATGTTCGATCCTTTATTGCATTTGATAATGCGTGTTTATTCACTTGCCATAAATCCGACAGGGGTGTTGGATTTATGTACCCGAAGTGTCGAAATTAGGTTTAGCAGAGCTCAGTTAAATTGTTACCCAATCTATTCATAGGAAAAAGTATAAAAATAATAACAATAAATAGTAAGTATATATTTATTTTAATTAATTATAATTAACTTTTTAATAGGGTTTTCCCTTTTTAGCATGTCTACTATTAAAAAATATTACAAATATTCAAAAGAAAATCTTGAACGGGCATTAGACGCTATAAAAAAAGGAATGCCTTTTGCAACTGCATCAAAAGAATTTAATGTTCCCAGAACAACTTTAATCGGAAAAATAAAGGGAGCTTATCCTGAGAAATGCAGAAGTGGGGCCTCAACAATTTTAACTTCAGAGGAAGAAAATTTTCTGGAGCAATGGATTATAAATATGGGTGCCAAAGGTTTTCCAGTCACTAAAGACCAGCTACTCGACAGTGTTGCTTTATTAGTAAAGCAATCACGCCGTGGAAAAAAATCATGATGAAGAACTAAAAAATTTGACATTACCAAATACTAAAACAAAAAATATTTTAACACCAAAAAGTCAGTACGGAAACGAAATGACACCAGAAAAAAAAAGAGACAATAATCCATTAGAGAATCAACAAGAAAACGAAGTAACACCAGAACAAACAAGAGACTTACTAAAAAACACGAATGTTAAAACATCAAAAAATCAGTACGAAAATAAAGCAAATAAAGAAAACCCAACAAATGAACAAATAAAAAAAAATAAAGAGGGTGAAGAATGCGAAAAGGCGAAAAGAAAAAATTCATTAATTTAACCAAATGGACCACAAGAAGACAGTTTTTCCAGTATTCTTCCAGGGGTAACTATTCCTACTTCTTTTAAAAAATCGCTATTTTGGTCTGAACCATCGACAAACAAAAATACTACAGTTAAAAGGCAAACAAAAGTCCCTTCTGTAGGATCATCAGATGCTTGGATAGAATATTTCACTTATAAAGAAGAACGGCAAAAAAAATCGAAAAAACAAAAGAAGATCGAAAAAGAGAAAGAGAAGAAATTAATGATTTACGTCAAAACGAACTAGCTCAAAAATTACGAAAAAAAAATCAAACAACATCAAGACGGTCCCAAAAAAGGACGCAAGAAAATATCCAAAGAAGATGAAAGTATTAACAATTTTAAGAAAAATGATACTACCAATGATATTAGTACAAACACTATTTACAATATTGACGATTATGTTATTGTCAACATTGAGAATGAATTATATCCAGGAATTATTAATAGTAAGATAGCCGACAAAATCGTGGTTAATGCAATGACTAAATCAGGAAGAGATAACTGGAAATGGCAAAACACCAAAGATGAAATTGGATATGATTACGAGGAAATAGTACAAAAAATAAAACCTCCACGCGAAATTAATCAAAGGGGATTTTATTTTATTGAAGAGCTTGAAAAGTATAAAAATGGCGAGGACTACATCATTTGAGGAGTCTTTTTATATTGAAAATTTTTTTATAAGTATCCAAAATATTTTTTAATGTTTAATGCGTAATGTGATTTTTTGTTTCGTATTTAACCTAATAAAAATAATAACATGTCATTTTAGTTTTATTTCAAAACGTATTTTTAGGTTTTTAAGTATATAAGTAAGTGAATATAGGTACGTACTTGGTGAGTAAGTACATGCTTTTATTCATGTGTCAGATTATTGTTCTTAAAATGACGGATTTAAAGCCACTGTCCGAATAACAGTCATGACAATGTCAGCTTTATGGACAATTTCTTTTTTGCAATGTCGGATTTATGTTCAGATGTACAAAAAGATAAAATAATTATTTTTGTGTTTTTTTTTATGTTTGGTTAAAAATTTTTATGAAAATAAATTTTAAAAGGCTCAAACCTTTTCGGAAACATACCAAAGTAACTCCAAAAAGTGATTTAGGTACGATTCTGCTTAAAAACAGTACACAGTTTGCTTAAAGTGTCTGAATTTGGGTCAGTTACCTTACAATAAACATTTTTCTTCTATTCCTGAGTTGTTTTTTTGGTGGTAGCAGTAATACATATATAACTATGCGATATAAAATACCCTTAATCTCGAAAATATACCTTATGGCCCCAGGTTTTGAAAACAATCTGATGGAGCAAATCTGAGGTTATTTTTAGGTTTAGCAGACCCAAATTACCTAGAAACAGTAAAAAAAAATTGCCGGCACCAAATTATGTGTTGGGCATGTAGAAACTAATTTAAAATATTTATTTTGGGTGCAATTTTATATATTGTTATAAAACAATTTATTTATGCTGCTAATATATCAGTTAGTTTTATAGACTTCATTTTATGTTTCATTATTTAATTTTTAGTATTTCAGACATTTTTACCCTCCTCAGGACACATTTTAATTAATTTTTCTTGATACAATCAGCAAAGATGTAATTAAATGCTGTTTCTGGTAGAAATAACGATACGTCTAAAAATGAGGCAATTCCCAATTTCCCGCTAAGCTTTTACCCTCCTCCCCTACTTCCGTCAACAAAAAAAAAATGGATGGTTTGAAATGTCTTTATGTTGTATCTCTCTTTATATCGAAACCGCTCTTCTCTAAATTTCGAGTTGTCTCCCCTCCAGTCTGCTGCGCCGCTTCTGTGGGGTATCGCGCGCGCTCGTGCAAATTTTTATTCATGAGGATACGAAAAAGAGGTACATGAATTATTTCCTCTAGAAAATCGAGATGTTCTTACCAGAATCAACACCTTAAGAAGAGTAACACATGTAAAAAATGTGTAAATGGAGGGAGGTATGTGCCGTAAGATTTTTGTGTCTTTATTTATTGTATTACTATGTAAGCAAAATAACATACAAAATATTTTGATTTAGACCCAGATAACACTTACCCATTTAAAGCTGTACATTGAATCTGATGTAGATTATTATCAGTGATAAGTTCTCCATTTTGTTCGAATATATTCAGCCTATTTATCACAACAATTAATTTAGGTCCCTGTTTAATTAAATCTTTATCAGAAGAATATTCAGGAACTTCAAGTGGAACGTTTTTAGTCTCAACGTCAGCCATTATTGAATTACCAGTATTTTCAACATTGATTAATCCATTATTTAACTTTATATTGGAGGGATGCGATTCTTGGTTATGGTCGGTTATTGCTGAATTCCATGTTATGGGCAGAGTGTTAGCTTCCCTAGAAGAAAAAAATTGGTATTAATTAAAAATATTAATGTTAAATTAAATATTAACAATTGGTGCATTATCTTTGATTGTATGTCTGATATCTGTGATAAACCTCAAAAAACTATCCAAACATTTTTGAATAATTTCTAGAAATAACAGCAACTTAAAATAAATATTAAAGCAATAAACTTATCGGCATTGACCGCCTTTATTGCAAATAATAATATTAATAATAATAATAATAATAATAATTAAAAATATTAATGTTAAATTAAATAATAATTACAATTTCAGGTGGCATAAATTGGTGGCTCCAACGACTTAATACTGATGGACAAAGACAGTTACTCATAAAAAAAACTCTATCATATGTCGCCTACATCGAACGGGCCTGATACGACAACACAAAAGGTTGAAAGGAATAAGTTGTTCAAAGAGTGAGACAAATAGCAAAAGTAAAAGGACGGATAAATCTTCTTCAGTTGAAAACTTACTCTAAGGCCCGGTAATTTCACGTCCGAATATCTGTATCCTTAGAATAAGTGTTATAGTTTCAATTGTGTCGGAAATTATTTTCATGGACATTATTCGACGAATAGCGCTATGCATAGATGAAAGTGCCATCACTAAGCAAATAAGTATAAATTATGCTGATGACACGAACTTAATAACAGGAGGCAAAAATGTGTGCTAGCTTGTGGTGAAAAGTAAACATATTTTTGTTAATGTATCAAAATGTTTTAAAGAAAATAGATTAATCCTAAAAGCAAATAAAATCAACTCTTTCAAAACTAAACAATTCAATGTGCACAACATCAAGGAACCAAAAATATCTAACAACAAATTGTTAAATATTTGGAAGTTAATAAAAACATGGAATGGTCTTTTCGTATAAACCAAGTTGTAAAAAAGTTGAACTGTGTAAGTTATGGAAGATGGAGAGGGGGACAATATAATAACAAAAAAACATTTTATATTCTGCTAATTTTAAGTTAATTTAAATGGTATCATACAACACAGATGTATTAGCCAGAAACGAGTCATAAACAATTTGGAATTTAATCAGACATGCAAAAACATATTTAGATCTATGCGGATTATGACTGTATATGCCATGTAAATTTTTACATGTCTTATGTTTATTCATGAAAACAAAAGTTTATTTGAATCGAGATTTGAATAAAGCAATATCTACTAATAATTAGTGTTCTAACAGATCGGATTATCTCAATTACCCTATACACCCCATTCAACTCTACAAGAAGAGCGAGAATATATGTGTGTAAAGCTGTAGAATAAGTTACCAAAACATTTGAAAGATATTCAGAGCCAAAAACACGTTAAAGCTGAATTTAGAAAATTACTTGCAGATTTGGAAACCAATTGTCCAAGTGATTATGTAAATATGTAAAGTGTAAATGTGTCAAATCAAATTATTCCTAAAAAATATGCTTTCTCCTAATGCTAATGATTATGTTGTAATTTGAAACAAACACCGGTTTTAGTAAAAAAATGTTTAATTTTTATGCGTGCAAGGACAAAGGTTGAATACAAAAGGAAAAATGTATTTTTCCAGTGGTTCTTAATCAAAGAGCAAGTATTTTACGCTATCCACGGAACTAAAGATTAAGAAATAAAAATTAAAAACAAACCAACAGTAAGTAGGTAGGTTAAGAAGGGCTTCTCACTCCCGAAATACGTTTCCTACATCAATCTGGAGATTTCATTCGAAATCTCTCGGAAATCCCAAAATCATACCGAAATCTATGAAATTCCTACCGATATCGTCGAAAACCCCGTATTTCCACCGTAGTCCATTGGAGATTTCGCCGAAATCTCAATAGTGTGTTGAAGTGTGTACAGTATACCTCTAATAGTACGTCCTGATGTGCGGAAAACGAGGCGGAACGGAAATCCGCAGTTTTTAGCGCACCGGCTAAAAATGGTTGCGCTTTGGCGCTAGCGTAAGGTAAACAGCTTTTAACGCTCAATAAAGCCCAAGTGCGGCCATGGCTGTAATACAGCTCACACATTTGAGGTTCAAACTCAAACTCAGCAGCTCACCCGGACGTAGTTCAGCTTAATGTCTCTTGAACGACACTGTATCCTGCAGTCCTGTGCATTTTGATCATAAAAAACAAAGCTATAACCTAACTTTTATTTGGTATATTAGTTTTCACAAACAAAATCACGATTGCTTTGATTCTAGTTCTGAAAAATGAATCTGACTCTCTTTTCGGCCTGAACTGTTGTGTAGATGTGATTGTGTTGTGGTTGTTTAAAACCCGTATTGTGTGCGTAAGAGTAAACAATAAACTTTGAACTTCGTACCAAGTGTTCTTTAGTGTGTTGTGCAACTGTCCTGCAAATACTGTAAAGAACTAGTGATGTTGAACTTAGTTAATCATTGATTAATAATTTATTTAAAGGCTGCTTACTTGCCTGGCCGTACATAAAAAAACAAGACAAAAAAAACAACTTAAACTATTTCTTATCAGTTAAAATTAAACGAGTATAGAAGTTTTTGTCCGATCCTTTTGGCAGTCTAATTAATGTGTTTATTTAAACAAGATTAAGTGTTTAACGGCCTATAGACTATCAACAGGCCAGAATAAATTTATAACCAGATGCATGGGCACATGTGAACATGTCGACATTTAAGTGCTGCAAGAACAAAGAATCATCATTGTTTTTTTGTGTGGTGTGCAAAAATGCCTTACACAGGAGTTGCTTGAATAGATCAAGTAGGCAATTTACAGTCATCAAGGATAGTCTTATTATATGCTCTCTCGACTGCAGAGAAGAGGCAACGGATCATGATCCGAATACATTTGACATTCTGAATGCAATCATAAAGGAATTAAAGCTCGAAATTGGCGAAAAAGATTCATACATTTTAAGGCTCAAACGTAACTCTCAGTCAGTGATTGATGACACCACTAGATATGAAGAGGAATTTATAAAGGAGGTTGAAGAAAAGGATAGTAGAATAATGGAGCTAGAGAAAAAGCTACAGGAACAGCGGATAATTATAGATAGTTACAAAAAAGAAGTAGTATCAAAAGTCATTCAAGTACAACCTGTTGTCAAGGTATCTGCATGCCAAACTGCTGTGACATCAACAAAACCAGCCTCAACTCAAACGGTTAACTCTCTCGACCTTAAGAACACGCACACTACTGATACACAAACTGACATATCCTCCATTCAAGAACAGGAACAAAAACTGAGAGACTTGGAATTAGAGAATAGCGAATTAAAGGATTTGAGGGATTCTATGCTTACCAGTATCGAAACACTGACAGCTGAAAACCAAGTTCATGTCAATGATCTAAATAAAGCAAAGTTTGACTTGGCTTCTATACAGGGAACACGGAAACACAAGAAATCTAACCACAGCGCTTTCTTAGCATTGGAAATGGAGACCCGGGATAGAACCTTGGAATCATCTATCACTCCCAAAATGGTGAAACTGAATATCATGAATGAAGAAAAAACGCCAAAAGATGTTAACGGCGAAACTCTAAGAAATAACGAAACAATAAAAATTTTAGTTTTATGCGATGAACATGGCCGCTATATTGACAATTTATTAAATAAACTATTATCCGATAAAAATGGTAAATATAAGATTGAATCTATTATTAAACCCGGTGCTAGTCTTTGCAATGTTATTGGTAATTTGGAAGGTCTAACTAGAGAATATACTTCGAAAGATTTTGTGATTCTTGCGGCAGGATTAAATGATTTTAAAAATAATAAATTTCCCTCTCTAGGCCTACTACTTGATAAAGTTAAAAGCTGTGCTCATACAAACATAATAGTTTTGTCTGTACCTTATTTCTACGATTTTAACATAAATTTGAAAATACATAAATTTAACATTAAGTTAAGCGACACATTATTTAAACTTAATAGAATTTCTCAAAATGGTATTGGCTGTATTGATTTTAATTCGGGTCACGGACCTAAAGTAGGCAAAAAAGTAGCATGTAGGGAGATTGTGAATTTTATACGCAACGGTAGTGGCCACAAGAACATTATTTTTGTTAGGATGCAAAACTTTTCTAATGATTGCACTGGTCGCTCGTTGGAATCGGAAGTGTCAGATTCTCAGGTTATGCATGTTGCACCCAGTGGTCAAATATCCATAAATAATACTGCGCCTATTGAGGAAAATTCTGATACTATTGATAATGGTAATGGTAATATAGGATTAAGTTTAAATGTAGATAGAAATAGTTTTTTAGAAATAGGTGCAAGTTCGAAAATAGTGATGGATTAACCTATATAGCGCCTCACATATCAGGCGGTAGATTGGAGATCCGCGATTCAAATTTTACCATTCTATCTATGAATATACGAAGCATAAGGAATAAAAGCGCAGAGTTTTCCATCTTTGTCAATGAATTAAAATCACCGGAAATAATCTGCCTCACTGAACATCATCTAAGACCCGGAGAAACTATTGTCGTGCCTGGGTATACTGTTGTATCTTGTTTTATAAGGAGTACTTATGGAATGGGGGGCTCTGCTATCTTGACTAGAACAAGTTTAAATTTTATAAATATTGATAAATTTGACGATCTTAATAGTGAAAAAAACTTTGAACTTTCATGTTTATACCTTAAGACTCAAAATATATACATAATAAACGTGTATAGATCGCCATCGGGCAATGTCAATATATTTTGTGAAAATCTTCTTAATGTACTGAATGCTTTACCAAGGAAATCTGGCATTATTCTGACGGGTGACTTCAATATTGATGCTAACAGAGAATCACAGGATTTGCTTCAATTGAAGTGTGTCTTCCTTTCTTTCAATCTTAAAATACATATAAATTCTTCTACGCGAATTGGAAAACAATGCGCAACAATTATCGATTATTTTTGTACTAACCTAGAAGGCCAGGTAATTTCTGTGCAAACTAGCCACAGTGATTTAAGCGATCATGAGGCGGTTATAGGAAGACTTTCTCTAAAAGATTTTAATCCAAAATCTGAAGGTGCCTTTGTTTTCCGCAATTATTCATTAAGGAACATTACAAACTTTAAGAACAAAATTATAAACTCTGATTGGTCTTTTCTGACTAACAATGCTTCTTCATCTGATAGATTCACACTTTTTCAAGAACATATAGTAAATTGTATAAACTCCTCATTTCCTTATAAGAAACATAAACATAAACGAAAAGATTTCATAACCTTAGGAATTCGAGTATCTTGTAAGAATAAGCGTTGTTTATCATATATTAGCAAATTTACAAAAAATCTAAATTTTCACATATTTTTTAAGAAATATAAAGATATACTAAGAAGGGTAATCACACAGGCAAAGAGACTGTATTACGCACAGGAAATTACTAATTCTAAAAACTCAAAGAGAAAAACTTGGAATATTGTTAATCGTGTCTCTGGTCGGAATACATATAAAGCAAATAAACAACTGTTACTTGAATTTGACTCTCAAGAGCTTACTGACCCTCATGAGGTTGCTTGCCACTTAAATGACTTTTATACTAGTATTGCCACGAACACCACTAGGACTATTGCCTGTAATGATGCCACTAATTCTTCTCGTTTTCTTCATCAATTGCACAGGGGCACGTCTAATAGTTTTTACTTAGCACCAACCACCGCTCCAGAGGTTATGGACATAGTCAAGGGCCTCAAACACAAGTCATCTACTGGTTTGGACGAGGTAGCTGTGAAGATTGTGAAGGAGCTACCAAGAATTGCTTATGATAAGCTTGCTGAAATAATAAACTGTTCTTTTACTGAGGGCATCTTTCCTAGTGTCCTCAAGAACTCATTGATTATTCCAATTGATAAGGGCGGTAAAATTAAAAATGCCTCTAACTTCCGACCTATATCCCTTTTGTCAGTGTTCTCAAAGATAATCGAGACTATAGTTAAAATCCGTATTACTTCATACTTTAATAAATCTCAAATTTTATCTGCGTCTCAATTTGGATTTCAAACGAATAAAGGTACGAGGGATGCCATCTTTGGCTTTTTAGATAACGTATATAATGGTGTTAATGATGGAGGCGTCACTACGGCGGTGTTTTTTGATCTTGCAAAAGCATTTGATTGCGTAAACCATGAAATACTCTTGGAGAAGCTTGCCTTTTATGGATTTAGAGGGATTTCACAGGATTGGTTCAGATCATATTTACTGGGGCGTAAACAGCTAGTTCAGGTACTGGACTCGAATGGAGAAAGGGTGCGATCTCAATTTTTAGACAACACTGATGGAGTTCCTCAGGGCTCAGTCCTGGGTCCTTTGTTGTTTTTACTTTACATAAACGATCTAGCATGTTTAAACATCGGTGGTTCATTTATTCTGTTTGCGGACGATACCTCTGTGTGTTGGTCCGATACTGACTTGGAAATATTGCAGAGGGTAGTCAATAAAGATTTAAATCTGATTCAGGAGTGGTTTGATGCTAACAAATTAGCATTAAATATAAAAAAAACCAAATATATGGTCTTTCTCAATAAGGGGCCTTTATCACTGAGGATGAAAACTCACATAGTGGAAAAGGTGTCTCATTACAAGTTTCTGGGATTGATGGTGGACCAGGGCTTGAAGTGGGATACTCATCTTAATAGACTTTCAAAGAGTTTGGCGTCTGCTCTCTTTGCTCTGAGGACTGTAACCCTGGAATTGAGTGACAGAAAAATTTCTCTAGAAGTGTACCATGCCTTGTTTGAGTCCAATCTTCAATACTGTATCATTTTTTGGGGGTACGCCTCAACAACCCGCCTTCATTCTCTCTTCCCTCCTACAAAAGCGAGCCGTGAGAATAATCTGTAAGGTCGACTCACTTGCGCACTGTAAACCGCTGTTTAAGTCACTCAAAATCCTTACTTTATATGATCTACTTACACTTGAAACATTAACCTACTTACATGGATTGGACTGCGAGACAAGAGATAATATTCATAACTATGCTACAAGGTTCAGAGGTAATTTGACTGTTCCTCAGTCTCGAAGGGAGTTAGCTAAGAACACTATCTATCATTTGGGAAAAACAGTTTACAACAGTATTGCTCTGGGAATAAGACAGCTAAATACTAGACAGTTCAGTAATAAAATTAAAAAATGTTTGCTACTCAGCGCTAATTACTCCTTTGCCGAATTCACTGACAATACAATGCCTTTACTGCAAGCTGCTTAGCTTCCCTGCTTCCCATATCATATAGTTTAATCCATAACTCTTACATCCATGACGACTTGTATTGGAGCTATTTAACGAAATGTGTGTGATAGCAAATTTTGGTTTTAGTTTTAGATTGTGTTTTAATTTAATTTTTTATTACATATTTTGTAACATAGTTTGTAAGGTCAAATTGTACAGCTGAATTGCTTTTCAATAAAGTTTGTCTATTGTCTATTATAGATTGAACACCCAACAAAAACGAGTCCAGAAGAAAAGTAAAATTGACAAATGACGTTGATGGTCCGCAAAAAGTTGACCAAAACTCAAGTATGGCCGACTGTTGGCCAATCATATTGCAGTATAGGTTCCGTTACGCCACGCATTCTCCACACCAGGACGATTAAACATTTAAAAGTAGTGATTTTACTGTCGTCAAGGTATTTAACAATAGGTAAGTTACTAAGTCATATTATGTGGGATGTAGGTACTAAATGTTTCTCAGTAAGAGGTAGGAATTTACTTAATTTATTAAACTATATAACGTTGCTTTGTCATCTTGTTGATTTAGTTGGCATTAAAAACATTTATTATTATTATTATTAATATTATTATTATATTAAAATAAAACCATCCCGCTTGGTATAGGGTGTATCATTAAGGGTGACGACCGAATATATTTTGGAAACTACTGGGCATATAAATTCAGGGAAAAAAAAGTTATTACCAAAGTGCAGGCCATGAGAAAATCCTAGAAATTATATTTAAGGCCCACAATTAAAAAGAACATATTAAAATTCTAAATTTCTCGGATAATTCCACATTAAAGATATACATTTGGTAACATGAGAAAGCTAAGACAGTTTCGCATCATTTTGGTCTAAGGTTCATTGTCGTATCAACCTTGATAATTTAACACTAACACTATTTAAAAAAAAAGAAAGAGATTATTAAAAATTATTATTTCTTCTCCTGTCGATGTCAACTCCGTTGCCCAGCATAGGAGATAGGGCGATGTGCAATGTGCATGGCCACCTGTCTTCTTAGTCGTAAACAGCAAATAAACGGCAGCGAGCGCGACCAGAACTGCAATAGGAGATAGTGACGTCACACAACGGTTTCAACAAGTCAATGCTCGTAAATTATTTTAAATACTTTAGAGGCGTCAGAAAATTAAAATGTTTTGCAGTTCGCAATAAAATTACAAAATCTTTCAGAAAATGTTATTTGAAAAAAATGCTAAATGACTATATTAAGATTTTCATACTTACATGATTTTAAACAGAAGGGAATTTTATTAGAGTCCAGTGGCGGTAGTGATATTACAGCAACATGACTTAATATGCAATAATGCATTTTACTACTATATATATTTGATTAAAATATATAAAAAGAACACTGTCCCAGTATGCAAATGCCTATGTCCCACAAAACAACATGGGGTGGTTGCATACTGGGAAAAAGGCTCAGAATATGCTTTATAGTGGGTCATGCAATTATTTTTCCTTATTGTGTAAGAATTTGTAAAGGCTATTTTAGTTATTAATAAAAAAGCCCACTTAAAACTCTAACAACAATTCAGAATAGACAAGAACAATTAAACAAACTTTTTGTATCAATTAGAAAATTATTGTCCCAGAATACAACAGTTTCCCCTATACCTACCTAAGCTTAAGCAAAGTATACCTGTTTTCATTTGTTTCAGATTCATCCATCTTGATCTCTAGTTCTTCGTTTTTCAATTTCCACTCTGTATAGTTCAAATTATACATTTCCTCGCATCCATTTACTGCTTCACCATCTTCAACTTTAACCTCTGGTTCTGTTTGGTCAGCAAATATTTGCTTGCTTGGTAATTGTTTGGATTACAGTACCTATATACAGTAAATTTTGTACTAATTTTTTTTATAGTCTAATTTCAGATCTACTTTTTTTAAATGTTACTTACTGAAGGCTTAAATAGCATACATACGTAGCTTTAAATTGTTTGTTATATAATCAAAGCTTTACTTAGGCATAAGTACAGGGCCGAGCCTAGGGTATTTGCCGCCCGGGTGCAAGATATAATTTTCCGCCCCTATAGACTATAGACATAAATAGTATTTATTGTAAAAATCAAAATTCGAAAATTCCTTGATAGGTAACTGTAACTGCAAACTAAAAACAATGTTACTATAAACTTTATTATTCATATAAAATATAAACTGAAAGAAACTAATTTGAAATAATAGTTCACCTTATTATTAACATAGAACAGAACTTAGAAGTTATACACTTGAGTTAAACTATGTACCTACATATAAATTCTAAATTTCAAAAGCAAATTTCCTTGCTTTTTTAATCGCAAATTCTCTAATCAAATCCGTTATATCTAATGCCTCGCAGATTTCTTCCTCGATGCTTATCACAGCCAAATTCGTAAGTCGGTTCTGGCTCATAGTAGATCTCAAGTAGTTTTTAATTATTTTCAGCTTTGAAAACGATCTCTCGCCATGAGCAACGGCAACAGTGACAGGCATCGTTAGAAAAATTCGTAGGGCTACAAATAAATTTGGGAAAGTACTAATTAAATCATTAACCACAAGATATTCTATGACCTCCTTGGCCGATTTAAATTTTTTATAGGTAGACAACATTTCAACTTCATTGCACAAATCAGTTGCATTTACATCCATTTGTTTAGTGGATAAATCTGTTAATTTAATCTGTAAATCTATACAATATTTCATTAACTCTTCTTTATCTATGGATAAAGAACCTAAATTATTCAAAAAGCCAAAATAGTCGTTGTATTCGTTTAATAGATCAAATGTGTCATTTAATTTTGATGATACTATATCAAGAATATAGAAATAAAAATTAACTTTGAAATTCAACTCTGGTGATTCAACTGATTCATCTCTCAATTAAAAAATGCTTTTGGCTTTTACTTTTTTTTAATTTTGCCGCCCCTACTGGGTTGCCGCCCGCGTGCTGTGCACCCCTTGCACCCCCGGCACGGCTCGGCCCTGCATAAGTACCTATAAATTAATTAGTTTGTAAGCCATCCACTTTACTGAGCACGATGATAACTGTGCAATTACTCTCATGATCAGAGTTATAATAAATGCAAGTTTTCAAAAAAAAAATTAAAAGACCCCCTAATTATGAGGGTACCTACCACGAACTTAGAAACTAGTAAGTACCTACTTTTAAATGAAACACAAATCAATAAAATTCTGAGATCGGCAAACTTACCTCAGTTGCCCCGTTTCCTCATCGTCACTGCTATCGGTTTTTATTTTTTGTCTTCCTTTCCTAAAGAACACTTTTTCTGTTGAATCGCTGCATCGATAATTTTTTTTCTCCTCCAAATCACACGTTTATAAATAAATTAATTCAGGAGTAACGTGAACTTATTGGTTAATCACAGACGGCAAAAAACATCAAAAGTGAAAATCAGATAACAATAGGCGATAATCGTGTTTTATTTTCTGACAAAATATTGTTCTTGTAAATTTCCGATAGCCTCGCTGTTCAGCATCAAGCCAAACAACAATTCGTTGTGGTATTTAATTTAAAATAATTAAAGTTGGGTTATTTTATGGCTTTCCTCTTTGTCATTCAAGCATCAGTGTATCAGAGCGAACAGCCAGCTTAACGCGGACCGAGATAAAACCTAATGCTGATTTGCGTCATTGCATTTAAGAAATACTTAAAGCTGGGGCAGTTTTAAATTTAATTTTCGTTTGCACAACATTTTATCATTATCATAAACATTGAGTGAGCATATTATTTTCTAAATCCCAAACTTCTAGTTTAAGGGATATCTAAAAAGTGTGTAATAAAGTTTTTTTTTTCTACACGTGCCTTAAGAAATGCTTTAAAATGCCAATCAAGTGATAATTTTTCTTTTATAAATTTGATTTATTGAGTATGCCGAGATGTGAGAATAATGCAAGTTTAGAAAGTTCTAGAACAACTAAAATACTATGACTGTTTAAGTGTACATTTTTGACTCAATTATTAAAAAGATGGCGACAAGAAGATTCGAGAAGGGCCGATAACTCCGGAGTTATCGGAAGAACGCATATTTCTTTACTTCCAATAACTTTTATTAGAAATATTTTTACCCGACTCTATCCGTTTCTGAGATAAAAAAATTTTCCTCAAATTGTGACCTTCAAGTCACCTAAATTTAAATATCTTTTTAAAGAGAAAAGATAGAAACTCGAAATTTAGGTTGTGGCATTAGATAGTATGGTGCTAGATATTGTATTGTCGGAAAATAAAATTTTTTTTCACAGGGAAGTGGAAAAGTCACAATTTTTGATCTTTATCAAGAAATTAACAAAACTTCATTTTTTTTAATACGATGCTATGTTGCTAGTTCATTGAATGGATAGGCGATAACATTTCCTATCCATCCATATATGGTATATATCCCTATACCTAACTATAGTATAGTTTTGAACTTATTTACGGTGTTTCGCAGAATCCCTCCAAATATCAAGCAGTTTTATTGATTTTTGGCCAGAAGGTCATGATAAACAAAAAAAGAATACGTATCTAAACAAACGCCTGTCATTGTCAGTTGCAACTATTTATTTATCGACGTTTTGATACCAAGTTTATTCCAGAGAAATATTGTTGAAAATGGAAAATATTACGTATACAAATATGCTGACATAATAAATTTATTTTTTATTCATATACAGAATCATAAGTCGAGACAGTTTTCAACGAAAGGTATCCGAATTTAACACCAAGGACCAGAACAGAATTTAGAAACATTATGAAAAATTATCTTAATTATGGACCGATTAATGCAGAAAGAATTTTACCCATGTCAATAACGTCAAATGAAGATAACATTATCAATGTGTTGGCCTATTTTCATGTTTATCCCGAAGCCTCTACTCGTGCGGCCGAATATGATTTAGGAGTTTCGCGACCATCTGTTCAAAGAATTTGAGCATAATATGGCACGCATCCCTATAAGATCAACCTTCTTCATTCTCTTCAACCCGGGGACGCACCACAACGTGAAGTTATGAGAAATGATTTTAGTAAGAACACAAGAAGATCCAGCATTCTTACGTAAAGTTATATGGACAGACGAATCAAAATTCACAAAAGAAGGTATTTTTAATAGACATTCCTAATTCTCATTTCTGGGGCACTGAAAATCGTCATGTCATTCGAGAAAGAAATTTTCAAAATAAATTCGGGGTAAACGTATTTGCTTTAAATATGCATGATCAAGTACGCTATCATATTTATATGGGAGTGTCGAATAGCGTAAGATGCAAGGCCATTTTGCAAACAGTTGTGGCAGACTTGTTGATAATGTGCCTTTGGATAGAAGAGATTGGTTGGTATCAACTGGATGGCGCTCTGCCACATTGCGGAAATGTGGTTAGCCAGAAAGTGTATGAGATGTTTAAAAACAGATGGATTAGGTGCCTAGGACCGTGGAATTGGTCACCTAGGAGTCCAGATCTAACATCATTAGATTTCTATCTTTGGGGAACACTAAAGCAAAGAGTTTACTCTACTCGCATCGATTCAAGGGAAGAACTAGTAGCCCAAATAGGAAGAGCCTTCGACCAACTTGATCCAGCCGAAATAGCAAGCGCTTCTACAAAAGCTGTTATGTCTAAGAATCAAAAGTGTTTAAGAGTCGATGGAGGTCATATTGAACATTTATTCGCGTGTAATATGCTATTTACAACACTTATTACGTAATACACCATTTTGAGACTAGTTTTATGATTACTTACTTTGTTTATCATGGCCTTCTTGCCAAAAATCAATAAAACTGGAAATTTTGCGAAAAATCGTAAATAAGGTTCAAAACTTTACTAGTTAGGTATAGGGATACCATATTTGTTATCGCCTAACCATTCAATGAACTAGCAACATAGCATCATATTTAAAAAAATGAAGTTTTGTTAAGTTTTTGACAAAGATTAAAAACTGTTACTTTTCCATTTCCCTGTATATAAAATTTTATTTTCCGACAATACAATATCTAGCACCATACTCTAATGCTACAACCTAAATTTCGAGTTTCTCTCTTTTATCTTTGATCAATTTTAGGTGACACCCTGTTAAAGGTCACAATTTGAGGAAAATAATTTTTATCTCAGAAACGGATATAGGGTAAAAATATTTTTAATAAAAGTTATTGGAAGTAAAGAAAGAAACACAAAAAAGTAAATTATATAGGGCGTTCCATTTAAATTAAACAAGTTTGAGACATCTTCCAGCATAACCGGAACTCGCACAAGGTCGCCGTTATTTCCCCTGAAGAAAGCGTCTCTTTAAACCCCAAAATCCAAATTTTCAGGATTCAAATCGTATTACTTTTCGAAATATTCTAATGGACGGTCACCGTGAGACACCCTGTATATCTAACGTACATAGGGCGGATATTTTTAGCTATAAACACCACAAACAAATAAAGAAAAGAAAATCTAGTCAATTATTCAGTTGCCAGCAAAAACTCTGCCCGGCATAGGCGTAGTTAGGGGGGCTTATCCTCCCTAGGAAATTGCGACCAGTCAAAAATAATTTCACTTTTATGCCCGCTTGAGGTCTAAGGTCTAAGATAGCGCGAAAATTTGTTGGCACCCAAATGCGATAATGTAAATTTACAACTGAAATGCAAGCCAAGTTTCCCTTTTTAAAGAAAAGCACTTGCGAGGTAAGAAGTGTATTTTTTGTATTATTTCCTATTAATTTTAATAACTTGTTCTTAAAGACTCTTGCATGACTTCTTGACAAAATTTGGCGTGGCTAAAGCCTTTCAGATAGAAAACAATAGCCACGCCAATGATGCTTGATTCATAAATCGGGTAGTAAACGCACAAGCGTTACTAGCTTGCCGTAATTTTAGAATTTACTGCTTCACCACAGTATCGGCTGGTTGGTTTATAACTGCATAGATTCAATTAAACTAAGGATTACAAATAATAACATCTATAAATTAACAGCGAAAGGTAAAGTTGTCAGATGTATGTTACGAGTTTTGGCTAATGTTATAAAGTTAAATAATTAATTACACTGTTTAAAATTTCGTGACTATTTTAACACCAAATGAACACCAAAAGTGGTCTATATCGATACAAACCAAAACGGTGTTAAATGGTGTTAAACTCGTACACCTACAGAAAAGTAAAACTTACACCTAGATGGGATTAAAATAGACTACTAATTTAATCAAAATGTAGTAACTTTTACACCATGATGCATTCGTTTTAACAACTATTTGGTGTTAACAGGGAATCAACTTTACTCCATAAAAAAACAATTCTACACCAAATTTTGTTATGTTTAACACTATATAGTGTTATTATAAATGTTTAATAAGGGGTGAAATTTACACCATAAAAAACCATGTTTCACACCATATACAGTGTTAAATTTAACTTACCAGGGACTCAATTTTACTCAATAAAAGAGTCATTCTACACCAAATTATATGATGTTTAACACTATATAGTGTTATTAAAAACTTGATAGTGGGTCAAATTTACACCATAAAAAACCATGTTTCACACCATATAGTGTTAAATCTAATTTACCAGGGACTCAATTTAACTCCATAAAAAATTCATTCCACGCCAAATTATATGATGTTTAACACTATATGGTGTTATTATAAATTTGATAAGGGGTCAAATTTACACCATAAAAAACCATGTTTCACACCATATAGTGTTAAATTAAATTTACCAGAGACTCAACTTTACTCCATAAAAAAGTCATTCTACACCAAAAGCGATTTAAATCTTATCATGAAAATGGTATCTATTTTATTTTTGAAAAATATTTTACGAAAATGAAATAAAAAATCTTGATCGGTACTTTATAACTAAGTACCTAGGTACCTACTAGTTTTTCCATTAAATTATTAAGAAGAAAGTGTAAAATGCTTGAAAATTCCATTTTTTTCTGAATCTCAAACTTTATTTCTAATAAGTATCCCACCCCAGTGGTACTAATCTGAGATTTGTAAAAAAAAAACTGTTAAACAAGACTTACTTTATTTTATTACAAAAATATTTTATAACAAAAATAGGTACAAAATAGCACAAAAACTTGTTTAAAAAATCGTAACTGTGTTTTGGTATCCAATATAGTCAATATAATATACCATGTTGTGGGCTTGATGCAAAAAGACAACATTGGTGACTTTTAAGATCTTTGTACATTTCGCTCTAAGTCTGGCTTCATTCTAACATTTAAAAAAAAAATGGAAATTAAAAAAAATATTTAATCAATCAAATTTTATTGATGAGCATCATAATGCTGTACTATATTTTGCAACGATATACAATTTATATACAAAACTTAAACAAGGCTTTTAATGACAAACAAGTACCTAGGTAGGTACCATTTTGAATTGGCCTTAGTAAAATTTATTACATTATTTTTAATAACATTTAAGGGAAACTTACGGGAACTAACCTAACTAAAACCCGAGCTAAAACCATAGTTGTTCGAAAGATGATAATACAAAAATATATGTAATTACCTTTTAAACATCCAGTTATTGCAGGTTCTCTATTATAGTCTGATCGCAAATCCAGCAATCTGAATAAAAATCCCTTTTCAACCTCTTGTATAAAAGTTTTGAAATCTTCAGGTTCAATCAGGCAGCCTGCATTGTCAGAAACTTTAAAAAACTCAATACTATCTGGTGGTTCTTGCAAGAATTTTTTTAGTGCTACAAATGAAAAAAAAACTGAAAAGTTGGCCAATATAATCAAATAAGTACCTAATTATATTACTTAAGTTCTTTAAAACATTGTACACATTTAGTACCTAATGTCTAATGTGTGTAGGTAAAAACCTTCTAAAACTAACTGAACAACGCCACAAAAATGATAACAGAAAAGGCTACTTTTTTTTTACACTTCAAATGGAGTATAATTAACACCAGAAAAATAGTTTAAAATTCCCCATATATTCCGCAAGAAAAATATGCCCTGTGGTTTAGGCGGTAGTTATTTTAAAAAAGAAAAAAAATATAGGTGCTTTAGGTACCTATATATCTATACCTAGTAATAATAAAACATAAACCAAAAAATTATTAACTGTACCTAGGTAGTAGGTACCTGTATAAATAAAATCATATCAACTCACCTTGAGTAATAAATTCATGATAGGTTGCTTCCTCCCTGTTTAATGAAATATATTTTTGTATGTTGTTATATTCAACTTTAATAAAAACACTCATTTTTTCTCAAACAATGGACAGAACACAGAACACTTAAACAAGTCCGCATGGAATGGAATTAAATACGTTAAAACAGAACGACGTAGATGGGCAAGGCGCACCGCACATTCTTCCCGCTCGTGCTGCTCTACTCAATCCACTCAGAGACAGGAGAGAAGATTGCGACGTTGCCAATAATATATTTTAATTGAAACAACACCAAAGAGTAGTTGACAATTCTTTGTGATTAGTTTTTAAAACACTAAATTTACTGGAAACATTTTCTTTTATTATTGTTATGCAACATAACTATAAAATCAAACATTTTAATGGTACAGTAGCGCGAAATAAATAATTAATAATCCACCAATTTCCTTGTATTAAAAAGTATCAAGGAAAAAACCAGCAATGTGACAACTTCATTTTCTCTCCATATAATTATTCTATTTAACTCGTATAAGGGGGTGAAATCAAATTTCTTTTCAGTGTGAACTTAAAATATTTACACCGCATGGTGGTAAATTACGTTTTTACTTTTAACCAACTGATGCGGTGTTAAATTTAACACCATTTGGTTTAAATTTCGTACACCGTTTAGGAACATCGTTTCACACCGGCAAAATTTTTAACTGTGTAAAAGAGTATAAAAATAATGATGTAGTTTATTATTAACAACATCACAAAATATAACACAACACTTGTAAACTCTATAAAACTTAACTTATGCCTGTAGGTAGGTACACTTAATGAATAAAGCATAATCTCTAGCTTCAAAACACACTGCATTTTAGTTATCTGTAGGATTCTCTTTCATAACGGAAAAATAACACATTTTCTGTTAGCAGCGGCGGCTTTTTAGGGTCGGCAGTGCCGACCAATTGTCAAACAGACAGGATATTACATTATTTACCTACATCAATTTATATTGCAATGACTCTCAACCTGTCAGCGAATAATTGCTTTACTTCTGAAATCGCCCGGCATGCCTGCCCTGTCGTAAGAATATCAGTAGTGAAGACTAGAATTTCAGGCTTGAAGATAGGCAACCAAACAAACACCATGTACAGAAGTTAAAACTCAACGTCAAAACTTTCAGTTTGGTTCTTTTAAGATTAGGACCTCAGGTAAGTGTTTTAATAAAATATTCTGTTTAGACATTTCGAGTTAAGTTAAGGGTAACGCATGTAACGACATGGAAATCCAAGTTGAAACTGAGGCAAAAAGTGATCTTATTCAAAATATTTGAAGTTTAAAGTGTAGACCCCTAAATTTTTGAATTTCATTAACTTGGTAGAGAGCCAAATAGAGTAATAGGTCATTTTGAAAAATGATATCAAGAATATGCATGGCTTACGGGAGTGAAACCATGCACAGATATAGATCTGTGGTGAAACCAAAATTAAACTGTTTTGTTGGATTGTTGCCCAAGCAGTTTATTTCAAATTGAAGATAAGATCAAAATCCGTAGTGCGAACTAATTCGGAGCATGATATTTCCAAGGAACATACAGGGTGGCTGATTAGTGCGAGAAAGTCCAATATCTCCGTTGTTCTTTAAAATATCGAAATTTATTAAATGCAAAGGTTCTAGGATAAACAAGAGCGCAAATTTTAAAAATATTTTTGGATATACAGGATGCGCCAAAAAAGTGGGGTTTAGCAAAAATGTATTTTTTCAAATGGAACACCCTATATGTTATATTATTTTTGGATTCTACATAAAATTATAGTAATTTTTTAATAAGTGCATTATAGGTCTAAACTTAATAGTTTCCGAGTTATCGACTTTTCCAAAATGACATTTTTGAACTTTGACAGCTTCTAGTTTTCTAACGGTACTTCTTAGAGCAAAACGGCTTACATGTCCCTATCTTACTTTTTAATTGTCTTCAAAAAAATATCAATTTCCGGTTAAACCGGATGTAACTTGAAAGTCGGAAATATAGTACTTCCGGTTTAACCGGAAATTAATATTTTTGGGAAGACAATTAAAAAGTAAGATAGGGACATGTAAGCCGTTTTGCTCTAAGAAGTACCGTTAGAAAATTAGAAGCTGTCAAAGTTCAAAAATATCATTTTGGAAAAGTCGATAACTCTAAAACTATTAAGTTTAGAACTACAATGCACTTATTGAAAAACAACTGTAATTTTATGTAGCATCCAAAAATAATATAACATATAGGGTGTTCCTTTTGAAAAAATACATCTTTGCTAAACCCCACTTTTTTGGAGCATCCTGTATATCCAAAAATATTTTTAAAATGTGCGCTTTTGTTTATCCTAGAACCTTTGTATTTAATAAATTTCGATATTTTTAAGAACAACGGAGATATTGGACTTCCTCGCACTAATCAGCCACCCTGTATGTCTGAGTCAACTAAAACTTGATTTATTTTATTTGGTAAACGAAACATTTACCTATTCGACTTGACTCGATCGTCACCCACATTTGTGTCAAATGAGCGAGGCTTTTCGTGTCTAAAAAGCCTTACAACCTTTTTTTTTAATACAATTAACCAGGAACGACTGTCAAGTTTGTCACAATAATTATTGGTAAGTACTTAATAGAAAACCAAAAGGTCTGCAAAAAACATCTGAATTTTGTGCTGTAATTCACCATTTTGCAATAAACTCACTGTACAAAATTAATTTAACAAGTTTGGAAAACTTAAAATTCTTCTCATGGTAGTTAATTCCTAGTTGTTAGCGAGTGGTTGGAACGAAAAATATATAATTAACTTGCTTTGGGCTACATTCTTGGTGAAACCGTATATTATCCTCCCACGAAAATGACCTGAAAGGGTCGAAACACGCGTGTCAGGTAACTGAATAAATAGTGAAACATAACAAGCAATTTTAATTTTACCCATAATGGAAAAATATATTTTATTATTTTGATGTTTATCTAAAAAAATTCTATGATGAATCACATACCTCTATTTTTATTTTATTAACAGTAATGTTATCTAAGGAAATAAAAATAAATATACCGAACCAGGCGCGGATTCAGATGGGAGAGAAGGGATCATGACTAAAAATGAGAAAAAAATAATTGTGATGCTACATAATATATTTTATATAATAGTTGACAAAAACGAAATTTGAATATATTGGTTGTTCTCGTTTTACCATAAAGAATTGCAAAACTATAACTAGATTTGCTGTTAAATCTTTTAAACTTTTTGCTGCCAGTCGAGAGATAAATAAACTGATTACTGAACATACTCATTGCGTTTAAATTTAATAATTTTCTCTAGATGCTTATGTCGAAAAGGGTGCCTCTTTAAATTAGCCTCCCGAATGCTTTGGTAATCACACTGACTACATTCAGTCACAATCGAACCTCTGAGCAGTGAGGTTGTTGACAGTTCTCCCGATATTTTTGAAATATCGAGCTTTTATTCAAGTGTCATACAAAGTCTAATTTAATTTAATCTTTTAATCATTTCTATGGAGGCCCAAAGCGGGGGGAATGCCTCCCGCTTTACTGAGGCAAAAATGCCAAATTCAGATGACGAACCTATGGCCACGATGGAAGTCCAGCCAACGATAGACGAGCGTATTAAGGAAAGCGAAAAACGCATGGAAGCAAAATGGAGGAAAATGCTAAATGATTGTAACATGGAATGGTTGAATAAAACAAAGCAGATGAAGGAGGAAAGTTTAAAAAAGTCAATCGAGCTTCAAGAAATGGGTAAAACTATCAGGGAGTTAAGAGACGAGATTAGTAGGTACAAATCAAATACGAACTTGACATGCTTACATAGTAATTCAATTGATTTAAATTTAAATGCGAAAATAGACAAAATTTTTGACGGATCATTGACATCCACTGACAAAATTGTAAAGACAGGTACAAAGACCGAAGGTAACAATAAAGATACGGCTACCGTTCGAAAACTAAACAGTGTACAGGTTAATGTTGACAAAATAAAAGGAATTAATGCAGGTTCAGATATGGAGATTGGCTCTGTTTCTGAATCCGATGAGGATAGCGAACGGTGGTCGACTCAAATGACTAGACGCACAAGAAAGCGCACTAATAAAAATACTGAACCAGACAATAATGTCAATAACAAGAAAGTGGCCGGTATTTCTGCGTGGCCGAACCTACCTAAATCAAATAACTTGTCATTAAACAAACACCTGACACAAAAGGTGTCTCAATCCAGCCAGGTGGCATCGAATAGCCGCGCAGAGATACCCGCGCTGCAAGTTAAAAAGACAATAAACGTTGTCACTGATGACGCTTCTGAGACCGGGACACCGAAATTGAGGGTCCCTCCGATCGTCATCAGGGATAAGGCCAAGTATAATGAAATTTCGGAGTACCTGCGTAAAGCAAAAATTGATTTTGGTCGCGCTGTGACCGTGCCAGAAGGCGTTAAAATCCATCCACCAACGCCAGTGTAATATCATAAGATAATATTAATTGCTAACAAACTTTATCATTACTCCTTCCGATTCCAGGATGAGAAAGAGTTACACGTTGTACTCCGTGGGGTCCTGGAAACGTGGACTGAAGTCAAAATCAAAGATGACTTGAAGGAATTGGGTTTTAATCCGTCAAGGGTAATCAGGTGGCATAGTCGCAGCGGGGCACCATTACCCTTGGTACTGGTTTTCTTGCCGCGTTCCGAAAAAACGATTTTTGATTTAAGAAATCTAGACTCCATGTCAATTAAAGTAGAGACACAACGCGCGCGTGCAACAATTTTGCAATGCCACCGCTGCCAGTTGTTTGGTCATTCGCAATTTCGGTGCACTGCACCTGTTAAATGTTTAAAATGTGCAGCTGAACACTTTTCGTATCAGTGCACTAAGCCTAAGGAGGAGAAAGCTAAATGTTCAAATTGTGAGGGTGACCACCCTGCTAACTATATGGGCTGTCCAAGGCACCCAAGCAATCTGAACAAAAATGCGGCAAGCAAAAATACAAATAATAATAATAATAAAGCAAATATTGCGCCCAGTAATTTCCGATGGGGACAGCAAGATGTTAGTAAATTGGCAGGCGATGGCAATGCGAAAGCAACAAATACGTCGCAAGATTAAAAAGCAGCACCGAACGGTATGGAAGCGGCTTTGCAATTAACGATGCAAAGCTTCCTAGTCCAGTAGAATAGCAGTGCCATTCCCAACCCAAAATCCCATAAGAAATAACATGGGAGCTGAAATCTGCATTTTACGTGCCATTTTAGGGCGTGGCACTTTTCCTGGAAGCCACCATCCTCTCTTAACCTAAGTGGAACCCAGCTACTATCGCCACCTAGTGAGTGAAGTCATAACTGCTCGATGCCGGTAATATAGGGCCCTATTGGCCTGTGTGGAACCCTCCACTGCTGCCACCTAACCCCCCACCTATTATTCTAACCTAACTTTTGCCCCAACGGAACCCAGATCACGTGTTACCCCGATTATATAGTAATATCATTGTAGGGGTGCCACCTAACGGGGAGAGATGTACGTACCTGTAATCTTGAGACCTGTAGCGCCACCTGCTTTTCATATAAGACATCTTGTTTACCGCGATGGTAGGTATGACGTTGTAAATCAGTTAAAATATTTTAAAATATAATAATACCATAAAAAAGTTTTTGTCCTCGGCGGGATTTGAACCAGGAACCTCCCGATTCCGATCTAAAACCTTATAAAATACACTACGAGAGCGTATACATTAAAAGAGTTGATCAATGTTGATAAGCTAAAAATATGGGGGACCCGTCAATTATAACGTATAGGTGGAACAAAGGGTCCAAGTGTGGAGACGATGGCAAATGGCGGCAGCCATAGTTGTTTTTGTCTACATACTATTGGAGACCATCATCTGTTGCAGTATGCATGCGCCATAACATGTCATCAATGAACATTGTTAGAGACCGCGTGGCATGTAATTAGACAACCGGGGATCTAGTATGTCCTTTTGGCAAACAGTAAAGTCCCTGTATTGGAAAGTCTGGACACGAGCTATAAAGCCCGTGTGTAAGAAAGAGAACTCTGTGTCCTTCTCTATTTCCTCCTTTTAAGAAATTAATGGCGCCCGGGCGTGCGCGCGGCGTCAGTCTCTCCTGTCATATGATCTCGCGATGTAAATAAACAGTTCGCGTTCGTTAAACGTCAAAGTGTTTTTAAAATGCCTACATGCAGCTATCCCGGTTGCAAAAATAATACCAATCGTGGGAGAAAACGTTATATGGCCTCATTTCCCTCGGATGAGAACAGACGTGAGAAATGGATAACTAATGTTGGCCGAAAGAACTGGACACCATCAAAAAATTCATTCATATGCGAGGTATAATAACTTTTAGCACCATCGCGGATGGGGTGGTTTCTAATAGCAGTTTGAATTAAATTTTAGTGATGATAAGACAATTTATTTATTTTTTAATATTATAATTGATTAATTTATAAGCTTATATTTATTAAAAGAGCATTACAGTAGTACTTGTGTCTTCTATAATTTAATTATTAAATATATTAAAATTAGTATACGATTCAAGAATTAGTAAATAAATCCACATACATGTGATATTTCCAAAAGCACAATATTTGTTTATAATATAGGTACATACCTGTGATCTCCTTAGCAAATCTAAAAAATGATATTCCTTCGCCGGTTTTAGAAGGGCATTCGGGGTAAGCTCCCGATATGCCACCTTTCTGCTTCTTTACTCCCGACATTAAAATCAAAAGAAATCCTTTCTAAATTGTAAATAACCAAAAAAACAAATCACTTTTCACTTTATACTGCAGAAAAAAAAATATTCGTTTGGTTTTCTAAAAGTAAACAAACAATTTGACAGATTGCGAATGCTGTGAACTTAGCTGCGAATAAGTCTTATCTGCGCTTTCTTATTGGAACCGCCATTAATTTCTTAGCTCGAGGCCAACCAATCAAGTGAACGTCCGCTCGTGTCCAGACTTTCCGATACAGGGACTTTAGCAAACAGTATTTTCAGACGCCATCTATAATTACGTTCGCGCACACTCCCGCTATCTGGGTACTACCCGAACTTATGCAACCAGAAGCCCCTATCAGCAAATATTGCCTTCACCAATTTATTAACAAACCTTAAGTGTGGCGATGATTACAAAATGGCGGTAAACCTAGCTTTTTTAATGCATTCACCATTTTATCGACAAACCAGTACTAATGGCGTTGCCAAACCAGTATTTCCCCTTATTCAACATAAAAATTGTCGAAGTTAGCATAGCTTATGCCTAAATGGCATGATATAGAAATTTTATTGGTGTATGAGTGACACATTATCATACCTTCTGAAGCTAGACAACCAGAGATATTCGCCAAATCACACGGGGCGCTATCTATTCCAAGAGCATGTACCTAACTGATACCCTGTTAAGTTAGGCAACCAACGCTTTAAAGATATATTATTACCGTAGCCAAACTATTGGCAATTATTACCTTCACCAAATTATCAAGAAATCTTACTTGCACTATCTGCCGAAAATGGCAACAGTGAAATCCTGTTACAACTGCCCTTGTTGTAAGAACATACTTCGTTTACCACAACACACGTTGCGAGTAGGCCTCCGTTCAAAACAGATCAGTTATAAACTGCCCCCAACTCAAAACTACACGGTTATCAACACCCATAAGAATCACATGACAATCAGACTGTTCTACCCCTGTTAAGTTAGATTTAAAATAAAATCAAAAAACAGTTATATATCGAAAACATTTAGTTACAAAAACACGTATAAAAGATATGCGACAATGATAAGAAACAAAAATAATATCCCAGACGTTATAGCTCCATAAGCCACACTAATATTGTATCAAGAATATTATTCGATATACAAGATAATAATAAACCAAAACAGCTATATTAGAATAATTTAAGATCAAGGACAAACTTATTACCAACCTCATATGTATTATAATATTAAGTTTATATCTATGATAAATAGTACGGAATTTAAAACGCCAATGGACTTAAAAACTAAGAAAAAAGATATATACAATAAAAGCACTACCCTTGTATATTAAATACTTCTGATCGATTATTATTAAGAACATATCAACGGGGTAATTAGATAAATGTAAAATTTAGTCTAATAATGCCAAAACGCAGCTAATATACTTCCCGAGAGCCAGAAGTAAATTTCGTCAAACCAGACTGCAAGCCAAAAATCTAAACCTCAGCTGGACCAGACTGCGATATTTGATATTAGAGGACATCACGCAACTCTTTTTACCATTATACAAGATATCCAAGACAGTGCGTTTTTGGTTTTCAAGAGACGTACTGACAAAAATAATCTACATCGTAACACTAAAATTTACCACATGATTACAAAAACATGCTTATTTACAAAATATGAATAGAAGATAAATACAAAATCATATACAAGGTATTAGTTGACATAATAGCCATTTTAACGACAATATAATTAACATCAATCAAAGATAGTTAAATAATATGGTATATTTTATTTTAGAATACATCAAGGAATGCTAAAAATTTTTTTAATTAATACAACATTTGGTATACACATACAATAAATTCAAATTAGGTTTTCAAAAGTTAACAACCACGTATAATATATGATAAAGTTTATAGAAAATATTATAGAAAAAAAGCTCAACCAACACAAAAATACCCGAAAATAAAAAATAAACAAGGCCATCAATTTTACCCAAAGGTACTTATATTTACTCTGTATACAGCATTTATAACAGGCTCGTGTAGACACATGGCATACTAATTAATTACTAGAGATGCACAAATGATATCACACATGGTACTTGTATCTTATATATCTATAACATTAGTAGAAATATCAGTTTGTTGACTTCGATGTAGTTAACCTTGATATTAAATGCAACTAAATAGTATTGCCGTAATTATTATTATAGGTCAGTCGTTGAAATCAATATTTAAATTATTCACAATTGTACAAAAAACAAAGCAGCTTGCTTCTATAAATAATAATATGTATACAAGGTTAACCGAAAAGTTGGGTATGAATATAGATAAATTATTAATAAAGTTTATAGGTACATTGTTTCCTAATTATACCGGTTACCCGACTAAGTTTAATTTTTCCTATAATGACGTATATTGCAAACAAGTAAGATCTGGGAACTTCATAAAAATAAATTAATATACACTAGATGACCTTTCTAAATTCTGAGAATTGTTGCGACATTGAAATATCTTACATTATACGGTTCACTGCACATTTTATTCCTCGAATAATATTTAAAAAATACCAAGAGTAGTTGGATAACTAAGTAATTGTATATAACATTTAACCTGGTACAATGCCAAGGTTACACCCGTAACCGTGAACGTCTGTGACATTAACACAGCCTATGCATTATTTGTTTATTGAATTATATGACGGAAAAAATTGTAACAATATGATATGTGACTAAAATGCAAATAATTTTAAGTGTATTCTAACTACGTCACCAGCTTATATAAAATTCAGCTATCGAGTGAGTTAGTGGACAGTTTAGTAATATTCTTATCTTCAGAGTAAGAGCCAAATATTTATGAGATTTTGTTTAGTTGTTAAATATACAGGAGATAGTTATTTAACAATCTTATTCTATTTTAGTTTTTAGATAAAATGCTTGTATATAATTATTGTGTAATATTTTTGAAGAAAACACTTAAATACGGTAATAAATTCATAAAAATTACAAGTTTAAAAAATAATCTTAATAATAATTAAAGCAGAATTAGGGATTCATTGCATATTTTCTGTACAGAAATGTGCAGAGGCCTGAACCTATAAACTTTCCACCACATCAGCCGCTGATAAAAAAACTACTTATTTAAATAACCCTACTTAATATCAATCACGTCTGTTTTATTACTATATTTAAATAAAACATTATATTCACTTACACATAAATAATAGTCTTTAAATGGATAGCTAAAATATTGAGATAAATCAGGTATCTTGGAGAGTACAAAAGTTTTCAGTGAGCATAAAAAATAGAAATAAAAAATACATTACAAATAAAGAAGGCTATATTTTATAGTCAGCATATGAGGGAAAAATAAAAGTACACATAAAAAAGACACATATCACTAATCTCGTATATACTACACAGATATAAAAAACCAATACAAAAAATACAATGGTATATCGTCAAGTTCAAAAGACCCTGTATATAATAATATTTGGGGTACAGTGTACTACTTAAATATATAAAACAAATTTCAGATTAAAAATGATAAAATAAACCATTCTCCCGCAATTATAATATTGATATCCTTGTGAATCCTAAATAAAGCAAAACAGCATACACTAGTCAAAGGCCAAAGCAGCACCATTTTACTTATTCATCAACAGATCCGATGCACATACTTACAAAGCCAATTAGCATAAATAAAGCATTATCTAAACAAGACTCGTTGGTAACTAACGATCTACATAGTGA
Organism: Polydrusus tereticollis; assembly: GCA_963920685.1. Taxonomy (NCBI): domain Eukaryota; kingdom Metazoa; phylum Arthropoda; class Insecta; order Coleoptera; family Curculionidae; genus Polydrusus; species Polydrusus tereticollis. The sequence goes on from OY987332.1 coordinate 100,870,280, forward strand.
TGTTGCATTTTTAATTATTATAAACAATTTTAAATTATGTCTTCTTCTTATACAAGGCGAGAGAAAAGCACTTGTCTAACTAAGAAATAAAATAAATTAAAAATATGTTGGAAACACTACATTAGGAATATACCATGAAAAATATTTCAACTGACTGAATGTGCTTGGTATGTACCTAAATTGTTTGATGTAAATTAGGATTTGAACAACAGAAACCCGATAAGGAATGATCGTCTATAGATGTACTAGGTCATAGCCCTTGCATAAGACACACTCGGCATGTTCTTGCTCGATGAACCAAGAGGTTTGACTACATAAATTATTATGCAGTCGGTACTCTCTTACGGAGTCACTACCTAATGCATTATAAAAAAGTCGACGTTTTTAAAAAATTCAGACTCTTCAGGATAAAAATAAAAATGTTTAATAATTATAGCAAAATTACCATGATGTATAGAGATTCGTACTTTACACTAAGACTTACGAATGCCCAAGAATACGTAAAAAGTAATTCAAATTAAATTATTTATTGTCAAGAAAAATATTGCAATGTGATAGAATGTGGGGTAAAAGCTTAAAAATATAGTACTTTGCAAAAATTATACAGTAAACAATGAAAGTATCAGTCAAAATTTTCAGTAAACATTCAAGGATATCCAAGTCTGTATATTATTATTTATTAACACAGCTGTATATAATAATATTCAAAAACTAAGGTTTACTAGAGCACACTGTATACAGCATGGTAGAAATACTTTACATATTTCATATTCTAATTTGATAGAAGAATAAAGCATAATTATAGTTTAAAGTCAAGCCTATAAATATTATTCTCAAAAGAAAGGTGCCTTGCTCTGTACGAAAAGTAAAGTGCTAATATTCAACCAAGAAAATACTATGGTGTGCTATATAGGTTCATAAAAATATATAATAAAAAAAGACAACAGGCTGTTATTTTAAGTTATATAAAGATGTAGAATATTTCCTTAAAGAGAAAGCTCTTATCAATTTTTCATAAGAAGCAATAAACAATTTAATAAAATGTAAGCACCTGTATAAATTGAGAAAAAATTGAACTAAAAATATGTATCGATAATAAAAGCAATTAAAAAATATGTGTGTAATAAGATAAGATACCTATCTATAGCGAACAAATATTGAACGTTTCGAACCCCAGAACTAACCCTGTATATACATTTACAAACATCGAAAATTAAGCAAGTTAAATAAACTAAAAATATACCTTGTGGGAATTCACAGTACTATAGAGAAACAAAATAAAAGTAAAAATACAATTCACAGAAGTAAATCAAACTTACATACAAATGTAATAAAATTTACAGGATTATTGTTCAGTCAGTATTCTCATGGCAAAATTGTCATGATTTATAGTGATTCATACTTTACACTAAGACTTACGAATGCTCAAGAATACATAAAAAAAGTAATTCAAATTAAATTATTTATTGTCAAGAAAAATATTGCAATGTGACAGAATGTGGGGGGTAAAAGCTTAAAAATATAGTACTTTGCAAAAATTATACAGTAAACAATAAAAGTATCAGTCAAAATTTTCAGTAAACATTCAAGGATATCCAAGTCTGTATATTATTTATTAACACAGTAATTTATTAAGCACCTGTATAAATTAGGAAAAAAATTGAACTAAAAATATGCACCAATAATAAAAGCATTTTAAAAATGTGCGTGTATTAAGATAAGATACCTATATATAGGGAACAAATATTGAACGTTTCGAACCCCATAACTAACCCTGTATATACAGTTACAAACATCGAAAATTAAGCAAGTTAAATAAACTAAAAACATACCTTGTGGGAATTAAAAGTACTGTAGAGAAACAGTAAAAATCCAATTCAACACATGGAAAGTGGTCATTTTAAAATATATTCTGCACTTGGCATATAATTAAGTCGATTATGACATTTGTAAAAATACCCGATACTCCTAAACTTTTGCATAAAATAGATTATCTAATTTTAGGTAGCCTTGATATTAAAATGCATATAGTTTGAATACCGAAACAGTAGAAATTTTAGAGTAACGAGAAATATTATAAACATATTTAAATTATGTGTAGATCAGAGAGAAATGTATGTATCTACCAAAGACGAAATTGTATTAATTTATTCTATAAAAGACAACGTGCATACGGGGGAAGCTAATAAAAAAGTCATTTTTATTTTATCACATTTTTCCAAAAACTATTTAGCTAAATTATTAAAATTTAATACACAATGATGTATAATTATGTTGACACATTGTTAACAAAACTGGTGTTTTTCTAGTCACCCGTTTCTGATATAGGTACATTTTGATATTTGATTATTAGTAATTATATAAAACGATAGGTAAAGTCGATACAAGCACGGCTTTTTAAAACGAAGAGGGTTAAACATTTAATATTTATCAAATGCAAGATACAAAAAAAATCAAAGTTCTACTTACAACCTAGAATATAAAGCTAAAAAGCCAAATTTTTATCAGATAAACGCTACGTTCCGGGGGAACAGACCTGTTGAACAGACCTGTTCCCCCGGAACAGACCTGTTCCCCCGGAACAGACCTGTTGAACAGACCTGTTCCCTGAACAGACCTGTTCCCCCGGAACAGCTCTGTTCCAAAGTTTTTTTCAGAAGCTTCCCCGAACCATGTTTTCGTAGATATAAAATTTCTGCAAAAATTGGCGAACTTTTCATTTCCTTCATTTGAACGGTACCTTAACGTAGCGTTTATCTGATAAAAATTTGGCTTTTTAGCTTTATATTCTAGGTTGTAAGTAGAACTTTGATTTTTTTTTGTATCTTACATTTGATAAATATTAAATGTTTAACCCTCTTCGTTTTAAAAAGCCGTGCTTGTATCGACTTTACCTATCGTTTTATATAATTACTAATAATCAAATATCAAAATGTACCTATATCAGAAACGGGTGACTAGAAAAACACCAGTTTTGTTAACAATGTGTCAACATAATTATACATCATTGTGTATTAAATTTTAATAATTTAGCTAACCTGAACTAACCTAAAATTAGATAATCTATTTTATGCAAAAGTTTAGGAGTATCGGGTATTTTTACAAATGTCATAATCGACTTAATTATATGCCAAGTGCAGAATATATTTTAAAATGACCACTTTCCATGTGTTGAATTGGATTTTTACTGTTTCTCTACAGTACTTTTAATTCCCACAAGGTATATTTTTAGTTTATTTAACTTGCTTAATTTTCGATGTTTGTAACTGTATATACAGGGTTAGTTATGGGGTTCGAAACGTTCAATATTTGTTCCCTATATATAGGTATCTTATCTTAATACACGCACATTTTTAAAATGCTTTTATTATTGGTGCATATTTTTAGTTCAATTTTTTTCCTAATTTATACAGGTGCTTAATAAATTACTGTGTTAATAAATAATATACAGACTTGGATATCCTTGAATGTTTACTGAAAATTTTGACTGATACTTTTATTGTTTACTGTATAATTTTTGCAAAGTACTATATTTTTAAGCTTTTACCCCCCACATTCTGTCACATTGCAATATTTTTCTTGACAATAAATAATTTAATTTGAATTACTTTTTTATGTATTCTTGAGCATTCGTAAGTCTTAGTGTAAAGTATGAATCACTATAAATCATGACAATTTTGCCATGAGAATACTGACTGAACAATAATCCTGTAAATTTTATTATATTTGTATGTAAGTTTGATTTACTTCTGTGAATTGTATTTTTACTTTTATTTTGTTTCTCTATAGTACTGTGAATTCCCACAAGGTATATTTTTAGTTTATTTAACTTGCTTAATTTTCGATGTTTGTAAATGTATATACAGGGTTAGTTCTGGGGTTCGAAACGTTCAATATTTGTTCGCTATAGATAGGTATCTTATCTTATTACACACATATTTTTTAATTGCTTTTATTATCGATACATATTTTTAGTTCAATTTTTTCTCAATTTATACAGGTGCTTACATTTTATTAAATTGCTTATTGCTTCTTATGAAAAATTGATAAGAGCTTTCTCTTTAAGGAAATATTCTACATCTTTATATAACTTAAAATAACAGCCTGTTGTCTTTTTTTATTATATATTTTTATGAACCTATATAGCACACCATAGTATTTTCTTGGTTGAATATTAGCACTTTACTTTTCGTACAGAGCAAGGCACCTTTCTTTTGAGAATAATATTTATAGGCTTGACTTTAAACTATAATTATGCTTTATTCTTCTATCCAATTAGAATATGAAATATGTAAAGTATTTCTACCCTGCTGTATACAGTGTGCTCTAGTAAACCTTAGTTTTTGAATATTATTATATACAGCTGTGTTAATAAAAATAATATACAGACTTGGATATCCTTGAATGTTTACTGAAAATTTTGACTGATACTTTCATTGTTTACTGTATAATTTTTGCAAAGTACTATATTTTTAAGCTTTTACCCCACATTCTATCACATTGCAATATTTTTCTTGACAATAAATAATTTAATTTGAATTACTTTTTACGTATTCTTGGGCATTCGTAAGTCTTAGTGTAAAGTACGAATCTCTATACATCATGGTAATTTTGCTATAATTATTAAACATTTTTATTTTTATCCTGAAGAGTCTGAATTTTTTAAAAACGTCGACTTTTTTATAATGCATTAGGTAGTGACTCCGTAAGAGAGTACCGACTGCATAATAATTTATGTAGTCAAACCTCTTGGTTCATCGAGCAAGAACATGCCGAGTGTGTCTTATGCAAGGGCTATGACCTAGTACATCTATAGACGATCATTCCTTATCGGGTTTCTGTTGTTCAAATCCTAATTTACATCAAACAATTTAGGTACATACCAAGCACATTCAGTCAGTTGAAATATTTTTCATGGTATATTCCTAATGTAGTGTTTCCAACATATTTTTAATTTATTTTATTTCTTAGTTAGACAAGTGCTTTTCTCTCGCCTTGTATAAGAAGAAGACATAATTTAAAATTGTTTATAATAATTAAAAATGCAACATCACTATGTAGATCGTTAGTTACCAACGAGTCTTGTTTAGATAATGCTTTATTTATGCTAATTGGCTTTGTAAGTATGTGCATCGGATCTGTTGATGAATAAGTAAAATGGTGCTGCTTTGACCTTTGACTAGTGTATGCTGTTTTGCTTTATTTAGGATTCACAAGGATATCAATATTATAATTGCGGGAGAATGGCTTATTTTATCATTTTTAATCTGAAATTTGTTTTATATATTTAAGTAGTACACTGTACTCCAAATATTATTATATACAGGGTCTTTTGAACTTGACGATATACCATTGTATTTTTTGTATTGGTTTTTTATATCTGTGTAGTATATACGAGATTAGTGATATGTGTCTTTTTTATGTGTACTTTTATTTTTCCCTCATATGCTGACTATAAAATATAGCCTTCTTTATTTGTAATGTATTTTTTATTTCTATTTTTTATGCTCACTGAAAACTTTTGTACTCTCCAAGATACCTGATTTATCTCAATATTTTAGCTATCCATTTAAAGACTATTATTTATGTGTAAGTGAATATAATGTTTTATTTAAATATAGTAATAAAACAGACGTGATTGATATTAAGTAGGGTTATTTAAATAAGTAGTTTTTTTATCAGCGGCTGATGTGGTGGAAAGTTTATAGGTTCAGGCCTCTGCACATTTCTGTACAGAAAATATGCAATGAATCCCTAATTCTGCTTTAATTATTATTAAGATTATTTTTTAAACTTGTAATTTTTATGAATTTATTACCGTATTTAAGTGTTTTCTTCAAAAATATTACACAATAATTATATACAAGCATTTTATCTAAAAACTAAAATAGAATAAGATTGTTAAATAACTATCTCCTGTATATTTAACAACTAAACAAAATCTCATAAATATTTGGCTCTTACTCTGAAGATAAGAATATTACTAAACTGTCCACTAACTCACTCGATAGCTGAATTTTATATAAGCTGGTGACGTAGTTAGAATACACTTAAAATTATTTGCATTTTAGTCACATATCATATTGTTACAATTTTTTCCGTCATATAATTCAATAAACAAATAATGCATAGGCTGTGTTAATGTCACAGACGTTCACGGTTACCGGTGTAACCTTGGCATTGTACCAGGTTAAATGTTATATACAATTACTTAGTTATCCAACTACTCTTGGTATTTTTTAAATATTATTCGAGGAATAAAATGTGCAGTGAACCGTATAATGTAAGATATTTCAATGTCGCAACAATTCTCAGAATTTAGAAAGGTCATCTAGTGTATATTAATTTATTTTTATGAAGTTCCCAGATCTTACTTGTTTGCAATATACGTCATTATAGGAAAAATTAAACTTAGTCGGGTAACCGGTATAATTAGGAAACAATGTACCTATAAACTTTATTAATAATTTATCTATATTCATACCCAACTTTTCGGTTAACCTTGTATACATATTATTATTTATAGAAGCAAGCTGCTTTGTTTTTTGTACAATTGTGAATAATTTAAATATTGATTTCAACGACTGACCTATAATAATAATTACGGCAATACTATTTAGTTGCATTTAATATCAAGGTTAACTACATCGAAGTCAACAAACTGATATTTCTACTAATGTTATAGATATATAAGATACAAGTACCATGTGTGATATCATTTGTGCATCTCTAGTAATTAATTAGTATGCCGAGTGTCTACACGAGCCTGTTATAAATGCTGTATACAGAGTAAATATAAGTACCTTTGGGTAAAATTGATGGCCTTGTTTATTTTTTATTTTCGGGTATTTTTGTGTTGGTTGAGCTTTTTTTCTATAATATTTTCTATAAACTTTATCATATATTATACGTGGTTGTTAACTTTTGAAAACCTAATTTGAATTTATTGTATGTGTATACCAAATGTTGTATTAATTAAAAAAATTTTTAGCATTCCTTGATGTATTCTAAAATAAAATATACCATATTATTTAACTATCTTTGATTGATGTTAATTATATTGTCGTTAAAATGGCTATTATGTCAACTAATACCTTGTATATGATTTTGTATTTATCTTCTATTCATATTTTGTAAATAAGCATGTTTTTGTAATCATGTGGTAAATTTTAGTGTTACGATGTAGATTATTTTTGTCAGTACGTCTCTTGAAAACCAAAAACGCACTGTCTTGGATATCTTGTATAATGGTAAAAAGAGTTGCGTGATGTCCTCTAATATCAAATATCGCAGTCTGGTCCAGCTGAGGTTTAGATTTTTGGCTTGCAGTCTGGTTTGACGAAATTTACTTCTGGCTCTCGGGAAGTATATTAGCTGCGTTTTGGCATTATTAGACTAAATTTTACATTTATCTAATTACCCCGTTGATATGTTCTTAATAATAATCGATCAGAAGTATTTAATATACAAGGATATTGCTTTTATTGTATATATCTTTTTTCTTAGTTTTTAAGTCCATTGGCGTTTTAAATTCCGTACTATTTATCATAGATATAAACTTAATATTATAATACATATGAGGTTGGTAATAAGTTTGTCCTTGATCTTAAATTATTCTAATATAGCTGTTTTGGTTTATTATTATCTTGTATATCGAATAATATTCTTGATACAATATTAGTGTGGCTTATGGAGCTATAACGTCTGGGATATTATTTTTGTTTCTTATCATTGTCGCATATCTTTTATACGTGTTTTTGTGACTAAATGTTTTCGATATATAACTGTTTTTTGATTTTATTTTAAATCTAACTTAACAGGGGTAGAACAGTCTGATTGTCATGTGATTCTTATGGGTGTTGATAACCGTGTAGTTTTGAGTTGGGGGCAGTTTATAACTGATCTGTTTTGAACGGAGGCCTACTCGCAACGTGTGTTGTGGTAAACGAAGTATGTTCTTACAACAAGGGCAGTTGTAACAGGATTTCACTGTTGCCATTTTCGGCAGAGAGTGCAAGTAAGATTTCTTGATAATTTGGTGAAGGTAATAATTGCCAATAGTTTGGCTACGGTAATAATATATCTTTAAAGCGTTGGTTGCCTAACTTAACAGGGTATCAGTTAGGTACATGCTCTTGGAATAGATAGCGCCCCGTATGATTTGGCGAATATCTCTGGTTGTCTAGCTTCAGAAGGTATGATAATGTGTCACTCATACACCAATAAAATTTCTATATCATGCCATTTAGGCATAAGCTATGCTAACTTCGACAATTTTTATGTTGAATAAGGGGAAATATTGGTTTGGCAACGCCATTAGTACTGGTTTGTCGATAAAATGGTGAATGCATTAAAAAAGCTAGGTTTACCGCCATTTTGTAATCATCGCCACACTTAAGGTTTGTTAATAAATTGGTGAAGGCAATATTTGCTGATAGGGGCTTCTGGTTGCATAAGTTCGGGTAGTACCCAGATAGCGGGAGTGTGCGCGAACGTAATTATAGATGGCGTCTGAAAATACTGTTTGCCAAAAGGACATACTAGATCCCCGGTTGTCTAATTACATGCCACGCGGTCTCTAACAATGTTCATTGATGACATGTTATGGCGCATGCATACTGCAACAGATGATGGTCTCCAATAGTATGTAGACAAAAACAACTATGGCTGCCGCCATTTGCCATCGTCTCCACACTTGGACCCTTTGTTCCACCTATACGTTATAATTGACGGGTCCCCCATATTTTTAGCTTATCAACATTGATCAACTCTTTTAATGTATACGCTCTCGTAGTGTATTTTATAAGGTTTTAGATCGGAATCGGGAGGTTCCTGGTTCAAATCCCGCCGAGGACAAAAACTTTTTTATGGTATTATTATATTTTAAAATATTTTAACTGATTTACAACGTCATACCTACCATCGCGGTAAACAAGATGTCTTATATGAAAAGCAGGTGGCGCTACAGGTCTCAAGATTACAGGTACGTACATCTCTCCCCGTTAGGTGGCACCCCTACAATGATATTACTATATAATCGGGGTAACACGTGATCTGGGTTCCGTTGGGGCAAAAGTTAGGTTAGAATAATGGGTGGGGGGTTAGGTGGCAGCAGTGGAGGGTTCCACACAGGCCAATAGGGCCCTATATTACCGGCATCGAGCAGTTATGACTTCACTCACTAGGTGGCGATAGTAGCTGGGTTCCACTTAGGTTAAGAGAGGATGGTGGCTTCCAGGAAAAGTGCCACGCCCTAAAATGGCACGTAAAATGCAGATTTCAGCTCCCATGTTATTTCTTATGGGATTTTGGGTTGGGAATGGCACTGCTATTCTACTTAGTCCAGTTTACGAAAGTAATGGAGACTCAGTTAAAAAACATGATGAGTGCTTTTCAGAAAACCGCAGGTTAAATGACGGCGCAACCGGAAACGGCATATATTAAACTAGCAACGTTGAACGTAAACTCAATAAAGCATCGGAGACTCGAACTTATCGAGTTTGTCGAGAGAAATGAGATAGATGTGTTTCTTATCCAGGAAACATGTTTAAAGGGAGATAGGTTTTCGTTCCCGAATTACACAATATTCAAAAACGATCGCCTCGGTAGACCAGCGGGCGGAAGTATGATTCTGGTTAAGAAACACATTTCAGCTCAAGTTGTGCCAGGTCCTGACAATTGTGCTCATGTTGAAGGGACATTCATTTCTATTAGATTCAAAAATGGTCAACGCGTATACCTGGGATCTGTTTACTGTAGTCCGTCGGTAGGTTTTTCGGGCAACTGCTTACGAAAAATTTTCGATAATAATAATAGAACGATTATTGGGGGCGACCTCAACGCGAAAAACAGGATTTGGGGATGTAGATCTACAAACCAAAGGGGTCGCACCCTGTATGAATTCTCTGAAGCGCTGAAAAAGCATATGCAACACTCTAGGATCCAGGTCCGGACCCTGAAAATTTCATAAAGATGGTTAAAAAGGCTCGAAACGTAATTAAACAACATTGTCTGGTACATCATTGAATTAAGAATAAAAAATGCTCTCAAAATTTGACAATAAGAAATCAGGGCCGTATTAGAAAAAATGAAGTTGATGGTGTTTGCTTGGAAACGAAACGTCGTATAAAAAAAATTGCGATGTAATCTTTAAGTTCATAACAAGTTGCTGTGAGAGAGTTTTGTCAGTTTTGCTCTAACTTTAATAATAACGCCAAAGAAAAATAAAATCAAAAATCCAAAATATCAGTTTTTATTTAATATCTCAAAACTTACAAATATTACTAAAACTTTTTTTATGCCATATTATTAGTCCTCTGATTGCGCAACTTTTTCCCCATTTAATCAAAGTTGTAGCTCTTACCATAACCGAGATCGCCATAGAGGCCCTCCTTATCTTGGGCACCCTGTATAGGTAATTTGGAATAGATCCTCAGATTACTAGTCTCACAAATGAATAAAACTTTATCAAAGTGGTGATGGAGATTCTTAGAGACACTGTAAAAGGATCTATTACGTGTAGTGGGTGTCAGCGTGACGTTCAGTCCTTTATATGGCACTTAAGACGGTTTTTGATTGTCTCGGGCGCCACCGTAAGATATTTTGAGTGGTTCAGGGTCCACCATTGCCTGTCGGGTAAGCCTTTATACAGTGGAGAAAATCATTTCAGGTATTATTGCAAACAAATAAGTACTAGTTGGAGATCGGCTCCGTTAATACTCGTGTTTTCCTGTGGATAAATGTGTCATATTCTATAATACGTGATATCAATTTGTAGAGAAAAATGTGCAGTTTTTGAAGGTGCAAGATAAATAATAAATGATAAATATAGCACAAGATACGCCACTGACCATGAAACTGGCGATCAGGAATACCCAACTCTAAAGTTCCATATCGAGGTACTAAGAAGCAAGATAAATTATATTGACTAAAAAACCCATTGTCTCTATTGTTTGATTACATTTTTGTTTATTGGATATTGCAGAGTTAAACATCTTGAATGAACTGGGGAACGAAGAGAATGACATTTAAAATAATATTAACCAAAGGTATGATGTGCATCAATATGGAAAAATCTGTGATGACATGAAAAACAAAACGGGAGTGCTTAAGATCCTACATATTAACATACGAAGTGCGCAAAAAAATTTTGATGCGTTTTTATCTTCTTTAGAAGTTTTTAAGACTAGAAATTTAGATATAATAATATTCGGCGAAACCAGAAATATACGAAATATAAATAATTTTACAATTCCTCGATTTCAAACATATTTTAACAATAGTATTGTCAACAAAATGGCGAGCTCTACATTTTCAATAACGGTTTTCACACTTCTAGACCACTGTGCGTTGAGGTCGCGGACCACTGTGCCATCCAATGTCAAGTTTAATAGAACAAGACTTAGCACTTTCGGTGTATAAATACCCGAGCATTGGATGGACACGGGACCTTCGTCTCAACGACTGGTCAACCACCCTGCGACAGGAGTGCCCAAAGTGTCTGCATAGATTCGAGGCCCCTCTCCTGCTCGATTTACAAGTACTCCCCAAGAGCCCCCATCGATAGTGCCGAACTGGTCTGCACCCCCCGAAGATATGCTGGGTTTTCTCCGTAACTCCGTAACGTTCCCTCTTGTAACGAAGAATCAATAAAACCTGTATTGTTTTTTAGCCGAGTGGTTTTCATTCACGCCCCGTTAGGGAAACAACCCCCAGTTGTGACAGTATGATTAATCAAAATGATGGGGTTCTCATCTTTATTAGGGATGATATTACCTTTAATATTAACCATGAAGTTTTACCGTTAACCAATGTTACAATTAGCAACATTTCTTTTAAACTAAATAATGTGGAATTCTTGATAATGCCTTGCTATAGATCTACATCTGTCAATGACAACTTATTTCTGATTGATTTGGAATCTTATTTGAGTAATTTGGGCGGTGATAGTAGAGTGGAAGTATTTATAGGGGACATAAATTTTGATATACTTAACCCTTCCAAGGGGGCATCTAATGAATATCTATCATTATTGTCATATTTGGGTTTCAAAGCGTTTATAAATTCATATACTAGAGTGACCCTAGAAAGTAGGACTTGCCTGGATCATGTCTTTATAAGGAAAAAAATGGATATGAATAATTTTTTACTTGATGCATTCGTTATATATACGGATATTACAAATCACTATCCTATTCGTTTAAGTTTTAGCCTTGATAGAGATGATAATTCTACTCACGCTAATGAAAAAAAAAAAACACTATTCTAAAATTTGATAAGGAGAAATTTGGGAATGTGATCTCTACAGTACACTGGGATGATGCTATTAATCTGAATGACCCTGAGTTAGCATATAAGAAATTTAACGATATTTTTGTAAACATAATTAATGAGTGTACTACGGCCAGGACAGTATCATTTAGAAAATACAAGAAAATTAAACCGTGGATTACCAATGGTATAATACATTCAATTAAACATAGAGATAAACCTAAAAAATTACTTATCAAAAACAAAAACAATGTTAACTTACTTCAGGAATACAAAGATTATAGAAATCAATTAAACAAATTAATTCTAAATACTAAGAATAATTATTACACCAATCAGATTAACGACAACGCAAATAACTTAAAAAAAATCTATGAAATAGTTGCAGAAGCTTCAAATGAAAAAAATGTTAAATCAGCCTGTAATTTAAATATCTTAGATCTTAGACGATAATAATAGGTAATTTTCAAATGATACTGAAATGGCAAATTATTGTAATAAATATTATATAAACATAGGCTCTGACATGTCATCAAAAATTAATGAACCTAGAACACCTCTTAATATACTATATCCCAATTTAAGAAATTCTATGGCCCTAAATCCTGTCACTAATAACGAGGTCATCGGACATATTATAAGCACTCTAAAAAATAATACTTCCCCTGGAATGGACCGGACCGTATATCTTCAACTTTAATTAAAGAGTATCACAATTACATTATGGATCTGTTAGTTCATATTATTAACCTTATATTTTTAACTGGCAGAGTACCTTCATTATTCAAGGTATCGGTAGTTACTCCAATATTTAAAAAGGGTTCTAAAAGTAATATCACAAACTACCGACCAATCAGTTTAATCTCGACATTTACCAACATTTTTGAAAAGTGCTTAAAAAGTAGATTATATGGTTATCTCATTTCAACTAATATACTGAATGATAGGCAGTATGGATTCTTGAGGGACGTTAGCACTAATGATGCCATGTTTGAACTAATAAATAATATACAAAGTAGTCTGGATAATGGTGAAAAGGGTATTGCGGTCTTTCTAGATCTAGCAAAGGCTTTCGACAATGTACCCCATGGACTACTCATTGGCGTTCTGAAACAGTATGGTGTTCGCGGTGTGGTTCTTGATGTCTTCAAATATTATTTAACAGAGAGAAGGCAAGTCGTGAAAATAAGAAATGTATATAATAATAATAATAATAATAAATGCTTTTATTGTCAGTAAGAATAATATACAAGATAAAAAAAAAAAACGAAGGAAAATAACTAAGAAATAATAATAATAATAATAATAATATTGTGTTATTCCATTTGACAAGGGCAGATTTCGCACTCATCTGCCATAGCAGTGAGCAGCGCTTTTACAATCAACCCAACAAAACTTGCATTCTCTAGATAATGTATCCCTAAAATCTTAATTGAATCTGTCAAAACGACATCAGAAAGTATAATTGACTGATATTTTAATTCATAATTTAAACTTTAAAACAATATATGATTGTAATATAATTCAATAATGCTAAAGTAATATAATAATAATAATAACCATAATTCAATAACAATTACAATAACATAACCAATAATTACCTATATTACTATACACTCAATTACAAAAGACAATAATCCTAAACACTTAATCATTGTTGCTCATTAACACTTGCCTAATATTGTATTTAAACGTTGGAAGGTTTGTATTTTTTAAAGTCTCGCTTAGTATGTTATACTGCTTGGTGACGTTGTATGAAAAGGATCCACGATATTGGGTTGTCCTGTGCTGTGGCGGAGTCAAGAGGTTTTTAAATCTGACATTAATGTTGTGAATAGAAGTTCTAAATTTTAGTTTTTTATACAAATAAGCCGGCTTTTGAGTTAGTATTATTTTATGGTAAAATGTAAGGCAATGTAATTGTCGCCTCTTTTCCATATTGAGCCACCCCAGATCTCTAAGTGAGTAAGAGACGCGCGCTTCTCTTCTCAGACCACAAATTAGCCTAATACAGGAGTTCTGAACCAGTTGCAGTCTGCGTGAATCTGCGCGGAGCAGATTTGGGCCATAAACCACATCCCCATAGTTAAGATGCGATAGTACTAACGATTCACAGAGTAGTGTACGACATTTCTTACTAAGTAAATGGCGACTTGAATATATGAGTTTTAAATTGCAGAAAGCTCTTTTAGTTATAGTCGTGACGTGTTTCGTAAATTTAAGTTTGTAATCAACGAGTACACCTAAATTTTTTGCTTCATCTATGAGAGTGAGCTTCTCGTTATTAAGACAGATGTTGACATGCTCTAAGCATTTAAGACGGGCAGCAGCTCTGCCAAACAGCATTACTTGTGATTTTAGGGGATTGAGTTTAAGGCAATATTTGTTTGAAATGTCGCAGAGGGCGTCCAGGTCCCGATTGATTAAATGACAAGAAGCAGCCATTTCGCTTGGAAAAAAGGAAAAATATATTTGTGTGTCGTCCGCATAGAAATGAGTTGAGCAATGCATAAGTACTTTATAAAATTGTGAAGTGTATAGTGTAAACAGTAGTGGCCCTAGAACGGAGCCCTGTGGTACACCACTAGAAACAAGTGAAAAATCTGACAATTCTTTTTGAATTCTTACAGCTTGAAATCTGTCCGCCAAGTAACTAGTCACAAAATTGGTTGCATGGACTGAAAAGCCCAAAAAGCCCAGTAAAGCTGTTAGTAGTTGGTGATTTATTAAATCAAATGCCTTTGAATAATCCAGGAGTACTAGGACAGTTAGTTTGTTTTTATCGTTTTCAGCAAGTATGTCATCGGTGACCTTTGCTAGGGCTGTGACGCAGCTGTGATCCTTACGAAATCCTGACTGGTGTTCCGGAAGTATATTATTATTATCAGTAAACCTTCTTACTTGGCCCTCTACGATTTTTTCCAATGACTTAGAGAGAACACATAAAATGCTTATCGGTCTTAAATCGTTTAACTGTTTAGGATTGTTTGTTTTAGGTATAGGTATAACATGTGACTTTTTCCAGATAGATGGGAAGGTGCCATTCAAGATACAGAAATCAAAAAGATGTTTTAAAGCGGGAAGTATTTGCGGACAACTCATAAGCAACATGGTAATGCCAATTCCATCAGGGCCAATAGATTTGGATTTTATAGACAGCAGAATCTTAAAAATATCGTTTTCATTGACGGGCATTAGTTTAAACTCTTGCAGTTCTTCACTAAGCTTATTATTTGTTAAATAATTTAATGTTTGCGCATCAGGTATGCTGTTGGCTTGTGCATTTAGGAAAAAATTATTTATTGTCTGAGGGTCAGAAAGTTGTTCAGCGTTACATTTGGAGCCAATATTCATGGTTTTCAATTTTTTTAACTCCTTCCACATACTATTTTTACTTCCGTCGTTTATTTTGAATTCAAGATAAGCTTTTTTCTCTCTTTTAATGGCGTAATTGATTTCGTTTCTAAGTGTTTTGTAAAAATTCCAATCAGCCAGATTTTTCGACTTTTTGAACTTTAGAAGTGCTTTGTTTCGTTTTGCCATAAGCATTTTAATGGCCCCCGTTAGCCATGGTGCCTCATTTTTTGTAATACGGACAGTTTTGATGGGTGCATGAAAGTCAAAGATGCTTAGAATAATAGAATTAAAAGTATCTGTTTTTGTGTTAATGTCATGGGCATTATACACCCGCGAAAAATCTGCTATATCGAGATCTGCATTAAAATTATTTGAATTGAGGTTTTTTAAATCCCGAAATGTATACAGAAATGTATACAGAAATGGTTCAATTTTTTGTTTAGATCTTAAAATTTGACAGGATATGAGACAATGATCGGATATATTCTCAGTATTCAGAACTTTTGTATTGAATTTTGGTACATTATTTGAAACGGCTATAATATCAATTAATTTGGCACTTGTTGGGCCGTACCTGGTTGGTTCATTAATTATTTGCGATAAATCAAACGTATCGCATATATTTGAAAAATTTCTAGAGTGACTATTCTTAAAGTCGAATAGATCGATATTAAGATCTCCCATACAAATTAGCGAATCACATTTAGGATCCAACACCGAAAGCACACTTTCGAGTTCTCCAAGAAAATCAGTGGCCGAGAAACATGGAGGTCGGTAGAGCGTTCCAATATTATACTGTCTTGTAAAATGTTTAACCGAAATCCATAATTGCTCGGTACTTCGTACCTCGGGTACAATCAGCGCGCGAGACTTAGTTGAAATTTTGCAATAAATGGCAACTCCTCCACCTCTGCCGCTAGCCCTATCGCATCGATATAATTTATACCCATTGAGTTGTACCATCGCATCCATAATTCCAGCATGAAGCCAGGTCTCTGACACACCTATAATGTCGTATTTATTTGAAACAGTGTCTTTAAATCCATCAAAGTTAGCAACTAGGGAACGAACGTTTATGTGACAGATGCTTAGTGACATATTGTATAGAATTAGTATTTTTTTTTTTTAAGCGAAGCAAGAGAAAAAATAGCAAACAAAAAATAAAAATAACAAAAAAAAAAACACAAACCTTAAGAGGAACAAGTGATCCTTTGGAGGTAAAGATCGGTATCCCACAGGTTACAGTGCTGGGACCCCTTCTCTTTATTACATATACTAATTCCTTGTTAAATCTGAACATAGATGGAGTCACTGTATTATATGCCGATGACACGGTTCTGTTCTTTAGGGACACTTCATGGGAACATGTTAAAAACAAGGTGATTACGGGATTAGAAAAAGAAAAATGTTGGCTAGGTCAAAATAAATTAACTTTAAATACTGACAAAACATTCTATATATTGCATTTTCGATGACTGATGTAAATAGACCGGCATTTAATTGCATTACATTGACTGAATCTAACATATGTATAAAAGAAACGAACACAATAAAATATCTGGGTATTACAATAGACAAAACCTTAAAATGGACTAATCATATTCAAAACTTAACCAACAAAATAAGGAGTTTATTTTATAAGTTTTACTTAATACGAAGGATAATACCTAAAAAATTACTAATTTAAATACTATATAGTTTGGGGCGGGCTATATGACAATGCACTAAAGCCATTGAAGATTGTACAAAATTTTATTTTGAGAATTATATGCTTTGATAATCACACTGACTACATTAAAACATATTAACTTCCTCTGGATCCTTATGGCGAAGAAGATGCCTCTTTAAATGACCTTTCTGAATGCTTTGATAATCACATTGACTACATTTAAACATATTAATTTCCTTTGGATCCTTATGTCGGAGAAGATGCGTCTTTAAATTACCTTTCCGAATGCTTTGATAATCACACTGACTACATTTAAACATATTAACTTCATCTGGATCCTTATGTCGGAGAAGATGCTTCTTTAAATGACCTTTCTGAATGCTTTGATAATCACATTGACTACACTTAAACATATTAATTTCCTCTGGATCCTTATTCTGGAGAAAGTGCGCCTTTAAATCACTTTTCCGAATGCTTCGACAATCACACTGACTACATATTAACTTCCTCTGGATTCTTATGTCGGAGAAGATGCGTCTTTAAATGACCTTTCCGAATGCTTTGATAATCACACTGACTACATTTAAACATATGAATTTCTTTTGGATCCTTATGTCGGAGAAGGTGCACCTTTAAATTACCTTTCCGAATGCCTTGATAATCACAATGACTACATTTAAACATATTATCTTCCTGTGGATCCTTATGTCGGAGAAGGTGCGTCTTTAAACTAAATTTGTGAATGCTTTGATAATCACACTGACTACATTTAAACATATTAATTTCTTTTGGATCTTTATGTCGGAGAAGGTGCACCTTTAAATTACCTTTCCGAATGCTTTGATAATCACACTGACTACATTTAAACATATTAACTTCCTGTGGATCCTTATGTCGGAGAAGGTGCGTCTTTAAACTAAATTTGTGAATGCTTTGATAATCACACTGACTACATTTAAACATATTAATTTCTTTTGGATCTTTATGTCGGAGAAGGTGCACCTTTAAATTACCTTTCCGAAAGCCTTGCTAATCACAATGACTACATTTAAATATATTATTATTATCTTCCTCTGGATCCTTATGTCGCAGAAGGTGCGTCTTTAAATGACCTTTCCGAATTCTTTGATAATCACACTGACTACATTTAAACATATTAACTTCCTCTGGATCCTTATGTCGGAGAAGGTGCCTCTTTAACTCACCTTTTCGAATGCTTTGATAATCACACTGACTACATTTAAACATATTAACTTCCTCTGGATCCTTATGTCGGAGAAGGTGCGTCTTTAAACTATCTTTGTGAATGTTTTGATAATCACACTGACTACATTTAAAGATATTAATTTCCTCTGGATCCTTATGTCGGAGAAGATGCCTCTTTAAATTACCTTTCTGAATGCTTTGATAATCACAATGACTCAAACTCAACTCAACTCAAAAGTGCTTTATTATCATAAGACATAATCTTGTTGACAAAGCTAGGTTGTATATACATATAAAAGGATACCAAACAAATAAATAAGCAAAATATAGCATAGGCAATAGTAAAAACAGCCATCAAAGACAATACTAAATATACATATAGATACGATACATCGGCCTAAGCTTCCTAAAATATGTAAATGGGACAACACTGTTCACATAGTCTTAAGAATAAAACAGGACAGGAAAACAAAATTCAAAAAAACAGCCACTAGTGATAACCGATGACACAATAAATAGTTAACGCTTATAGACCAGAGAAGAACACATTTGCAATTGTAACAAAATTGTATAGATATAACTTATATCCAAAATATAACTATATTATTGGTATTCAGTTCATTATTAAAGTGTCCTGAAAGTACCCTTCCAAGGAATAATAGGCTTTTCTCAATAAGAGATCCTTCACCATTGCTCTAAATATTCTTTTAGACCTAACGGCTCTTATATTCAGAGGCAAGTGATTAAATATTTTTTTTGAATTATATACAAGTGAATTCTTAACCAAAGTAGAGTGCGGGATTGGTAACTCTATATTTTGTGTTTGCCTGGTGGCATAGCCAGAGCATAGAATCTTGTTGTCTGTACTAGACTTATGTTTCTCAAACATTAGACATACTGTCTCGAGAATAAAGAGGGACGTAAGGGTTAGAATTCTGTGTGACTTAAACAGTGGCCGACAGGAGTCACGGTAACCCGCTCCAACTATATACCGAATGGCCCTCTTCTGCAAAACAAAGACCGAATTCAACATCCTACGAGTACAATTTCCCCAGAAGGAAATCCCATATCTTAAGTGCGATTCTGGCCCTCTTCTGCAAAACAAAGACCGAATTCAACATCCCACGAGTACAATTTCCCCAGAAGGAAATCCCATATCTTAAGTGCGATTCTATCACAGAAAAGTAAACCATTCTCGATACAGAGGCATCCAACTCTCCGGAAATAATCCTCAAGGCATAGCAGCCTTTAGCTAAATTGCTGCAGAGATTAAGGATATGTTCATGGAACGACAGCTTATTGTCAATGTGTAAGCCTAATAATTTAGAACACAGGGAATTGTTAATAGTTTGATTTTCTATTGAAATTTTATTAAGAGAGCACTTAAATGACAGAACATTCGTTTTTTTAATGTTAAAAGACAATAAGTTTGAGTCACACCACGTTTTCACCTTGATGATGTCATTACTAATAATCTCGTTCAGTCGATCCTGATCCCCGTCATGCCACAATATTGTGGTGTCGTCTGCGAACATGGTAAACTGACCTTGAATTTTGAAGGATGCAAGGTCATTAATATAGAGTAAAAATAAAATGGGGCCGAGTACTGACCCCTGAGGCACTCCACAATCAATGCACGCCCCATCGGACATTTTACCATTTATCGAAACTACCTGTTTTCGCCCCGAAAGTTAGGACTCAAACCACCCCAGCGATACATCCCTAAAACCATAATGGTCGAGCTTCCGCAGCAGAATTCCGTGATTGACACAGTTAAAGGCCTTGGACAAGTCACAGAACACCGCCGCGGCCGCGTCCCCATCATTAAGACTCAAGTACAGTCGCTCAAGAAAAGCGAACATTGCATCAGAGGTACTCTTACCGTTCTGAAACCCGAATTGAGCTGAAGATAATATTCTATTTCGCTCCAAAAAAGACAAGACTCTAGTCTTAACGAGTCTCTCAATGATCTTAGACAAGGTAGGTAAAAGCGAGATCGGACGATAGTTTGAGGGATCATCAGAATCTCCTCCCTTATGAATAGGGACAACAACAGCAAACTTTAGACAGTCAGGAAACAAGCCATGAACGAAGGAAAAGTTAACAGCCTCAGCCAACGCTTCTATAGCAGATATAGGTAGATGCTGGAAGATCCTAATAGACATTTTATCCCAGCCTGACGCATTTTTATTTTTAATTTCACTAAAAACTGTTTTTAATTCGTTTGCGTCAGTAGGCCCAAAGAAGAAGGTACATGTTATAGGTGCACCTGGCATATATTTTAAGGGGTCACTTGTTACCTGAATGCTCTGAGATAGTTTCGAGGCTATGGAGCAGTAAAATTCATTAAGTTTATTACACTCGGGAGCAGGAGCTCCAATTGCACTATTTCGTTTGCCTCTCATTTCATTGACGATCAACCAAGTATCCTTTTGCCTGTTGTTGGAATTTATTATTCGTCTCCTGTAATGCATTTGTTTAGCAATTGTAATCGTTTTTCTATATATGCTTCTATACTTTAGGAAAAAGGAGAAAAAAGTGCTACCAACTTTAACAAATTTTCTGATATAGTGTAAAGAGCGAAGGTTCTTGGATGATATTTTCAGCCCCTTAGTTATCCAGGGCTTTTGCCTCCTGTGCTTTAGCTTTCTGCGTGGAAAGGATTTCACAAATGCACCATGCATAACAGAGTGTAAGACCTCCAGAGGTTCCCCACTGTTTAGACAATAATTATGCCAGTTAATAGTTGCGCAATTTTGTTCGAATTTTCGAAAATTTTTCCTTGAGTAAATACGCCCACAATATTCATCCTCCCGTACCTCCTCCCAGTCAAAAGAGAACTTGGACATAACTGCCTCGTGGTCAGAGAGCCCAGCGTTTACAACCAAGCACGAAACACATTCGGCATTGGAACATATATAGTCTAAGACAGAAGAAGAGTATCTTGAGAATCTTGTTGGAGATTGTACTTACATGGTTAAGCTGAACGACTGTAATAGGTTCCTTATTGCTAGGGTGTTTAAACAATTTTCTTTTCCGTAATCTATATTAAAGTCTCCCGCCAAAATAATAGACGAGTGAGAAGGAAATTTTAAAAGGAGGATCTCGAGCCTTTCCAGGAAGGTACCTTCATTAGACCTTGGTGGGCGATAGACATAGATCACAAACAAGTTTAATTTATTGCTAAACGCTATACAGAACTCAAACTCCCTTTCAACTAACATATCATTGTATGTACTAACACCCCTGAAATCAATATCATTGACAATTGTTTCATTGATAAATATCAGGGTACCCCCATGGCTCGAATATTTACGACAAAAGACAGATATTACCTTGTAATTTGGCAAATGAACGGGTTCCTCATCTTTTAACCAGTGTTCGGTTATCAATAATAAATCTGGAAAGTTGAGGTTATCTAAAAATATTGTCATTTCATTACACTTGTTACGCAAGGACTGCCCATTCAACAACAGCAATGATAAGGCGTTTAGTTTATTAGGCCTAAAAAAGTGGAAGAGCTACCAGATACAGAGTGATTTCTTTCATTTACAGGAACCCCTTCAGTAGCCAATGCTCCGTTGGAGCTCAAAAGCACAGTCGGTCGAACTATCGGCGTTTCACGAGTTTGTACAAAAATGAGACATTTTCGATTTTGCCGTTTAGAATGAATTTCCTCAGTAATTAGTTCGGCCACCTGGTACTTTCTTAATTTATAGCCGTTATAAATAGATACATCCAAAAAACTTATAGCTCTTTCTGAACAGCTATCAACTCTCTTCAGAAACTCACCAAATTTAAAATTAAAATTATAAATAGCATTGCAATTCGTCTTTAGGGTTACAGGACACGACAAGAAAATAAAGTTTGTATATGTGCACAGTTTAAGTTTACTCCATATGTTTTTGATTTGTGGCACCTTACAATTTGCAAAGTCATTAGAGCCCGCGATAACTATAACATAATCCTGCTCCGTATATCCTCTTGTTAAAAGTTCAATCGTTTCAACAATATCAGAATACATGCCGCCGGGCTTAACAATAGATTGTACAGCGAAGTTTTTTAACTTATCGCATTTGCACAAGGCATTACGTAGATATTTACCATTTTCAACACCTAAGATTAATATTTTCCCACGTTTACCATTTGGCGCATTCACCTGTAATTGGCCCATTTCCAGCCCTGGTTTCCCAGGTTTCCGAGGAATGTCACTATGAGTCTGGAGCTCAATAGTAGCAGTCTGCGTTGATGAGTCCCTAAAATCACAGCATAACCTCTGCACTTCTTGATTTTTAACAATTATTTCCTTCTGTAGTTTTTGTATGTCATTTAGATTGTCAGAGTCAGATTTTTCGCCCTCAAGTTTTTGTATATACGTTTTATTTTGATCGATTGTATTCTGTAAATTATTGCATTTTTCTTTTAGTTGTCTTATTTTTGAGTTCAGGCTGTCAGTAATAATCTTTTGTTGCTCAAGCTCGGTAGTAAGTTCCTTCTCTGTTAAGAACACAGAGTCTTCAAAGTCCTGTGTTTTTCTCTTTAAGCGATTCATAGCACGATCTTTATCTTTCAATGCGTTCGATAAGTCATCAATCCTCTTATTTAATGATTCCAACTTTTCCTCCTCTTTTTCATATTTTTCCAGGCATTCATCGGTACAGAGAATTTTATGAAAACCAATTTTAGTAATTTTATCTTTCCTTTCAAGACAACTGGGATGATAAACATCGAAGCAAATTATGCACACGTAGTTTCCAAAGTCTTTCTTTGCGCAACACTTAAACCTTGTTTGCATTTTAGTGATTTTCACGAGGATTTTTATTTAGTATTCAGAATAGTGTTTATTTGCTTTCTACAGTTCGCCTTTTAAACTTTTTCCCTACGCACATGGGATATATTACAGTAAACAAACAAACATGATAACAATAGGTGATACAGACTATAGAGTTAAGTTTTATTCTTCCTGGTTAAACTACTGGTAACTGCAGATGAAGCAGACTATACTTTTCTATTTATTTATATTTACACACTTATCTATCTGCTGGGTATTTTTTGCTCCAAGGAGTATAGGTACGAATCGAAGACTGAAACAATTAGGATAGCTATTCCCCCAAAATCATGACTAATATCCACTATCTGATTAAATAGGAGTAAAGAATATAGAATGGTTGGTCGGTATACCAAAAATCGTGATTTTACTATAGCCACAACCCCCGATTTTCAACAATATATAAGCACAGCAGAACACACTCACTCTGTTGTCAAAGTCAACCACTAATTACTAACTACATTTTAACATATTAATTTCCTTTGGATCTTTATGTCGGAGAAGATGCGTCTTTAAATGACCTTTCCGAATGCTTTGATAATCACACTGACTACATTTAAACATATTATCTTCCTCTGGATCCTTATGTCGGAGAAGGTGTCTCTTTAAATGACCTTTCTTAATGCTTTGATAATCACACTGACTACATTTAAACATATTAATTTCCTTTGGATCTTTATGTCGGAGAAGATGCATCTTTAAATGACCTTTCTGAATGCTTTGATAATCACACTGACTACATTTAAACATATTAACTTCCTCTGGATCCTTATGTCGGAGAAGGTGCAACTTTAAACTACCTTTGTGAATGCTTTGATAATCACACTGGCTACATTTAAACATATTAATTTCCTTTGGATCCTTATGTCGGAGAAGGTGCCACTTTAAACTAACTTTGTGAATGCTTTGATAATCACACTGGCTACATTTAAACATATTAACTTTCTCTGGATCCTTATGTCGGAGAAGGTGCCTCTTTAAAGTACCTTTTTGAATGCTTTGATAATCACACTGACTACATTTAAACATATTAACTTCCTGTGGATCCTTATGTCGGAGAAGGTGCCTCCTTAAATCACCTTTCCGAATGCTTTGATAATCACACTGACTACATTTAAACATATTAACTTTCTCTGGAGCCTTATGGCGAAGAAGATGCCTCTTTAAATGACCTTTCTGAATGCTTTGATAATCACAATGACTACATTTAAACATATTAACTTCCTCTGGATCCTTATGTCGGAGAAGGTGCCTCTTTAAATCACCTTTCCGAATGCTTCGATAATCACATTGATCACATTTAAACTTAACTTTTCCTAAACCCTTACTAAGGCGGTGTTTGTATACAATTCTTTGCCGAAGTATCCCCAAGTCATTTTTATCTTTCACGTCAAGTTTCTGACTAACCCGGTTGTGGCGCTGCTGTTGGATCTGGAGTATGCAATCTTGATGTTCGTCAATGCTGCAATAGAGAAAAACGATGTTAAGTTATATTAATCGTACCAGTTAATTTATCAGCAATATTACCATATACATGAACAATTATTTGAATGTCTAACCGAATAGGCGATTTTTCTCGAACCAGCTAAATAACAAAAAATTGAACATTCAGAATGAGCGCCAATTGTTTTGATTTAGTCAACCATTTGATTGGGCTCCTCAATCTCGAAGAAAATCTAAGTAGAACTGTTTCAAACGCAAATTATTCCAGCAATTGAATTGGGCAACACTTGGTTTCTATGGCTGTCCAACCCACAATATCAGATTGGGATGGAAATTTTTAGAGACACTGCAAACGGATCTATTACGTATAGTTGGTATCAGCGTGACGTCCACCCCTTTACATGGCACTTAAGACGGTTTTTGATTGTCTCGGGCGCCAGCCTAAGATATTTTGAGTGGCTTAGGGTCCACTATTGCCTGTCGAGTTAGCTTTTATACAGTGGAGAAAATCATTCCAGGTATTCAGGTTGGTAGGCACATAGTCCAAATAAAACAAACGAATATTGCAAAAAACAGGTGATTGTTCGTGTTTGTTAAAATCACTTTATAGTAGGAGGTAGTAGATGGCGCTGTACGTTGGCTAACACGTTTTTGATCGGCTCCTCGAAAATTCAAAAAATCTCAGTTTCCTTACTAAATGAAAGAGTGCAATAAACGTATTTAAGTGTTTTTGTATAAAAGTGATAAAGTTACATAGTTGTATTTGTAAGAGATGGCCCCAACTCTTCGAGAATTAAATGGTCGTATCGACAAACTTAGTGGCATGTTTGAGCGCCTCATGCATGAATTTGAAAACCAAAACAAAACCCTCAATCGTCCTAGGTTATCTTTAGCAGGTGACCAGTCTCAAACCAGCCTATCTGAAGAGCTTTCTACTTTTAAAGACATGGTGACAATTGAAATTCAGGCCATCAAAAATGATTTGGGAATTCTTCAAAAACACTCCGAAGAACAAATCTCCGAACACAACTACTTGCAGATGCGCAATAACAACATTGCATGTGTCGTCCATGGCATTCAGGAAATCAAAAATGAAGACGTCTACAAGGAGGTTATTAACTTTATATCAACAAAATTAAATGTAAGCATTCAAAAATCCGATTTATCTCAGTGCTATCGATTAGGTTCTAAAAATAAAAATACTGAAAAAACACGTCGGATTGTAATAGTTTTTGTGCATCGTTGGAAACGTGACGAAATATTCTTTTCAAAAAAGAAACTTAAAAATAGTAAGTTTTTAGTCACTGAGTTGTTAACAAACGTAAATCGCAAACTGTTTACAAGTGTTCGTGAAGTTATGGGTAACTCGGCGTGGACCCAAGGCGGGTCGGTGTATATTTTTCATAATAATAAAAAAGTGCTCGTAAGTTCTGAAAAAACGTGGGCTGATATTCGAAGTGAATTCTAAATTATAATGTGCAATCACTGTGTTTACACACACTAATGAATATGGTCTCCACCATTCTGTAAGTTCAAATTTTTTATTGCTATATACTTTCTTGAGATCTATAAATAATCAACGTACACCTAACTATTATTGTCACTAGTGTTACTGTTTACTGCGTAATTTTAAATATTATATTAAATTTTTATGAGGGGTTGTAGAAAACCTATAATTTGTTATAAGTCCTACATTATTATTGTTATATATTTTTTTTTATTTTGAGTTAAATTATTTATCTTTTTCTAAATTTTTTTCACAATTTCTGTTTGTTTTCATTGGGTTTTATTAACAATTAATTTTGATTATTATGCCGTCAACAAAGTTTAAAGTATGTCATTTAAATATTTCTTCATTAACAGCACATTTTAATGAATTTAGAGAACATATTCTCGAAAAAGGCTATGATGTTGTTGCAGTGGGGGAGACAAATTTAAAGCCACATATATTAAGTAGGCATATAGAAATTGAAAATTATAATTTTTATAGGTGGGACAGGTTGGAGCGTGATCGAGGCGGGGTGGGCTTATATGTAAAATCATCATTACCTCATGAACTGAGTCACCAATATCACGAAGTAATTGAATGTCTTTGGGTAAAAATTAAATTTAAAACTGAAACCGTGACTGTAGGATGCATATACAGACCACCAGATTTTCAATTAAAAAAATTTATTCCGGAACTCGAAAGGATCTGTACCGACCTTCTCCCTCGGACTGATCACTTGGTCTGTCTTGGCGATATTAATCTGAATTTGTTTGATTTGAATGAGTATGGAGTTGGTCCGTATATGGAAGTTTTGGATTTGTTAGGATTGGAGCAAATTATTGATGAGGCTACCAGAATAACGCCAACTTCTGCAAGGTTAATTGATCACCTAATAATATCTAACGAGTTACGTGTTTTGCAATCTGGAACTCTTCATCTTGGTGTCTCGGATCATGAGTTAATTTTTGCGGTGATCGACCTCCATAAGGAGAATAGTCAAGTGGAACCGGTTACGTACAGGGATTTAAAAAACATCGACATTCAGGCACTATATGACTGCTTGCGATCCATACCTTGGAGAAATATTTTCGATCTTAACAATATCGATGAAAAAATTGCATTTTTCAACCAAAATATAAACGCCTTAATGGACTTGCATGCACCTTTAAAAACATCCATATTTAAAAAAAAAACATTTGCCCTGGATCATTGAAAATATAAAACTTTTAATAAAACTTAGAAACAAAGCTAAATTTAAATTTAAAAAAAATAAGACACCAGAAAGTCATGCAGCCTATAAAGACTTAAGAAATTTTGCAAATAACGCAATTCGCCGTGAAAAGAAAGTTTATTTAGAGCAACAACTAAATAATAATAATATCAAAGTATTTTGGAAATCGCTAAAACGTCTTAATATTATTAATAGTAAACAAAATAAAAATATACCAGCTCATCTTTCAAACCCTGATGATATTAAAAATTTCTTCATCAACACCATTCCCCCAACCACTATCTTGCCAGATATTAATAAGTATTATAGGAGTGCTGGTTCTAAAATTCCTAAACAATTTGAATTTTCAACCGTTTCTGAAAACGAAATTTCAAAATATTTGTCACAAATTAAAACCCGAGCGGTTGGATCCGACGGGATTCATGTAAATTTTGTAATTTTTTGCTGTCCTTTTATTCTTAAATATATTTGCCACTTAATTAATTTTTGCATAACTCACTCAGTGTTCCCTCTCGACTGGAAAATTGCTCATATATTGCCCTTGCCTAAAACTGATAACCCAAAAAGATATAGCGACCTTAGACCAATTTCTATTCTTCCTATTTTGTCAAAAGTTATTGAGCGCATTTTAAAAAATCAAATTGTTGATTATGTAGAAACAGAAAAATTAATTGACAGCACTCAGTCGGGCTTTAGGAGGGGACACGGTTGTGCAACGGCTCTTTTGAATGTCACTGACGACATTTTTCGGGCTATTGATGAGGGCAGGTGTACGATATTGGTTCTGCTTGACTATTCGAAAGCCTTTGACACTATAAATCATCAAACCTTGTTAGTCATCTTAAGGTATCTTGGCTTTCACTTAAATTCGGTTAAATTAATACAAAGTTATTTAAAAGATCGCAAGCAGAGGGTTGTTCTGGAAGGTGTAAAATCTGGGTATCTAGACATAAACAGTGGTGTTCCGCAAGGGTCTATTTTAGGGCCATTATTATTTATTCTTTACACGTCTAAGTTTCCAGAGTCTTTACAAAATTGCAATATCCAGAAATATGCGGATGATACCCAGATTTACCACTCATTTCCGCCTTCCTTAATTAGACAGGGGTGCAAAACTGTGAATGATGACCTAAAAGTTGTTGAAAGAGTTTCGAGAGACCATGCTCTTTGCTTGAATCCTGAAAAGTCAGTTGTAATGCTTTTTGGCAGACCTATAGACATCAAACGCCTGACTCCTATAGTTTCCATTACTGTTGGAGATAAAGTGTTGCCTGTAAAGACAGAAGCAAAAAATCTAGGTTTAATTTTAGATAATCAACTCCGATTTAATAAACATATTGCTTTATGCATCCAAAAATGCATCGGCAGATAAGAGTTCTATATAATTCGAGGCACATTCTCAACCAAAAAATAAAAAAAGTTTTGTGTGACTCCCTTGTTCTATCTATATTTAATCATTGTGATGTAGTGTATGGTCCGTGTTTAACAGCAAAGTCCGCTGAGCGGATACAAATGACTCAGAAATATTGCTTGAGATTTATATATGGTATTCCCCGTAGACGCCCAATAAGTCACAAACTTGTAGAAGCTGGATGGCTCGATATGAAGACAAGGCGCTATATTCATAGAGGCTCTCTGTATCACAAAATTGTTAAACTCAAATATCCTCAGTACTTATATAAGAGGATTACGTTTAGAACCGATGTAAATACCTTAAACTTGAGGTTTAATGGAATAGTTATCCCTCGTCATCAAACCGGAATGTTTGAGCGATCTTTTGCGTATGACCTTGCTAAACTTTTTAATGGCTTACCCCCTCCGCTTCGGTCCTGCTCTGTTCAATCTTTTTCCAAGCGTTTAAAACAGCACCTTACCGGCTAACCTGCTGCTATGATGTACGGCTATAATACATGTCTCTATATACAGGGTGTCCGGATAAGGATACGGAGCGGCCATATCTCGGAAACGATACGTCCCACAGATCTGAAAAAAAAGCTCTCATTATAAAAACTGCCAAGAGAAATTCATTCAAAATAATTTTAAGTTTCGGAAATTGCCGCAAGAGGGCGTAACGGCTTATTTATTTTTTAAAGTTCATTTTACGGCAAAAAATGTCACTTAACCGTAGAAAAGCAAATAAATAATTAAAATCAGTAGATTGTTTACTACAACTTTTGTAATTGTTATTTTTTTGAATCTTGCCTAATAAAGGAGTGGGGGAAGCCTTTAGGACATTTTTCAAAAACTGTCATTATGTCGTTATCCTTCAACGGATTTTCTATAACTTGGACTTGTTTGAAAGGGAATTCCTTGGACTTTAAATAAATGATTCAGGAATTGTCACAAGTTTCCTGATACAATTTTAAGATGGCGCTGTTATTCAATCCAACTTATTTTTTATTTTTCTCGGTATTTGCAAATTGGATGGTATAATTTTTTTCGGTAGTAATAGGAGACAGTTTGCATAGGGAACGATTAGTCCAAACCGCAAATCGATATCACCAGGGGTTTAAAAGTTATTTTGATTTTTCTTTAAAAAATGATACAGTTTCCATTTACCGGTACTCGGTATACCCCTAATAAGCAAGATAACAACTAATTTCATGGCCTACTGTTTAATAAACTATAAAATTTATAATAAAAGTTTAACGAGTCAAAGAAACATTAATAACACTGAATAAAATATGAATATTATGATATGAGATTATGAAAAAGTGCACAAATCTTAAATCTAGAAACAATTAGCAATTTAGCAAGACAACAATAATTACAAATGTTTAAAATATTTTCCGTCACTTCCTAAGCTCTTAGTTATTCTTCTTTCAGTGAAAAACACACTTGCCTCTTGCCTCACTTTCAGCCGTGGATAAGCTTCGAACGGCATTTCATATCCTTTCCATCATGTTTTCGCCTAAATTACAAGTTCCAAGTTGGCCATGGAAAAAAACAAATTAATAATTTATTGTGACAAGCTGTTGATGAGTTTTAAACGTCAAGCATCTTATAATATTAAGCATTGTTTTTTACATTTATATTGCAATGCCGTTTACTAACGCAGAAGCGTATGATATGTTAAATATGTATTTTTAATCTCTTGAAAATGCTGTAATAGCGTCGCGAGAGTATGCAATGTGATTTCCACAAAGAAGACACTATTCTCGAGAAGTATTCTCAAGATAAGCTCGACGATTAAGAGAAACTGGTAATGTGCAGCCCATTCAACGACCCTTACGCATTCGTAGGACATGTAATGAGGTAAATATTATCAACGTTTTGGCTTACGTTCAATACGATCCCACTTTAAGCACCAGAAAAATTTCCCTTGACTTGGGGGTTCCAAAAACAAATGTCCGCGAGATTTTACAAACTAATAGTATGCACCCTTACCACATCGTTTTACACCAGGCATTGAACGATACTGATTATGATCGTCGATTGGATTTCTGTCACTGGCTATTAAATATGATTATGGAAAATCCAAATTTTCTTTCACGGATATTATGGACAGACGAGGCCACTTTCACTAACTTTGGACTCGTTAAACTTTTATTATAAATTTTATAGTTTATTAAACAGTAGGCCATGAAATTAGTTGTTATCTTGCTTATTAGGGGTATACCGGGTACCGGTAAATGGAAACTGTACCATTTTTTAAAGAAAAATCAAAATAACTTTTAAACCGCTGGTGATATCGATTTGCGGTTTGGACTAATCGTTCCCTATGCAAATTGTCTCCTATTACTACCGAAAAAAATTATACCATCCAATTTGCAAATACCGAGAAAAATAAAAAAATAAGTTAGATTGAATAACAGCGCCATCTTAAAATTGTATCAGGAAACTTGTGACAATTCCTGAATCATTTATTTAAACTCCAAGGAATTCCCTTTCAAACAAGTCCAAGTTATAGAAAATCCGTTGAAGGATAACGACATAATGACAGTTTTTGAAAAATGTCCTAAAGGCTTCCCCCACTCCTTTATTAGGCGAGATTCAAAAAAATAACAATAACAAAAGTTGTAGTAAACAATCTACTGATTTTAATTATTTATTTGCTTTTCTACGGTTAAGTGACATTTTTTGCCGTAAAATGAACTTTAAAAAATAAATAAGCCGTTACGCCCTCTTGCGGCAATTTCCGAAACTTAAAATTATTTTAAATGAATTTCTCTTGGCAGTTTTTATGATGAGAGCTTTTTTTTCATATCTGTGGGACGTATCGTTTCCGAGATATGGCCGCTCCGTATCCTTATCCGGACACCCTGTATGTATTGTATATATTATATAAATTAAATTTATTTTATTTTTTTTTTATTTTTTGATGTTCACCTATTTAGAGAAGAAGAAATGTACTATTAGTTGAAATATTTTATTGTAAAGCGTATCTATCTACCTAATAAGGATAAGTGTATAAATCAGCTAGGCAGTCTCTGTTCAGCTGCACTCTTGCCTTTTCAATGTATACCCTATGTATAATTGAATAAAGTTTATTATTATTATATTATTATTATTCAAAGGATACCTAAGGGTAATAAATCCTAAAACTAAAAGATACTAGACCAAACCCTCCAAATCAACGGGGCAGTGATTCGGCGCGATCGACAGAAACATATTATTATCTTATCGACTACGGTCTCGGTCCCTCGAACACCCGGTATAAGTAACGGTCTCGGTAGTAACAACGGTAACGGTATTGTTGCACTTCCCAGTTACAGCGGTGAGCATATTCAAGTAATGTGTGTGAGTGGGAGAGGCTGTTAGGCAGATCCCATGGTACAGGGTTATCCAACCAAGACTAGACAAGGCGATTTTTTGACGTTTCCTGTACTTTTATAAAAAAACTGAAATAGCCATCTTAAGTCATTTTCTCCCGCGAATTCGAATATCTTCAGCAAAAAACAATTGAACATCAAACAAAAGTACTAGGGGTCACTTTGATATTTTTTTAAATGGGATGCCGTATTTTTAATGAGCTTATCCGATTTCTCATATAAATTTTGATCTAAAATGTTGGATTTTTAATTTATTTTTTTTATTTTTTTTTTTATTTTTAACATTTTCCGAATTTAAAACTGAAGAAAAAAGGCGTTTTTGAATTAAAAATCCAACATTTTAGATCAAAATTTATATGAGAAATCGGATAAGCTCATTAAAAATACGGCATCCCATTTAAAAAAATATCAAAGTGACCCCTAGTACTTTTGTTTGATGTTCAATTGTTTTTTGCTGAAGATATTCGAATTCGCGGGAGAAAATGACTTAAGATGGCTATTTCAGTTTTTTTATAAAAGTACAGGAAAAGTCAAAAAATCGCCTTGTCTAGTCTTGGTTGGATAACCCTGTACAAATAAACAAGGTATGATATTTAACCGTTTAAATTTCATACGGCACGCGCCGTAACGTTATCGCGTGAGAGATATTTTAAATTGATATGGAGATGCATGTTGTTATTAGCTCCTGGATGTTATTTTTGCCAAGTAAAAATATGCTATAAATACAATATTTGTATCTCTCAGTGAAACATAATTGAACACAGAATTAAACTAATTAAAAACCCATTGTTTTTATGAATATATGTAGTATTAATGAGAGCCAATGGAGTGTTTTAGTATTATTTGCTGTTAAAACGGTTTGTTGGTAAAATGAAAAATTATAATCATAGTATTTATATTTATTTCTCTTTTCAAAAGTTTATGGTAGCCAAAACGTCTTCCTTCAATGGCAAAGCTACAATGTGTAGGAATATATAACTATTCCAAGATGCTTTTAATGCCAAGAGTAGTGATGGGAGTACTCGAGTACAGGAATCGAGTAATACTCGATTCTTAAAGGAATCGGTAGTATTCGAATACTGACCACAAGCGCCGGGATCGATTCCGATTCTTAATATTAGGCTGAGACGGAATCGAGCCGGGTTCGAGCGAGGTTCGAAGTTCGAGGTTCGAGACCGAGACGCTGGAATCGCTGGAAATATTGGATTATTCGGTGTCGGTGCTCGTCGTTTTACTCGGGTGATGCGATTGAAGGAATACGTGTTTTGTTAGGTTTGGCTTTGTTTGCTTGTTTCTAAACGTTTCGACGCGGCAAATTCTATGCTTATTTTAAAAGTTATTTCCCTTTTAGTTAGGAATTTAAAGTAAGTGTTATGTTGCGTGCTATTATTCTTTATTATTGATGTATGTTTTCTAAAGCATTAAATAAAAATAAGGTGGGTTTAAGACATTTAACCGGAATTCTTTTCAGAACGAGTATTTTCTAAAGGAGGACCATTAATAAATATACGTCGAAATCGCTTATTACCAAAGGACCTTAACCAAATAATTTTTTTAAATAGTTTTTATAGTTTATATTAACAATTTGTTTAAAATGTTTTAGTTTGTAAGGTTTTTATTTTATTTTTCCAAAATAATAATATGTTAAAAGAGAAAATCTTTTATTTATTTTTGTTATTTATTTATTTTAGAATGTTTTATTTTATTTAAAATAATGTAGTTAAACCTGGGGGTTTCACCGTTTAAAACCCCGTAATTTAAACGTACCTAATTCTTATAAAAAAAATTCAAAAAATAATGTTTTGCTGTCTTTTTTTATTTACAGCGATTTTTTGCTGGAAAAATAAATGTAATTCTAAAATATCCTCCTAAAAATCTCACTCGCTTAAACCATGAAAACAAATCGCTAAGTACTCAGTACTCGGTATTCAATAAAATATCCGATTCCGCGAAGTACTCGATCCCTCAGTACTCGATTCTTGAAAATACCCGATTCTTCCCATCACTAGCCAAGAGCACTACCATAAAATGACAGAATGTAAAAAAAAAACTATATGTACGAGTACTGCTCGGAAGAACATGACATTCAGAAATGCCCCAAAACAGCGAAAGTGTTCAAATTGTACTACTGCAAATGAGAAGTACAAAACCAAATATAGTGTGTGCCATGAAGCAAGCAGTTTCCAGTGTCCATCATACAAATATGTAATAGAAATACTAAGAAGTAAAATAGATTACGGTGAACTGTAATGGCGGTACAACAAGAAACGAAAGTACTTAATATACCGGCAAATCTGCAAGACAATATTAACACGAAAACATTGACTGTGATAAGGTAGCTTCTGAGGTAAACATTAAAGATAAACTTTTAAGTAGCATACGTTGCAAAATCTGGTGTAAGTATGGATAAAATCACTTTTGTTAATAATAGTACGAATTATGTTATGACTAGCGTGTATCGACCACCATCTACCAATTCGCATTCCTTTCTTACAGATCTTGAACTGTACTGTATAGAAACTCTTAAATACAATATAGAACTGTTATTGCTGAATTCCACGTTATGGGCCAAGTGTTAGTTTCCCTAGAAGAAAAAAATTGGTATTTCTTAAAAATATAAATTTTAAATTGAATAATAATTACAATTTCAGGTGGAATAAATTGGTGGCTCCAACGACTTAATACTAATAAACAAGAGGAGCCAAGTCGATGTCATTTACACGGACTTTAGTAAAGCCTTTGACCAAATTGACCACCACATTCTACTCCATAAGGCGTCTGACCAGTTCGGTTTCTCTAACAGGCTTGTCTCACTATTACAATCCTACCTTCTGGATCGTACTCAGTTTGTTGAGTTTGAGGGGTTTAAGTCGGACTTGTTTGTACCTACGTCGGGTGTCCCCCAGGGTTCTAACCTGGGGCCACTTCTTTTCAACATATTTATAAACGATCTTGTCTCGACGCTTAACTGCAACAGACTCGCCTATGCTGATGACCTCAAAATATTTAACCGCATCGACGCTGTCGCGGATTGTGTATCCCTCCGCGACAGCCTCGATGTTCTTAACCAGTGGTGCCTGGATAACAAACTGAATCTCAACATCTCTAAATGTAACGTGGTTTCTTACTCTCGGACAAAAACTCCATTTCAATTTAATTACTCTATAAACGGATCCACACTGAACAGACTCACCACCATAAGGGATCTCGGAGTCGTTTTCGATGAGAGGTTCTCCTTTATTCCGCATATTGATCAAATGGTTTCTAGCGCCTCTAAAACCTTGGGCTTTGTCTTGCGAAACTGCAAGCATTTCTCTGATGTATCTACATTTAAACTGTTGTATTACTCCTATGTGAGGTCAAAGTTGGATTATTGCTCAATCATATGGTCCCCCATTTACAATTGCCATATTCAATCTGTGGAGTCCGTCCAAAGGCGATTCCTAAAGTATCTTATGTTTAGAGAGGATGGTATCTACCCGCAACGGGATTTTGAGCATGGCCACATCCTCGCTAGGTTTGGTGAGTTGCCCTTAACAGTACGTCGCGACAGCTCCATAAACTTCTTAACTTTAAAATCGATTGCCCATTTCTACTGGAGCAACTATCGCTTCATGCTCCCCGCACAGGTGCCCGACATCGGCCTACATTTTTCCTTGCATTCGCGAGATCCAATATTTTGCCTCAAGGTCCCATTCACAAAATGTGCCACAACTTCAATCGTATCTCAGCCCTCTCCGACATATTTCATGACATGGTTCCTGTTAACTTAGCTTTAGTTTCTTACTTTTGTTTATTACATTTTAAGTATAATGTTTATAATTCGACTAATTTGTTTGAGTTCCCTGTAAGTGGGCTCCGGCCTGTCGGAAATAAATGGCTATTTATTTATTTAATTTATTTATTATTTATTTAATACTGATAGACAAAAGACAGTTACTCATAAAAAAGTCTATCATATGTCGCCTACATCGAACGGGCCTGCGGGGGTGCCCTAAACTGCGGGATGAGACAATACAAAAGGTTGAAAGAATAGGTTGTTCAAAGAGTGAGACAAATAGTAAAAGTTAAAGGACGGATAAATCTTCTTCAGATAAAAGCTCACAATATTTATTAACTATGTTGATAACACAAAGTTAATAACAGGAGGCAAAAATGTGTGTCAGCTTGTGGTGAAAAGTAAACATCTTTTTGGTAATGTATCTAAATGGTGTACAGAAAATAGATTGATCCTAGAAACAGATAAAACCAATTTTTTCAAAACTAAACAATCCAATGTGCAAAACATCGAGAAATCAGAAATACCTAACAACAAATTAGACTCTTAAATATTTGGAAGTTAATAGAAACATTGAATCGTCTTTTCGTATAAACCAAGTTGTAAAAAGGTTGAACTGTGTATGTTATGGAAGATGGAGGGGGGAACAATATAATAATCAATGTCAATCATGTCTTATGCTTATTTATAGAAACAAAAATATATTTGAATTAGGCAGTAACTACTAATAATTAGTGTTCTAACAGATCAGATCATCTTAATTACCCTATACATCCCATTCAACTCTACAAGAAGAGCGAGAATATATGTGTGCAAAGCTGTAGAATAAATTACCAAAACAGTTGAAAGATATTCATAGTCAAAAACACGTTAAAGCTGAATTTAGAAAATTACTTGTAGATTTGGAACCCAATTGTCCGAGTGATTATTTAAATACGTAAAGTGTAACTGTGCTGTGACGATGTTTCACTTTGTTATTATTGTTACTGTAACAACTTTGAAACAAAGATTATTTGTTGAATTTCAATTTAAGTATTTTTTACTTTTAAGGTGACTTTTAAGAAAAGTTGTAAAACAAACATTAGGTTGTGTGGTATCAAATTATTCCTAAAAAATACGCTTTTTCCTAATGCCAATGATTATGTTGCAATTTGGAACAAACGGTTTTATAATAGAAAACATGTTTAATTTTCATGCATGTGTAGTGCGCCACCCCTGACCTGTCCCTATTCTAGGTAAGCCAGGGGTAGAGGCAACTGCAACTTCTGAATGGGGAAGGGGAGGGTCGGTCCTAGAGTACTAACAATAAAACACAAGTAGGTTTGTGATTGAAATAAACTGGATATATTTACAGATTCGTGAAAGTCTGTTCACAGAACCAGCGAGTGAAAAATATACAAAATTTAGCACATTTAAATTCGTAAGTAACTAAGACTAATAAAAAAAAAAACAGAAAAACAGGAAGCCACCCACGGATTACACTTCATTTTAGGTAGAACGCCCACTTTATCCAATTTAGGCAGCACGGAAGACCACTTCTGGAAATGCTCGACAATCACTATGATAAAATGGCCCGAATTCTACGAACTGACTCTTTATTAACGGCTAACTGTTAACTTGAGTGACCTTAGGATATAATCCTACACAACAACTAACTCACTTTCGAACTTTCTTAAAGAACTAACTATTTTAGGGAACGGCCTATAACTAACTACGGTAACGAATTCTCGTAAAGAACTCCCTATCGAATTCTCGTGCAGAACTGCATATCCAATTCTCGTGAAGAACTAACTTGTGAATCGGTAGCTTTTCGTATTTATAGGGCGTCTGCGTTACGTAGTTTGTTGATAGCGTGATTTTTTCTTAGGTCAGCCGATTAGAACTTGTGTTTTTCAAGAAAAAGATTGCAAAACAAGAGTCTCGTGATCGTGACGTGGTGTTTGGCAGGACTTAGGTATACCCAAAGAGAGGCCCCGATCCGAAGTTGTTGATTCTAACTTGAAACAAATACATAGAATTTTCTGCGGATTTTCGTTTTCCTACCCTGACTGAGCCTCTGACTTGGCTGTTGTAAACAAGAAGGATTTTTTTCTAAGAATCT
Organism: Polydrusus tereticollis; assembly: GCA_963920685.1. Lineage (NCBI taxonomy): Eukaryota > Metazoa > Arthropoda > Insecta > Coleoptera > Curculionidae > Polydrusus > Polydrusus tereticollis. The sequence goes on from OY987332.1 coordinate 100,908,424, forward strand.
TTTTGGGTGGTGGTACCATGACGTATTGCACAACTTGTTTTCTGGCTGAGGTGATCTTACCGAAATATTTTGGATTTCATTTTGTAGTCGCGAGTCAAAGTGAATGCCAGTGTCTTACAGTACTTCTTCATTTGTTTAAGACTTAGCTGCTTAAAGGTAACCAACAGTAAATTTTCCATTATCGTTTACAATAAAAAAAAATTGATTTTGTTCCGCCACATTTTCTCCACATTAGGACGATTAAACATTTACAAGTAGTGATTTTACAGTAAAGGTGTTTAACAATAGATAAGTTACTAAGTCATATGTAGGATGTAGGTACTAAAATGTTTCTCAGTAATAGGTAAGTAGGAATTTACTTAATTTATAAAACCATAAGATTCACTTTTTAACGTTGCTTTGTCATTTTATTGATTTAGTTGGCATTAAAGATATTTATTATTATTATAATATTAAAATAAAACCATTCCGCGTTGTACAGGGTGTTTCTTAAGGGTGGCCACCGACCAATTTTCGAAACTCCTGGGCATAGATAGGTATTCAGAGAAAAAGTTATTACTAAAATGCAGGCCATGAGAAAATCCTGAAAAATTATATTTAAGTTCCGCATTTAGCCACAAGGGCCACCAGTTAAAAAGTACATATTAAAATTCTAAATTTCTTGAAAAATTTCACATTAATGGTGTTTTGAAACTGAATAGACTGTACTTTTCTTTAATTTTAACTGAACTTCGCTTTGTTATTATAGTGCTCTTACCATTGGATATGACTTTGAGCCTTGTTGTCCCTTTAAAATCACACAAAATTAGAGCACTACCGTTTGCGACTTAACGCGTCCATGATCTTTTTAGAAGTGTCTGTTCATCCGGAAGTCTGCCGTGATTGGTCCATTCCAGACAGCACAATAAATGACGAGCGAAATTTGAATATAGTTAAGTAAAGCACTGGGTTCATAACATACCGCCCGCCTTGAAATTAGACACTAACTTTCGAAAACACTTTCTTTATATGGTATTATTGTCAAACGGAAGCACGCATACTTTGGAAAAAGCTCTTTTCACAATGCCATTTAAAGTTTTGATCGTAGCGACACGAGCAATATTGTCCCTGCCTTGATGAACCTCTACAATTCGACCCATCTTCCATCATCATCATCATCATCTGTGGCTTCACAACCTATTTTTGCCGACACGACCACACGTCTCTATCCTTCTCTATCAAGCATCCGATCGGGGCCATCTTCGATTTTCATGGCTTTTAGGTCCTTTGTAATATTGTCTTTCCATCTGAGGCGGGGCCGACCTAATGGACGTTTTCCCCCTGGAACCTCCTCCCACACCAGTTTTACCATTCTATCATCTGGCATTCTTTAAACGTGTCCTGCCCACTGTAGTCTCCTGGCCTTTATTTCGTTTATTATGCTGGTATCCGTGTGGAGTTCTTTGAGTTCTTGGTTGGTTTTTATTCTATATTGCCCTGTGTTTTCGTCTCTAGTTGGGCCAAATATTTTTCTTAGCACTTTCCTTTCATATACCTTAAGTCGTTCTTCGCTTGCAACCGTTAGTGTCCAGGTCTCACATCCATACATTACGACATCCTACATCTTCCATCGTAATGGGCTAACATTATCTTCGTGTAGCACAACCATGAGTCCAGACTTAAGTTGCTCTGGATCATTTAACATCCACTTATTTCTCTGCTGCAACGTGTGAAGATATTCTACGACCCATCGTCGCCAAAAACTCTGGGTTATACGTTGAACAGTTTGAAATTTATCGAGTCGATTTAAGGGAATATCTTCAACATTTTCTTTTGGTAATGAATTTAGCTTTTCTCCAATTAAGAAGTGTCCAGGTGTGAGAGCGTCCAAGTCGTTAGGATCTTGGGATAATGGCGAGATAGGACGGGAATTGAGGATAGATTCGATTTGCATAATAACCGTATTAAACTGTTCATAATCAAGATGTAAATCACTCACAACCCTTGCTCAATGATGCCTCATACATTTAACCGCTGATTCCCATAACCCTCCAAAGTGAGGCGCCCTGGGTGGTATAAAATGCCACGATAAACGATTGTTATTTAAATAACTTTGAAAATCGTCATCCTTGCTGATTGTTGTTAATGCTGCGTGCACTCTTTCTATTTCATTTGCTGCTCCCACAAGATTTAATCCATTGTCTGACCAAATTTCTTTAGAAATACCACGTCTGGCAAAAAACCTTTTTAATGCATTAACAAACATGGGGGTTGATAAATAACCACATAATTCTAAATGGACTGCCTTCGTGGAGAAACAAACAAATATGCAGATATAAACTTTGAAAAGTTTTTTACTACGTAATGTACCATCTTTAATAATAAATGGACCTGCGAAGTCGCACCTTGAAATATAAAACGAGCGTGAAGGTGTAACTCTGGGTCCTGAAAGTTGTCCCATCAGTGGAGATAAATACTTTGGTTTTGCTCGGAAACACAAAACACATTCCCGAATAACCCTTTTTATCATATTTTTCGCATTAACCGGCCAAAATTTACTTCTAATAGAAGCTAAGACGGGTTGAACACCACCGTGTAAAGTTCTTTTATGTTCATTGCGAATAATAATAATAATAATAATAATAAATCGTCTTTATTCAGATATTCTTAATAACAAAAAAAAAAAAAATATATTAATATATAATTAACAAAAGTAGATAGAATACATCTGAAAGGGCGAAGTGTCGTCCGTGTAGCGGGCGTTTTTCTACTTAACCACGAGAAAGTAAATATAAAAGTTAATTACTTTAACAACACTAATGTAATCTATTAAATAATACACATATTATTATATACTACCAGGCAAGACATCCATACAACGTATTATATCAAGAAGTTAATCATTGAAACATCATCAATCAAGACGCGGATTAACCTAAAAAAGTACAATATTGACATTCAACCCAAAAGCATTCCCTATGAGTTCATCCAGAAGCAACAACACTGCACAGCCAGCATATTTTATTTCCAGAGATCAGGCCTGTGAGAGAAGTTCCATCTTAAGTTTCTTTTTAAAGTTTAATATATTATAGTCATAGAAGTCATTCGGAATATCGTTATAATTACTACTAAACTGGAAAGTGAAAGAGTTCTTAAAAACTGCGGTAGTGTGTTTAGGTATGACCATAAGGTTTCTATTCCGTGTGTTAAGGTTATTTATATGCTTGAACTTAGTGAGCTTATTTAAAAGATATGTTGGTTGCTTGTTGCTTAGTATACGGTGGCCCAGGGTCAGAAGATGGAGGTGTCGAAGTTTGTCCAGTCTTAGCCGACCACTTTCTAAGATTTTATTTCTAGTGCTATCGTATTTTCGGATACCAAAGGCGAAACGAAAACAGCTGTTCTGGATCTTTTGAAGTCGATTTTTATCAAGAACAGTTAAGCAGGGACCATAAACAGAATCGCAGTATGATAATTTTGATATTATTAACGCCTCGCACAGTTTCAGTTTCAAGGCAGAGTTTAAAATCTCGCGACTATTGTATAAAAACTTTAAAGTTGTATAGGAGGTTTGGCAGAGGTAGTTGACATGTTTGGTAAACCGCAGGTTGGTGTCAAACCAGACTCCTAGATTTTTACACTCGGCAACAAAAGCGAGACTTTGTCCATCAACATTAATTTGAAGTTGCTCGGCGGCAATGTTTCGTAATTTTTTTGGTCCGAATAGCGTAACCGAAGACTTTAGCGCATTCAGTTTTAGATTGTGCGCACAGGATATATCGACTAAAGCTTTTAAATCACTATTAATTTGTTCATTGGCAGTGGCACACTGTAAGTTTTTAACTTCTAGATAGATCTGGGTGTCGTCAGCGTAGTGGTGGATTTTACAGTTATTAAGTACACTGTAAAAATCTGCTGTGTAAATTGAGAATAACAGTGGAGAAAGTATGGATCCCTGTGGAACACCAGATTGAATATTAAGAGGACTAGAGGACAGTGCATTGTAAACGACTCTTTGCGATCTGTTACTTAAAAAACTTTGAATCAGTGACACAGAAGAGTTAGAAAACCCAAAATAAGATAGTTTATCACATAGTATGCGATGGTCAAGGGTATCAAATGCCTTGCTATAATCCAAGAGTACCAGGCAAGTAGCCATGCCCTTATCATGGTTTCTTAGAATATCATCGGTGATATTAATTAGGGCCGTTGTTGTACTGTGCTTAGGTCGAAAGCCAGATTGCACTGTAGGTATAATGTGGTTTGAAAGGACGTATTCTGACATCTGTTTGTACATAATTCTTTCTAAGATTTTCGAGAGCGTTGGCAAAATACTGATAGGTCGAAGTTGACCATAATTTTCTGGGTTCGAAACCTTAGCCAAAGGTAAGACATTGGCATTTTTCCAAGTATCTGGGAAGATATTTGAGGAAAGGACTGTGTTTATGATGTGTGTTATATGTTCACTTAAATGTGGAAATATTAGGTGTAACATTGTCAGGGATATATGATCCGAACCTGTGGCAAAGCTTTTTATGGAATTTAGCTGTGTTCTCGTTTCATTGCTTGTTATCTGAGAGAATTGAAAATGTACATTATGTTGTGAAGGGGCACCATTATATTTATTCAGAAGGCTTAATTGGTGATTTGATTTGTTTACCACAGGCACCGCTGTAAAATTTTTATTAATTTCATCAACATTCTCCAGGTTTGATGGTAGATCAGTGTTGGCTTTATTTTTGACTACTTGTAATGATCTAAGGGTATTCCAGGTTTCCTTTGAACCTTTGTTGCGCAGAACGTATTCCATGTGCGCCCTTTTTTCGCGTTTAATTGCACCCGCAGTATAATTCCGCAGCTCTTTATAATAGTCAAAGTGTATTATTTGCTTTGATTTTTTAAATCTGTCATACGCTCTGTCCCGAATCTTAATCATATTCTTTATAGTGTCAGTTAGCCACGGAGCTGGTGGTTTAGAGACTCTTTTGGTGCATATAGGTGCAAAAATATCAAATACTTCAATTATTTTTTGTGTAATGTATTCCACCATCATATTAGAGCACGTAAGATTGTAAATATGATCCCAGTTGATATTATGAAGATATGCAGAAAAATTATTGTCATTAAAATTTTTGAAATTACGAAAGGTAACAAGTTTAGAAGACTTCTTTTCCTTTATTTTGTTTATTCTGCAGGCAGTTGCGCAATGATCAGATATTTCTGTATGAAGGTCGTTTACTGTTACACTGTTAACAACTACATCCTCTGAAACCATTATTACGTCCAATAAAGAACTAGATGTGCTAGTAATTCTGGTAGGTACAGAAATTATTTGATTGAGGTTATACGCAATTATAAAGTCATTAAAAAGTTCGACACTCCTAATATTTGGTGATAATAAGTTGATATTCATATCCCCGGCAACTAAGATAGAATCACAAGTAGGGATCAGCTCAGAAATGGAATTTTCTAGAGATTCAATAAAGCTCACAACATGGCCCTTAGGGGGTCGGTAAACTATTCCTATACTATATTTTTTCCCCTTCAGCTTTAGAGAGATCCATAGCTGTTCTGAGTGGGGTTCAATTTTATTAAAAATTTGTTGAAATTTTATCTTCCTATTTATGTAGATACCCACGCCTCCGCCCCTGGAACCTCTGTCAGCTCTCACAAAGAAATAACCCTTGATCGACACACTGTCATTTAAGATATCATTAGTAAGCCAGGTTTCCGATACCCCAAATACATCAAAATTCTCCGATATAATAAAATCATTAAAATGGTTGAAGCCCGATGTAAGAGATCTCACATTTAAGTGGCCGAACTTCATGACTAGGCAGGCTGTTTATTGAATTGCTGCTGCCTAAACCTATTCTATATAAAAAAAGAAAAAAAAATATATCTAATACAAACATAAACAGTCCCAAGTATTTTATTCTTTAGTAGGCAGGTAAAAAAACAATAAGATAAGAGACCGATAAGGCATACAAAGGATCAAAATCAAGCGACAGCAAGCGACACGAGTTTAAAGTAAAAAAAAAAATATTTATAAATACACTGAATTGTTGCAAATGAATTAAATATCTTTAAAGAAACAACAGAAAAAATTATAGTCTATAAGATTTTTATTGCTTAGCAGTGTTTTTGTTGAAATTTGATCGGGTGGCATACCCCGATGACGAAGCCTTTCTGGTGTTTGGAGGTAATTTGCTCGGGGGGAATTCGAATTTGCGTTTATTATCACTGTTACTGACAATATTTGGGGCCTGGGGTTCTTGAGCGGGCTTAGGGTCTTGATTCTGATTATTATGAGCCTGTTGCGAAATGTCGTCGATTTCTTCGGTAGAGTCGCCGTCAATCAGGGGCTGGGAAGGAGTATTAGGCTCACTTACTATTGTCCTGGCAGGCGGGGGGGTATAGTAGCCCGACCCTCGTCCTGCTTTAGCCTGATTTATATCTGAGGAAGTATACCAAGTACCGTCGATCATAAGTTTCCTTCCCCGTAAGCTGGCGTTTTGATTTTTTGCTCTAGCCTCCTTCAATGCTTCAACTAACACCTTCCTTTCGTTGCGGTCCTCAATAATTAAGTCCTCGTTGATAAAGACACTTGTGCCCTTAAGCTGCGCTCTTTGACGCAGTATCAGTTGCTTATGGAAGTTGTTTATTAAGGTCACAAGGATTGGACGACTTCTATTGCTTTTCCTTCCCAGGCGGTAACAATTAGTAAAATCCCTCGTACATAAGTTCACTTGCAGCTTTTCGTTCAAAAGCACAACAAAGCTTTCGAGTACGTTCTCTTGAGTCTCATCATCCTCCTCCACAATACCATATATTACCAAATTGTTTTTCTTAATTTGTCTTTCAGTTGTTTTAAGGCGGTTGCGAAGTACAGCGTTTTCAGTCTGTAGTTTGTCGACTTGCGACTTGAAATCGTTTACTTCCTTGTTGATTCGTAAAGCTAAATCCGCTATGTCCTTCTCTATGTTATTAACCTTTTGAGTTAGGTTGGTATTCACTGTGTTGATAAGGTTATAAATGTCCTTAAGGGAGATATCTTTATCCATAGTAATTAGTAATTGAAAATAAGTAGGTATGCATTCAAATACATGTATGTATAGTATATAGATATGTATCAAGCGACCAGTTATCATAGAACTTTAGTAGAATTTGTAATCCAGGAGAAAACATAAACAAAAAAAAAAACATAGAGACAGGGACACACGCTTCACGTCCAGGGGTCGGTCAGGACGACTTTTACTAAACTAACACAAACCAAGAGGACCACTAAAAAAGGGAGTACACATATGGTAAGAGTAGGCAGTTTAGTTATATTAAAGCAAGTTAATAAAAATGTATAGGTGACAATTAAAATCAGTTTCAAACATAAAATATAGTAGCTTGCAAAATAAATGGCATTTCGGAACACAGCGGTTATAAGTACTGCGCTAGTGAAGGTCGGCGCATGGTTGGCGCCAAGAGTAAAATTGAGGTTATCTGGCTGCCTTACTAGTAATTTTGCTTAAAAACTTACAGGTTTCGGGATCCTTTACTAAACTCTGTTAACACCCCACTCTACACTCGTGCACAAATACTTTTCACAAAATAAAATCTGGTATATACACAATAAACGGCACTTATATCATAAGCAACAAGACAACGTCATGCTAAATACTACGTTCTCTAATAAGTTAAGTAAAGAAATGTTTATTTGGTAATAAAATTTGAGGCTTTTGATAACTATCTATGTTTGCGTTAGCTAACCTACCACCTACTCTTATAAGTCCTGGGTTATCTAGGTATGGATTTAAACTAAGTATATTACTTTTCCGTGATATTTGTTTTTGCTTAGATAGATAGATAGATAGATAGATATTTATTTAAACTTACATAAAAATTTCACATGTCACGATTTTAAAATACAATTAAAAATAATTTAAAAATAAAAATACATTGATGTACACAAGCACACAAGGAGATAAATCATGAAATTACATTGCAATTAAAAAATTCTTCAATGGAGTAAAAAGACTTTTTAATTAAAAATTTCTTCAGTTTTACCTGAAAAACTCGCGCAGACAAACTCTTCCAGGCCATTGGAATCCTGTTGTAAAAATTAGGAGCATAGTAAGTCATAGAAAATCGACTCTTACTTAGACGAGAAAATTCTGGTATTAAATAGGAAGCATTTCAAGTATTATATTCATGCACCTCACTATGACTTTGAAAACGGTCCAAGTTCTGTCTAATCCACAACAGAGATCCATATATAAATAAAGATGGAAATGTTAATATTTTTAGTTCCACAAACTTTAATCTTACATCAGCACGAAAAGGCATGTGCGTGATAATACGGACTGCTTTTCTTTGAAAAGAAAATATTTTTTGTGCCTGTGGAGAGTGACCCCAGATTAGAATTCCGTAAGACATTATAGAGTGAAACAAACTGAAATATGCATTCATACATGTACTCTGATTCGCGATGGGCCTTAAGTTTCTAAGTAGATAAAGATTTTTTGACAATTTGTTACCAAGAAATTCCACATGTTTTTCCCACAGAAGCTTCTGGTCCATGACAATACCCAGAAATTCAACCACTTGTGTGAAAATAAGTGTTTGGGTTTTGCTTTCATTTAATGAGAGAGAGTTGGCTGCGAACCACCCAGAAACCTCCGACTGCGCTCCCAACATTTCATCCTGAAGTGCCAGAAGATCAGAATTTACGTTGATCAGAGTGGTATCATCAGCGTACAACACAAGACCAGTACCAGTACCAGTACCCTTATTTGAGGCCGAGACTTTGTGTCCTTTGTTAAAAAATATAACCAGTACCAGGGACAACAGTCGAAAGATCATTTACATAAATGATGAATAGGACAGGTCCTAGCACCGATCCCTGCGGCACTCTAACACCAACGGCACCCAATTCAGATAATGTATCGTTAAAATACATACTCTGACAACGATCTGCTAAATATGATTGAATAAGTGATGCACTATTATTACTGAACCCATAATGTTTTAGTTTCATAATCAAAGTCGCATGCGAAACGCAGTCGAAGGCCTTGTTAAGGTCACGCCCGCAAAGCCTTCACTCTCAAACTCCCTTGTTATGGTATCAACCAAATTTAAGATAGCCAATTCAGTGCCCTTATTGGCACGAAAGCCATACTGGCATGGATCAAACATCTCATGGGCTTCCATGTATAAATAAATCTGCTTTGCAAGGATTATTTCGAAAATTTTCGCTATCACTGGAATAATGCTTACCGGTCTTTAGTTACTACACTCTTCGACTGATCCGCTTTTATATATGGGAATAAACTTTGAAGTTTTGAGATGCTGTGGAAAATAAAATAACTATTTTTAACACAATCATTGTATAATCTAGTTAAGGGGAAAATAAGCTTATTTTTTATGTTCTTAATTAAGCCCACAGTTAAACCATATATGTCCCTACTATCACTATTCTTTAAGGCATCAATAGCATGCCTCACCATATTTGGTGTAATATCAGAAAAAGGGAAGCTAGTCACAGAACTCCGATTGAGAAAATCGCGTGGTAAGTCACTAGTGTTTTTCAATTTATTTGCTATGTCCAGAGGCTGATTTATAAAGAAATTATTCATAGTATCTGAATCTAAACTATTTGGAACATTTTTGGTTTTAGCAGGTCGAAAGTGGTTAATAACATCCCACATTGCTTTTACTTTATTTTGTTTAGAATGAATATAATTTTCATTAGCAGCTTTCTTTGCATCTGCGACCCTCTTTCTATAATATTTTCTGAACTCCAAGAATGCACTCCTGTTGGATCTACTCGGAGTAAGTCTATAAACCTCATTTAAAGAATATAACTGTGTTCTTAAAGTTTTTAATTCATCATTATACCAAGCAACATGACTTGTTTTAAATTTATTTAATTTTAAAATCTTTTCTGGAAATGCTACTTCGAGCGCTCATAATTATATGAAAAAATTTCTCAAACTTCACATCTAGGTAAGTCATAATTATTCAACTTTACAAATGAAAAATCGCAATTTTCTATTTTATTAAAAAACACCAATAGGCCACCCTGCATTATTGGTGTTATAATTTTTTTTTCAAGTTTTACTTTGTCTGAAGGAAAAATTACATTAATTAATACCGCCTTATGATCAGACAGCTGCATATCAACAACTGTTGCTGTAAAAGGCAATATATGGTAAAAATTGATAAGAATATTGTCAACAGTAATATGTTAAGTGCATGTAAAATTGCTGAAAATCATGCATGAACGTTTGTTGCCCTAGAAACAGCTTGAATGCATTTTTATTGTTATTTACCAAAAAGTGCCCGACCGAAGGGAGGGCACTTTTTAAGGTAAATAACAATAAAAATGCATGAAAGCTGTTTCTTTAGGGCAACAAATCTGAGTGCATGATTATCAAGCCATTTTACATGCACGAAATATATTTTTTAGACTATTTCCTGAATGAAAAACTAAAAACGAATCATTTTGATAAATTGACGCGAAATTGTCAAAGCAGAAATTTCAACTTGTTGTGACAGTGACGGTTATTCTCGTAGGTAACCAACAATGAAAAACCAGAAGAGTGCAATTTTCAACAGTAATATACCGATAGAGGAGGCGTCTTATCGGTAATACCGATGTTTTTAACAAGAAATCGATTTTCTGACAAATTTTTACGAAATGTAATTTTTACTTATAATCTGATATGATCCCGAGAGCTTTAGCTCGAGGGTCTTATCTTTGATTATAAGTAAAAATTACATTGAGTGAAAATTTTCTTGGAAAATCGAGTTTCGAGTGAAAAACGAAGGTATGAAGATAAGAAACCGCCTCTAGAGGTGTATTTTATTGGATAATTTACTGAACATAAAAATGAAGGCCGTCTGATAAAGGTAAATATACAAGTTAGAGGTGTTACTAATTTTTTATTTAAGTAAAAAAGCTACAAGCGTCTTTTCGAAAGCGTCTTTTCGAGCTAGCGGTAGTCTTATCGGGTAAGACGACCGTTACCAAGGTGGTTGCTATGAAAATGAGCGTTTTGATTGGTTCAATAAAAGTGAGGTGAATTATCAGCTCAATCGCGACCGAGGGCTGATTTTCACCGAAAATCAAGTGAAAAGCGCATTGTAGTTACAGTATATGAGGGAAATAGTCAATACAATTTGGTCCCCTATGAACTGATGAAGCCAATGGAATCGAGTTTCCCGCAATGACTATTCCGGTTCTTCGACATTAAATTTTTTAGAAAAAATTGTGTGGGGATTCTCAAGCTAGCGCTAGTACTTGGCTTGGCTGCTTATTTTCATTTTTTTTATATTGATATTTAGGGCTGCATTTCTATCTTCATCGACATATTCTCTTAAAGGGTCATCCCTCAGATTATTTTCATCATTAGAAGGACTTACTTAAGACGTAAGTGGTCTAACTAGTTCATTCCCATTCATAAGATCTTCATTTAGTCATTTTATATTGATCTAGGGTTCTAGTCTTGCTCTATACGTTAATATTACAGTGTTCACATCTTCATTATTTATTGCACCCAAATCAACTCTTATTACATGGCCATAAGTGGATTAGATGGTGCTGCTAATGGCCACTACAATGGCTGTAGAGTTTCTTGATTGAAAAGCACTTACGATTTGTATTTACGTAATTTATTTTTACAACGATTTTTGTTAAACTATTATAATATCGTATAACAAGCGACAAGTCACCTTTCCAAAAAACCCATTACGATTGTCTCTGGTAAAAACACCTGATTCTCGCGTGATTGCAGATCTTCTCCCGGTTGGTTGCCGTTTTAGTTCTTGTCGCCGTCTTCTTATCCAAGGGATGGACGTCGAATTGTAGTTCTGCCGCTTCTTGATAGATGGAGATAGTGGACTGTATTTTTAATTTGTCTGATAATACGAGGGATGAACAGTAAGATCGAACACTGGCCATATGTAGAAACTTATTATCTAAATGTATAAGTGGTGACTCTGCCCTACTTCTACTTATTTTATTTTGTCTGCTGTAACTCATAAAATTTCTAGGTTTTTAGCAGCCAAAAAAAAAGGGCGTAGCACCCAAAAATTGTTTACCTCCGGCGCATTTTTTATAACTGGGGTGTAATCTTCGGTTTTTAATTGGTCACTCTGGTTCCAATTAGAAATGATTGTCACGGAATACAACAGTTTCCCCTAAACATAAGCTTAAGCAAAGTGTACCTGTTTTCATTTGTTTCAGATTTCTCCATCTTGATGTCTAGTTCTTCGTTTTTCAACTTCCACTCTGTATAGTTCAAATTGTACATTTCATCGCATCCATTTACTGCTTCACTCTCTTCAACTTTAACCTCTGGCTCTGTTTGATCAGGAAATATTTGTTTGCCCCTGCAAAACATAAAATTGTTTGGATTACCGTATTCAGCGAATTTTTTGCAAATTTTTTTCTTATAACCTAATTTGAGGTCACTGATTACAAATCCGAAGTTTTTTTTTTATGTTACAACCGGCTTCCTGAAAGATTAAAAAGCATAATAACCTTAAATTGTTTGTAACATAATGAAAACTTCACTTAGGCATACATTAATTAGTTTGTAAGTAATCCACTCTAGGTACTGAAAACGGTGGTAACTGTGCAATTACCCTCGATGCCAGAGTTATAACAAGCACAGTTTAGAATTTATAATTTAAAAATTGTATTACTTATACAAAAGAAATTAAGTTTAAAAAAAAATTAAAAGACACCCTCCATACCCCTTGTGAGGGTACCTACCACGAACTGGAACTAGGTAGAACTATCGTGATACTGAACAGTACTAAAAAATGATACCTGATGAAGGTCAGGATGCAGTTCTTACTAATATTTGCGCAGCTTACTCTGTGCTAAAACTAAGGTCCTCACTACATTCATAAATTATTATTGTATAAACTATGTTAAAATATTTATTTTGGGTGCATTTTTATTTATAACAATTTATTTATTCTGCTAATATATCAGTAAGTTTTATAGATTTATATATTAGGTTTCATTATTTAATTTTTAGTATTTCAGATATTTTTACACTCCTTAGGACGATTCGGAATAAACGAGTTGAACTATAAAGATACGAGAAAGAACCGAAAATAAGAGTTGTAAAAATAATAGTAACTCCGTTAGAAAACTTTTGGTTATAAAATAATTTCTAATAATGGTACTTTAGCTTGGCCGGCGAGGTCACCAGACCTTACACCTCCAAATTTTTATTCATGGGGATACGCAAAAAAGAGGTACATGAAGTTTTTCCTCTAGAAAATCGAGAAGTTCTTACCAGAATCAACACCTTAAGAAGAGTAACCCGTAAAGTCATATCGCAGTGTAAAAAATGTGTGATAAATGGAGAGAGATATGTGCGGTAAGATTTTTGTGTCTTTATTTATTGTATTACTATGTAAGCAAAATAAAATACAAAATATTTTGATTAAGACCCAGATAACATCTTACCCATTTGAAGCTGTACATGGAATCTGATGTAGATTATTATCGGCGATAAGTTCTCCTATGGGCCGAGTGTTAGCTTCCCTAGAAGAAAAAAAATTGGTATTTATTAAAAATATTAATGTTAAATTAAATAATAATTACAATTTCAGGTGGCATAAATTTATGGCTCCAACGACTTAATACTGATGGACAAAGACAGTTACTCATAAAAAAAAAGTCTATATTATGTCGCCTACATCAAACGGGCCTGACTTAAACTGCGTCATGAGACAACAGAAAAGGTTGAAAGGAATATCGTCGGCTTAGTGAGAAAACCGCGTAACTCCATTTCAGAAAATTTTACAGGAAACAATAAAAACTATATTATTTAGGTTGTGTTTGCGTTTCAACTGGCTAACTTTTATGGTTTCGAGTTTAAGACAAAATACGTCGAAATTTGTTCAAACAAATAATTTTGAGCAAATTCAGGCAATTTAAATGGACTTACGCATTTTTCCAAAAAAATTTCAAATAATCGTTAGGAGTTACGCGATTTTCGTTAAGAAAACCAATAAGTTTATAGGAATCAAAAAATTTATTTCAAACTAAAAACAAATAGGTATTTTAAACTAACATCAATCTTTGCAAACTAAACGAGTGACTTGAACTTAAAAAATAATCCTAAAAATAAACCTAAGTGTAGTTAACAGTATAATAATATGTTTATTTTATTAAATAGCTTAAAACTTTAACCAAAAACTAAGCTTCAAAGTCTTTAGAAACAAATAATATCTAGTTAGGTAGGTTATAATAATATTTCTACTATAAAGCGTTCAGTTTTCAGGAACACAACTTAAAGGTATATATTATCTAGAATCTAGGTACTTTACTCGTATGGAAGTTCATCATAAAATTTATGATAATCTTCTAAGAGCCCTGCTTTTAGTATCTGAAGGTGGTTGTACTTCTCTTTTTTTATTTTTCTTCGTTGGACGTACAAAGGGGGCAAATCGTTGAATTTGCAGGGAATAATTTTTTTAATTACTCTGCTGTCCAACTTACTAAACCCATGAGTATGTCTTAACTTAAAAAATATTTCACCATTAGATAAATATTGAAGTGCTTTTATGTCGGTAACAACAGGATCACCTACAGCTCGACCTGGGCGAATTGAATTGTAAAATTTTAGACCATCAAATTTCTTAAAAAAGGTATGATTTAAGTATTTAACTTCATAAGGCGCAGGATTTTGTCTGGCTTTTATACAATGATAGACATAATCAGCAGGAAGATTAATTTTACAAGCTCGTATCTGGCGCTCAATGGTCGAATGCATCGAGTCTACTTCCATTTGCGTATGGCCCTTACATAGATATTTTTGAGTTATTTTTATATTGTGAGTTATGCATAAATTTAAAAAAGCGTTAGATAAGGTAGAGTTACGATTTTGACCTGTACAGCCATCACTATAAAATATTAGTTCCTGCAAATCATTCTGTGATGCTATTTGAGATTCCACAAAGTAGGATAATATACTAGAGAATTCATTGGATGTTATGCTACCTTCGCTTTCATTCCATAAGAAGCAAAATCCTTCATGACTTTTTAGATTGTACAAGGTAAAGTTGTGCACAATTAATTTTGTTTTGTAATACATGGCTGATACATTTGATTTAGGACTCAACAATACAGATTGCAGATCCATTGCATAAACGTTTACCTTTAAATCAGTTGCAGATTTGTCCTTTTCTTTTTCTTTCCGTGCTTCTTGCTTTAAAGTTTGATGTTCAAGGTATTTTTCTTCAGACAAATTTTGTGTTTTATAAGCTTCACATACGTCACAGAGATCT
This sequence comes from Polydrusus tereticollis, assembly GCA_963920685.1. NCBI lineage: Eukaryota > Metazoa > Arthropoda > Insecta > Coleoptera > Curculionidae > Polydrusus > Polydrusus tereticollis. The sequence continues at coordinate 100,923,706 of OY987332.1, forward strand.
TTTTTAGGGGTGTACAAAGATATATTTAATTCTTCAAATATTTTACAAAAAGTAAAAATTGACGAGCATTCCAGTTTTTCTTCCACACAATATTTATTTTTAAAAAACCTATACAATTCGGCTTTAGTATGCCACATTGGCTCCAAATACATTTTTTTTGTTGAAGATCGGCAGTAGTGGCTTTCCAATTTAGGAAGCGATTGTAAAAACTTGTACACGGCACCATTTTTTCCTTGAAAATTTATTTTTCGTACCTCACTTTTTCTGCTAATGGTGGCACCATCGGCAACAATGTGATTTTCTTCTCTAGGAAATAATTTACCATTCTTAATATAATTTAGAACCATAGTCTCTTTTAAACCCAGCGTACCAAGAAACATGCGCTTACAAACCCTTGTGGTTTCTAAACCAACTTTTAAAAAGTACTTTATAGATAAATTTCTTTTGGATAATATATTATTTTTACCTCCTCTTCTTCTTTTAACGTTCTCACTTTTTACTAGTGTTTGCACTTGTACCTGTCTCTGGCCCCAATTTAAGTCATTCCAAAAGTGTTGGAAAATTTTTAATCGGTTTTCTGCTGTCATTTTCTGACAAAGTATCACACATTTCTTCTTACTAAGGGTACAGTTACAAGGATTCGCTAAAAATTTACCCGGTTTTTGAATATTATAATCCCAATCTTCTTCATTTTTTTTCTTGCCCATGTAAGGTAATCCTTTTAAACGCTTTTCTTTGTTTTCATTGTTTTTCCATCCTGAAGGCATTTTTCTTTTATTTCTCACTTTGATATTTAAAATATTTTCAGTTCTTTCAATATTCGCGGTTTGATCTCCAACTACTCCAACAGCATCTTCATGTGGTTCAAAATCGTCATCACTTTCAGGATAATCAGAGTTTTCGTTTTCAGGAACAGGAACATAAGTTTTATCAGAATCATCTTCATCAGAAATTCCTGTAATATTGTTTAACTCTACCGGCACTTCGGTATTATTAACATCTAATAATAGAAGATTCTCGGATGTAACTACTTCATCAATGTTCGCCGCTTGATCTGGAACAGGCAGTACCTCTTCTGCTTCTATGATATCAACAATACCGTCATAATAACGAGATCCTTCGAAAATTTCGTCTTCGGGAATGGGAAGATTCGTTTTGCCAGAACTATTTCCTTCATCAGGGTTTTTAGTAATATTGTCTAACTGTACAGGTACTTCGGTTTTGTTAAGATCTAATCCTAATAAAACATGTTCGGACGGATATATTTCATAATTATTTGAGTTTAAATTGTGGGGTTCTCCTAAATCACATTCAATTAATGCAGGTGTTAGTATTCCAGTGTCTTTACTTACAATAAAGCTACCACTCTTCGATGCTTGAATCGCTAATAACAATATTTTTTCCGCACGCGAGGCCATTTCTGTAATTGAAAAGAAAGTAATTTTTAGTTTTATTTTCTTGTGCAGTCTAAATTTTAAAATAAATTCCTAGGTACCGATATCTCTATAATATTTTAAAACATACTGTAAAGATAAAAGTAAATTAAAACGTGGAAGACCACGTATCTCCATCGGTAAGGAAATAAATCTAATTTTGAAAACCGCGTATGTCCACGTTATAATTCAAGTCAAGTAAATTACCTTTAGATTTTATTTTCTTTATTATGTAAAGTTAAATAATATATTAAGAAACAAGTCTGCGTTCTATTAAACTAACTATTTGTTTTAAATATAATATTTTCAAAAACTTACCGGTAAAAATCTCACAACGCGAGCCACACACGCTTCAAACATATATACCAACTAGGAGTTACGCGCTTTGCTATTTTAAAGACAGAGGGTTGGAGTTAAGTTGTTTTCAATAATTAGCGTTTGAGCGGGAACACGCATCTACACACGTGTGAAGTTTTCTGAATTGATAGGTTAAATAATTTCTTACAAGATGGCACCACAATATCAATTTGCTTAAAAATGGGAGTTACGCGGTTTTCTTACTAAGCCGACGATATGTTGTTCAAAGAGTGAGACAAATAGCAGAAGTTAAAGAACGGATAAATCATCTTCAGTTAAAGCTCCCAATATTTATTAACTATGCTGATAACACAAACTGAATAACAGGAGGCAAAAATGTGTGTCAGCTTGTGGTGAAAAGTAAACATTTTTTTGGTAATGTATATAAATGGATTACAGAAAATAGATTGATCCTAAGAACAGATAAAACTAATTTTTTCAAAACTAAACAATCCAATGTGCAAAACATCGAGGAATCAGAAATAACTAACTAAATATTTGGAAGTTAATAGAAGCATTGAATGGTCTTTTCGTATAAACCAAGTTGTAAAAATTTTGAACTGTGTATGTTATGAAAGATGGAGAAGGGCACAATATAATAATGAAAAAACACTGAATTTAATTTTGAGTTAATTTAAATGTATGGAATTATCGTTTGGATTTGGAATTTACTCAAACATGCAAAATCATCTTTAAAACTATGGGGATTATGACTGTATATGCCATTCAAATTTTTACATGTCTTATGCTTATTTATAGAAACAAAAATTTATTTGAATTAAGCAGTACCTACTAATAACTAGTGTTCTAACAGATCAGATCATCTTAATAACCCTAAACATCTCATTCAACTCTACAAGAAGAGCGAGAATATATGTGTGTAAAGCTGTAGAATAAGTTACCAGAACAGTTAAAAGATCTTCAGAGTCAAAACTACGTTAAAGCTGAATTTAGAAAATTACTTGTAAATTTGGAACCCAATTGTCCGAGTGATTATTTAAATATGTAAAGTGTAAATGTGCCGTGACGATGTTTCACTTTGTTATTGTTACTGTAACAACTTTGAAACGAAGATTTGTTGAATTTGAATTTAAGTATTTTTTACTGTTAAGGTGACTTTTAAGAAAAGTTGTAAAACAAACATTAGGTTGTGTGGTATCAAATTATTCCTAAAAAATATGCTTTCTTCTAATGCCAATGATTATGTTGCAATTTGGAACAAACACCGGTTTTAATAGAAAAAATGATTAATTTTCATGCATGTATAGTGCGCCACCCCTGACCTGTCTCTATTCTAGGTAATCCAGAGGTAGAGGCAACTGCAACTTCTGAATGGGGGGGAGGGTCGGTCCTAGAGTACTTACAATAGAACACAAGTAAGTTTCTGATTGAAATAAACTGGATATATTCACAGATTCGTGAAAGTAAAATAATGTGTTCACAGAACCAGCGAGTGAAAAATATACAAAATTTAGCACAGTTAAATTTGTAAGTAACTAAGACTAATAAAAAAAAACAGTAAAACAGGAAGCCACCCACGAATTACACTTAATTTTAGGTAGAACACCCACTTTGTCCAATTTAGGCAACACGGCCACAGTCTCGGACCACTTCTGGAAATGATCGACAATCACTATGATAAAATGGCCCGAATTCTACGAACTGACTCTTATTTAACGGCTAACTGTTAACTTGAGTGACTTTAGGATATAATCCTACAGAAGAACTAACTCACTTTCGAACTTTCGTAAAGAACTAACTATTTTAAGGAACGGCCTATTAACTACGGCAATGAATTCTCGTAAAGAACTCCCTATCGAATTGTCGTGCAGAACTGCATATCCAATTCTCGTGAAGAACTAACTTGTGAATCAGTAGCTTTTCGTATTTATAGGGGGTCTGCGTTACGTAGTTTGTTGATCGCGTGATTTTTTCTTAGGTCAGTCGATTGGAACTTGTGTTTTTCAAGAAAAATATTTCAAAACAAGAGTCTCGTGATCGTGACGTGGTGTTTGGCAGGACTTAGGTATACCCAAAGAGAGGCCCCGATCCGAAGTTGTTGATTCTAACTTGAAACAAACACATAGAATTTTCTGCGGATTTTCGTTTTCCTACCCTGACTGGGCCTCTGACTTGGCTGTTGTAAACAAGAAGGATTTTTTTCTAAGAATCTTTCGGGATGGTGGTACCATGACGTAGTATTGCACAACTTGTTTTCTGGCTGAGGTGATCTTACCGAAATATTTTGGATTTCATTTTGTAGTCGCGAGTCAAAGTGAACGCCAGTGTCTTACAGTACTTCTTTATTTGTTTAAGACTTAGCTGCTCAAAGGGAACCAACAGTAAATTTTCCATTATCGTTTACAATAAGAAAAATTTGATTTTGTTTATTAACATACATTTATATTTTCCGAATGTAATTTATTTTAACATTTCGCTTTCTTAAACAAAATATTTAAATATTTTCTCGAATTTAAGTTATTTCAATAGACTGACTTAACTTTTTATTCTTTAAGCGAATTTCATTTCATTTGTTTAAGCCGTTTCATTTATTTAAACTTTTTGACTTCCTTATTCAAAATGAATCGAAGCCCCATTATTTTATTAACTTAAAAATACAGAAACTTTAATATATTTTCAATTGCTTTATTGCTTATACATTAGTTTAATCCCGGTGTACCACACACGCAAGGAAAAATGTTGAATACAAAAGGGAAAAAGTATTTTTCCAATTGTGCTTAATCAAAGAAGAAGCATTTTACGGTACCCACGGCACTAAAGATTAAGAAACAAAAAGTGAAATAAAAACAGTAAGTAGGTAGGTTGAAAGGGGCCGTCTCACTCCCGAAATACGTGTAAGTTTCCTACACCAATCCAGAAATCTCATTAAAAATCCCAAAATCATACTGAAATCTATAAAATCCCTACCGATATCGTCGAAAACCCCATAATTCCACCGTAATCCTTTAGAGACTTCGCCGAAATCACAATGGAGTGTTGAAGTGTGTACCGGGTGTCCCACTAAGAATGGCTGTCGGCCGTATCTCAGAAAGTGTTAGTCGTATGGCTTGCGGAAAAAAAATATATCAGGTAAAGTGGTCATGAGAAATTGCTGGAAATTATTTTCAAGTTTCTCAGACTGGCGCTAGAGGGCGCAACAGTAACGGTAAATATGAATCACGAAGTTTCCTCAAAAGTCGCCTAGTTAAGGTATCCCGAAAATAACATTTTTGTATATTTCGAAGATTTATTAATAAAATTCACCTATAGAACGTGTTCGTCACTTTTCAAATAAAGTGATGGGGGAAGGTTGAAAATTATTTGTAATAAATGCTGATAACTTCGGTCTGGCTTAACATAATTTAGTAAACTTAGTTTTGTTAAAAAGGGCTTTTCTCACTCTATATATCATTTTAAAAACTACGGCAATATGTTTTTTACACTAGGCGCTAGGAGGCGCTGTCTTACAACTTCACAAACATTGCGCGCTTTTTCCATAATTGTAAATATAATACTATATTCAATTTTACCTGACCACAAGGATGATTAAAAGTCGAAGAAGTCAGCGAAAACCGCAAGTTAATATCTATTTTCAATCCGGAGATATCAACAACAATAATCATAATTACGGAACATTATGATTTTATTTTCAAGTTGCCATTGTAAAGGTTTTTTTAAGAGTCAAATAGGCCTTGGGAAAACAAAATATGAAGGTACGTATGTTTCAAGCAAATATATCGTTACGACAATAATTCTCAGTGGCGCCCTAAATGTTCAAATTGTCGCCCATCGTTCTGTATACACGACTCCAATATCTCCCTGGTTGACAATACTGCAGTTTCCACCTCTGCCATAGAGATACGGCGGCTGCTGTCCATTATCCTTTCTATCATGGTTTCCCTTATGGTGGGTCTGGTAACGAAAAGAAGATCCTTCAATCTCCCCATAGATAAAATACTAGGCATGTTAAGTCAGGTGATCTAAAATAGAAATTACCACTTTCATTAACAGTATCACAATATATCCTAAAATATTACCTGGCAGTTCACGGAAATACACTCCCTCTTCCTATCCACCTTGCAGGAAATGTGTCGTCAAGAAATTGACGAGCGTTTGCCGCAAAATGTGCAGGACATCCATCGTGTTGGAAAACCATAGTTCTGCGAATATCCAAGGGCACATCTTCGAGAAGAGTTGGGAGTTCGTAATTTAAAAAATGTAAATATCTTTGCCCAGTAAGCGACTCATTAAATATAAACGGTCCAATTATTCTGCCACCCAAAATGCCGCACCAGACATTGACACTCCATCTTCCTTGATGCTGCACCTCCCGCATCCAATGGGGATTATCCCGCGACCAATAATGCATATTATGGCGGTTTACTCCTACATTACTATGGAAAGTAGCTTCATCAGTCCACAAAATTCTGGAGAGAAGATTTCTATCTTCCAATATCATATTGAGCAACCAATAGCAATGATCCAATCTTCTATCATAATCTTGCGGGGTCAAAGCCTGGTGGAGCACAATATGGTAGGGATGTAGCATAAAGAAAAACAAAATACTTATTACATTGACTTGAAAACTATTAAGAGAAATATTGGCATTATTCTAAACTATTTAAGAGTTATAACATATAGAAATAATTACTTACCTTTCTTCTAATAAAATCCTATGCACAGTAGAGCGAGTAACGCCCAAGTCTCTAACAATTAATCTACTACTAATTTGTGGATTAAATTCCACATATGCCAAAACATTTACAATGTTTTCCTCGGTTCGTCCTCGGCGGCGTCTGCGATATACAGGGCGACGAATACTTCCAGTAGTACGAAAACGGCTAGGTAAACGATTAAACATTCTACTGTCGTATCGGCGCCTTCGAGGGTATCGTACTGCGTAAACCCGTTCAGCAATTGTTGCATTTCCCAAACATTCAAAATACACCGCAATGATGTCAACCGCTTCTTCAAGTGACAGAGGCATTTTGAAAATCAAATAAGACACAACACTGTTGGCACGACAAAAATTTTGACGTAATAATGAAAGGTGACACGCGTGCACAGTTTCAATTCATATTTTGTTTTTCCAAGGCCTATTTGACTCTTAAAAAAACCTTTACAATGGCAACTTGAAAATAAAATCATAATGTTCCATAATTGAAGACACAAGTGGATGAAGGGCCTATGTAGCAAATTCACTTTTTCGAGATATTTCAGTTTAAAGTTTATTCTTTGGCCGTTTTTTGTGGAGCGACATAGAAAAACAAAAATTAGTTTGTGAATTTTTATTGAACTGAATATTATAATGGTTAAAACAAAAATCAGTACTAATCATTAGATTTTACAAAAATCAGAAAAAATAGTACATGGGTCTTTTATCCACTATTACAACTTACAAAAAATACATAATTTGTAATGGAAAAAGGTCATATGAGTAGGTATGTCCAATGTCTAATGGTTATTATATTCTTAAAATTTATTACCTATTATTTTTTTCTTTAATTTTTTTTCCCCTTTATCGATTTGAAGTTGCTCTTCGGCCTTGGCAAGGAATATTTCATAGAAATATTTAAATTCGTCATCGATATAAGCAAGTTGTTCTCTTATATTAGCCTTTTTCTCCTCCGACACCTCATTTCTTTTATTTCTTATGACTTCCAACGTAAATTAATCTGGATGGACTTTTTTGGCACCAGTTTTTAAAATATATATTATTAAGTGTAATGATGTAATAATTTTATGCACATCTTTGAAGTTTCCATGTTTAGTACAATGGCAGATTTGCTACTTGACGATTTGATTATATCGCGGTATTGGTCGGGTATAAAAATTTTTCCTGTTTTGCGTAAGTAAAAAGCTTTAGAAATAGTTATTTTCAGTAAAGGTTGAGTCTGTTGTAAATCCATTGTGACATAGCATACATTTTCAGTAGAACGAGCGAATTCTCTATCTCTTTTTTGCTGTTCAAATGCAAATTTGTATTTTTCCTCGTGTTCTTTGGTGTTTAAACCAGCATCGCAGGTACTACAGGTATCACTCCTTGGGTTTCCAAATGACAAATTAAAATTTTTAGAGGATATATTATTATAGGTGCATTGTTTAACCCTGTACCTCTCTGCAAGATCTTTTTTGAAACAATCTTCGATATACAACTTATACATTTTACTTATGTTTAGTTCTGGAGAAAGGTATTTTTTGTTAATATTTTTCTGTCGGGAATAATGGGATGACTCAGCAGGAAACTGATTGATATGGTTTTTTACAGCATCAACAACATCTGTGGCAATTTTGTGAGGCCTGTTGTCATGATGCCCTCTTTTATCAGGTGATGGAATAGATCCGCTTGATTCTGATAATTTTTTGCATACAACACGGAGCTTTTTTTCCGAAATTTGGTACAAGGAAAGTATTGCATTCTTACAAACTATTATAACTGATTTATTTAATGTTACTGTGTATTTATATGAAGCAGATTTGGGCTTTTCAATATTTTTTCTGTGTCGTTGAACTTTTCCCATTATAATGCTATTAAACAGAAGTACATTTTTTGCATTAACATCTAGTTTGTAAAACTTGTTAAATACATATTTTCTTGCTTTAGAATCAAATTTACCATCACACTTCAATTTACAATTTTCATTCTTGCATAAACTACTTGATATGTTAGCAGTCTTAGCCCGTATTTCCTTTCCAGTTTGAGAAATGTAGCTCTCCCCTCTCTCTCTAGCTTTTGCAGCCTTATTTTTGGTCCAAGTATCCGGGCGCCTTTGCCGTTTTCTAGAAATCTTTTCTTGCAAGAAAAAAAAGCTTTTTTTTTTGCAATTTCAACGTTGGTGTATTTTGTTATTTCCGGTACCAAATGGGAAACATCTACAACAGTTTCTGCAATGGAAGAGGGGCTTATGTACATGCGTTTTTAGTATATAGGTCCTTTATCCACGTCCCAGCTATATATTAAATAAAATTTTAATTGAATAAAGGGCCTAATTTATTGTCCTGTACATAAGTCCTTTATCCGCGTAAGTAAAGTATTACTCCCCAGTACTTGGGTCCTTTATCCACTGGTAACTTCTTTATTTAATGAGATATCGTAACGGAAGGCCTTTTGAACGAATTCTGGGTACATAAGCCCTTCATTTATGGAAAAATGTCGTTATTGAAAAAAGTGTTACATAGGCCCTTCATCCACTTGTGTCTTCAATTATGATTATTGTTGTTGATATCTCCGGATTGAAAATATATATTAACTTGCGGTTTTCGCTGACTTCTTAGACTTTTAATCATCCTTGTAATCAGGTAAAATTGAATATACTATTACATTTACAATTATGGAAAAAACGCGCAATGTTTGTAAAGTTGTAAGACAGCGCCCCCTAGCGCCTAGTGTAAAACACATATTGCCGTAGTTCATAAGTTGATATATAGAGTGAGAAAAGTCCTTTTTAACAAAACTAAGTTTACTAAATTATGTTAAGCCAGACCGGAGTTATCAGCATTTATTACAAATAATGTTCAACCTTCCCTCACCACTTTATTTGAGAAGTGACCAACACGTTCTATAGGTGAATTTTATTAATAAATCTTCGAAATAAACAAAAATGTTATTTTCGGGATACCTTAACTGGGCGATTTTTGAGGAAACTTCGTGATTCATATTTACCGTTACTGTTGCGCCCTATAGCGCCAGTCTGAGAAACTTGAAAATAATTTTCAGCAATTTCTCATGACCACTTTACCTAATATATTTTTTTTCCGCAAGCCATACGACTAACACTTTCTGAGATACGGCCGACAGCCATTCTTAGTGGGACACCCGGTACAATACCTATAATAGTACGTGCTGATGTGCGGAAAACGAGGCGGAACGGAAATCCGCCGTTTTTAGTGCATTGGCCGAAAATGGTAGAGTAAAGTAAACAGCTTTTAACGCTGAGGTTCAAACTCTCTCAGCAGTCCATCCCGACGTAGTTCAGCTTAATGTCTCTCGAACAACACTGTATGTTACAGTCCTGTGCCTGATCATAAAAAAAAGCTATACCCCAACTTTTATTTGGCATACTAGTTTTCACAAACTTCATAAACGAAATCACAATTGTTTTGATTATAGATTGAACACTCAACATAATTTCGTATAAAAAAACGAATCCAGAAAAAACGTTAAATTGAGAAATGAAGTTGATGTTCCGCAAAAAGTTAAACAATACTTAAATATGGCAGACAGTTGGCCAATCATATTGCAGTATAGGTTCCGTTCCGCCACATTTTCTCCACATCAGGACTATGAAGGGCTTTAGGAAGGAGACCGATCGAATATGGCCGAATTTTAAATTTATGTCCCTGTTTTTCGTTACTTCGCTGGTTGGCCGTCAAGGGCGCCACTGCACGCTTGTAGGCTATTTTTTGCAGGTTTTGATAGGCGAGTGCGGTATTTTTTTCGAATATCTTGAAAAATAAGCTTTGGAATCATTTTTTTGCGTTATTAATATAAACAATGAGTGGCGTACAATGTTCTACAAGTAACGTTTGCTTCGTGTCGGGGTGTAAAACTGGATATTCGTCTGATAAAAAGCTCAGGAAAAATCGTGGTGAGAAAAATCCTAGTCTCTTTCAAGCCCCTAAGGTAAGCAAAAACCACAAAAGGTTCACAATATTGTTTATTAATAATGTCTTCTTATTAGGATCCTGAAATATTTGAAAAGTGGCGAATAATTATTCCTAGAGCAGACAAAATATTCGGTGTAAAGGATGCTGTTTGTTCGTTGCACTTTCCAGAAGAGGCCATTTTGCGTTTTTACGAAACTAAACTACCTGATGGTACCATTAATAGAATTCAGAGAGGAAAGCCAACATTAAAGAATGGGTCATTACCAACGACATTTCCTAATCTGCCTTCTTATTTGTCAAATAAGAAAAAAAGGCGAAAACCACCATGTGAGCGAACCGAGGCGCCAAAAATAAAAAAAATGAAAAATATTCACTGTCAAGTAGATAATTTAAATTCAGTTGGAGTTGAAATTCCAGAACGTACCTTAGAGGAAATTCCTAATAAGCCACTTGTCGATAATGGAATAGATGCAGCATTCGCCTTGTTTGAAAATTTAAAAAATAGTTTAAACATCATTGACACTCCAAATATGCAATGGACGGGTATATTTATTCCTGGAAAAAATGAAGTACTTTTTGCTGAATGGGATGATAGCTACACCAAAAAAAAAATTGTGATACGCCAGGATATGTCTTTTAAGGTACGTATTACATTTTGTTTTGGTTAATTGTCATGCATAGTTGTGATAGATACTATAGAATCGATGATTAATCATATATTTCTATTGAATATTTAGGTAGGTATAATAACTTGCGAGGTACATACCGTGCGAGCAAAAAATATTTTCATCCAAGGGGGCTTGGACTAAATCACAATTATAAAATCTAGGTAAAAGTTATGTCAAAATCATATTGTGACATGATATTATGCTAAACAGTACGGCCTTAGATGCATGAAAATAATTTTTGCTAACACGGTATTATTAATCTGACAACAATGAAATAGTGGTCTTTCGTTACTCGTCTGTCTGTGTCGTCTATCCTTAATTTTGTTATCATAGATCTTAAAGATTGATTGTCCGACAATGGACGTATTTCTATTAACCAAATTTTTGATAATGTTAATCAAAATTTAATTAAAATTTATTGATTGTTACGAACTGTTAAACTAACTTTAAAAAGGTGTTAATAATTTAAGAAATAATATTTCTCGAGATATTTCTCCTTTAATTGGTATTTTATACAAATTAAGATATTATAATACGTACCTACCTACTTATATTACCTACCTACAATTTTGGAAAACAATCAATTATAGATATCTACCTATTGTATATAGAATAATAAAAGTTTATAATAATATTCCAAAAACAATTAAAAATACAATCAATACCTATAAAAAAGGTTTAAATATGTATTAAAAAAACATTTATTGAAAATATAAGATATTTCTATTTTTGTTATACTTTTTAAAAAAAGTTTCAGAAACTTATTAATATATTAATTATTTTATTGTTAAAAAAAAAAATTTTTAATTTAATTTTTTGGTTGTTAGTATACTATAATTTTTATTCCGTTTCTTTTCAATTTAATTTTAAAATCCCCATTTATACTCTTTTGTAAAGTTACTTGGGAAATAAATAAGTTAAGAATCTTTTCTTTTCAGGTCTGTTAAAAGGTGTACGTACTACCTATAATGAACATATTATGTTAATTTATTTTTAGTTTGAATTTAAATAAAAAATGTATATAGTAACGTGGAAATTGTGTAATTATTTCCTTTCCAAATAAAAAGTTGTTTGAGTGTCTATAAAGACCGCCAGTATTTGAAAAAATTAATCCTCCTGGTAATAACAATACAGGATCTTAGAATGCAATACACCCTTTTACATGCTAGAATTATGTATCTAGGGAGTATCCCGCACCCGCCTCTTACACATATCTCGGTCTGTAGACTGTTTAAATGAATAATTTCGATAAAACAGTTAATTCTCCCATAAGAACCCATGAAATTTGCGCCTACAATGGAACAATGCGATCCTGGCGGCAGTTTTTGAAGCAATGCAAAAGTGGGACCGTAATCGATGTATTGCTATCCGTCTCCTTCCTAAAGCCCTCCATAATCAGGACGATTAAACATTTACAAGTAGTGATTTTACAGTAAAGGTGTTTAACAATAGACAAGTTACTAAGTCATATGTAGGATGTAGGTACTAAATGTTTCTCAGTAATAAGTAGAAATTTACTTAATTTATAACCATACAATTAACTTTTTAACGTAGCTTTGTCATTTTATTGATTTAGTTGGCATTAAAGACATTTATTTTTATTATATTAAGATAAAACCATTCCGCGTTGTACAGGGTGTTTCATTAAGGGTGGCCACCAACCAATTTCGGAAACTCCTGGGCATAGATAGGTATTCAGAAAAAAACTAAAATGCAGGCCATGAGAAAATCCTGGAAAATTATATTTAAGTTCCGCATTTAGTCGCAAGGGCCACCAACTAAAAAGTACATATTAAAATTCTAAATTTCTCGAAAAATTCCACATTAGTGGTATACCTTTCGTAACATTAGAAAGCGAAGACAATCTCGCATAATTTAGGTCTAGGTTTATTGACGTACCGACTTCGATCTCCTGTCATAAACAGCAAGTAAACGGCAGCGAGCGCGACCTGACTTCTAATAGGAGATAGTGACGTCGCACAGCGGTTTCCTCGAATCAATGACCGTAAATTATTTTTTGAATACTTTAGAGGCGTCAGAAAATTAAAATTTTTTGGTAGTTCACACTAATATTACAAAATGCCATTTAAAAAAAATGCTGAATGACCCTATTAAAATTTTTGAAGGCTACTTACATGGTTTTAAACAGAAGGAAAATTTATTCAAGTCCAGTGGTGATAGTGACATTTCAGTAAATGAAATGAGTGATGATGAATCACATGCAAATGTTCTCGACAAAATTTAAAAAGATGTGGATAGATGAAAGCCTTAATATACGTGAATATACTTGTAAAATATCCCGTCAAAAAAAGCATTAAGCACTTTGTTGAACAATTAGAAAAACAGGGCTATTGTTAACTTTATGAAGAAAATTTTATACAAAAAACTCAGGTTTCCAAGAAATCGAGATAAAGATGTTGTGTAAAAAAAAAAATATTATTCTTAAACTTCCTCCGTCTTTTAAATCTGCTGGAACCAAAAGAGTAGCTATGCGATGTCCCTTTGACTTTAAACTATTTATTTGTTTAAAAAATATAAAAAGACCACTGCCCCAGTCTCGGTCCCAGTATACCTATCTCCCACTAAACAACGTGGAGTGGTTGCATATTGGAAAAAAGCTCAGAATATGGTCTAAAGTGGGTCATGCAATTATTTTCCTTATTGTGTAAGAATTTGTAAATATTATTTTAGTTATTAATGAACAAGCCCACTTGAAACACTAACAACAATTCAGAATAGACAAAAAAAATTAAACAAACTTTTTGTACCAATTAGAAAGAATACCTACCTGTCTTCGTTTGTTTCAGATTCCTCCATCTTGATGTCTAGTTCTTCATTTTTCAATTTCCACTCTATATAGTTCAAATTATACATTTCCTCGCATTCATTTACTGATCCACCATCTTCAACTTTAACCTCTGGTTCTGTTTGGTCAGCAAATATTTGCTTGCCCCTGCAAAACATAAAATGGTAATTGTTTGGATTACAGTATACAGCGAATTTTTGCTAAATTTTTTTATAGCCTAATATGAGATCTATTTTTTTTAAATGCTACAACTGACTTCCTGAAGGCTTAAAAAGCATATATACGTAGCTTTTAATTTATAGAATCAAAACTTTACTTAGGCATACCGATAAATTCGAGGATAAATTAATTAGTTTGAAAGCAATCCACTATACTGAGCATGATGATAACTGTGCAATTACTCTCATGATCAGTATATTAAATGCAAGTTTAAAAAAAAAAAATTAAAAGACCCCTAATTATAAGGGTACCTACCACGAACTTAGGAACTAGTAAGTAGGTAGGTACCTAATTGCAAATGAAGCACAAATCAATAAAATTCTGAGATCAGCAAACTTACGTCAGTTGCCCCGTTTCCTCATCGTCACTGTTCTCAGTTTTCATTTTTTGTTCTTCTTGCCTAAAGAACACTTTTTCTGTTGAATCGCCGCATGGATAATTTTTTTTCTTCTCCAAATCACACATGTTCATAAACATATTAAATCAGGAGTGACGCAAACTTATTGGTTAATCACAGACGGCAAAAAACATCAAAAGTGAAAATTAAAGAACAATAAGCGATAATCGTGTTTTATTTTTTGACAAAAAATTGTTCTTCTAAAGTTCCGATGACCTCTTGCTTTTCAGCATCCAGCCAAACAAAAATTTGTTGTGGTTATGCCATATATGTAATACATATATGGGTTATGCGGTATTTAAAATAATTAAAGTTAGGTTATTTTATAGTTTTCTTCTTTGTCAATCTAGCATCAGTATATCAGAGCAAACAGCCAGCTTAGCGCGGACCCAGATAAAACCTAATACTGATTTGCACCATTGCATTTAAGAAAGACTTAAAGGTGAGGCAGTTTTAAATTTAATTTTCATTTATATAACATTTTATCATTATCATATACATTAGGTACGCGTCTTATTTTCTAATCCCGAATTTCTAGTTTTAGGGATAGTACCTAAAAACTGTGTAGAAAAGTTTTTTTTCTACCCATGCGCTAAAAAATGCTTTAAAATGCAAGTGATAATTTTTCTTTCATAAATTTAATTTATTGAGTATGCCGAGATTCCGAGATGTGAGAATAATGCAAGTTTAGAAAGTTCTAAAACAACTAAAATACTCCGACTGTTTAAGTGTACATTTTTGACTCAATTATTAAAGATCCTGAAAAGATTCGAGAAGGACCGATAACTCCGGAGTTATCGGAAGAACGCATATTTTTCTGGTCAAAAGTAGTGCCGTCAATCTAATTTCTAGAATGTTTGGAAGCTCTTGTTTTTTTATTTTATCCTAAAAGACATGTGGCAATGCTTTTAAGATTATTTTAAACGCTCAATTTTAAATTGAACTGTAGTGATTCAGTTGTCACGAGATGTAACTGGCGTCATGCTATGGTGGCTATTCTCAGATCATGGTTTTCGACCATAAGAACAAAAGAAACTGCGTTATACAGGGTGTCTCACGATGACCGTCCATTAGAATATTTCGGAAAGTAATGCGATTTGAATTCTGCAAATTTTAATTTTGGGGTTTAAAGAGACGCTCTCTTCAGGGAAAATAACGACGACCTTGTGCGAGTTCCGGTTATGCCGGAAGATGTCTCAAACTTGCTTATTTTAAATGGAACACCCTATATAATATACTTTTTTGTGTTCCTTTTTTTATTACCAATAACTTTTGTTATAAATATTTTTACCCTACTCTATCCGTTTCTGAGATAAAAATTATTTTCCTCAAATTTTGACTTTTAACAGGGTATCACCTAAAATTGAATATCTTTTCAAAGATAAAAGAGAGAAACTCGAAATTTAGGTTGTGGCATTAGATAGTATGGTGCTAAAATTGTATTGTCGGAAAATAAAACTTTATATACAGGGAAGTGGAAAAGTAACAATTTTTGATCTCTATCAAAAAATTAAAAAAACTTCATAAATTCAGTGTAAATGTATTTGCTTTAATTATGCATGATCAATTACGCTATCATAATATTTATATGGGAGTGTTGAATAGCGAAAGATGCATTGCCATTTTGCAAACAGTTGTGACAGGCTTTGTTGAAAATGTGTCTTTGGATAAAAGAGATTAATGGTATCAACTGGATGGTGCCACATTGCGGAAATGTGGTTAGCCAGAAAGTGTACGAGATGTTTGAAAACAGATGAAGTAGGCGCCTAGGACCGTGGAATTGGCCACCAAGGAGTCCAGACCTAACATCATTAGATATCTATCTTTGGGCAACACTAAAGCAAAGAGTTTACTCTAGGTACTCGCGTCGATTCAATGGAAGAACTAGCCCGAATAAGAAGAGCCTTCGACCAACTTGATTTAGCTGAAATAACAAGCGCTTCTACAGAAGCCGTTATGTCTAAGAATCAAAAGTGTTTAAGAGTCAATGGGGGTCATATTAAACATTTAGAATTAATTATTTACATATGACTGTAAATAGTAATAAGCTCACTACCTAAACTACCCCCCGTCTATGTAAGTTCGACATTATACGCACGGATATCGAAGCGGCGGGCTTAAAAAAGACCGATACGCGGCTTCGTGCGTAATTTTTTATTCTTGCGTAATATGCTATTTACAACACCTTATTACGTAATACACCATTTTGAGGCTAGCTTTACTTATACTTACTTTGTTTATCATGGCCTTCTTACCAAAAATCAATAAAACTGGAAATTTTGCGAAAAATCGTGAATAAGCTCAAAACTATACTAGTTAGCTATAGGAATACCATATAATAAACAGGAAATGTTATCGCCTTTCCATTCAATGAACTAGTAACATAGCATCGTATTTAAAAAAATTAAGTTTTGTTAATTTTTTAATAAAGATCAAAAATTATTGTTATTTTTCCACTTCCCTGTATATAAAATTTTCCGACAATACAATATCTAGCACCATACTATCTAATGCCACAACCTAAATTTCGAGTTTCTCTCTTTTCTCTTTGAAAATATATTCACTTTTAGGTGACAACCTGTTAAAGGTCACAATTTGAGGAAAATAATTTTTATTTCAGAAACGGATATAGGGTAAAAATATTTTTAATAAAAGTCAAATTTATATTCTTTGTGTGGGAAACGCATAGTAACTAAATATTAAAATGAATTTTATTACTTCTACTAAACTTACTAGAAAAATTCAATATAATGACAGCATAATGTCAATATCTAAATACCACAGTTACATAACAGCAAATAAGCCTACTTTAAAATTATTTGTGTAGTATATGGGACAATAGCAGTTCTAAATCAGTAAAACACTACTTGGTTTTATAGCTGTTTATTATATTAATACGAACGTGAGTTGACGAACAAGTCTACAATTATTGCTGATATCATGTTGACATGACGTCACTGGCGATCCCCCATGTCAGTATTGCCAACTACATAATATTAGGGGTCGTTCAGATTATAACTATATAATACATCTCCTCTTATAAGCTACAAATCCAGTTTCAGTGGTTTTCTCACGACACGGCCCAATCTAGTTCTCAGAGGAGTTGAGATACCAGCATTGTCAGTGTCAGAAGTATTACAACTAAAACTAGTACAGGTCTCTCTAAATACTTGGTCATCAGTGCCCGAATAGTCCTCAGACATAGCTTGATCAACTTTCGAGTCCTTACTATTAGAAAGCACTTTATGTGTTTTCAGTCTGGTCACACGCGGTTTCAACTTCAAAAGAGGTGGGACTATATTTGTTGGATGAGTTTTTTAAGTCAATCCTGTTACGGGTAACCACATTACCAGTACTATCTTGTACTAAATATGACCTAGGATTTACATGAGGTGATATAACTTTGCCTGATTCCCATCTCTTTTGTAAGTGATTATAAACTGTCACATCCGAGTTATTATTTAATATTTTTAGTTCTTTGGCATTCTTATTATAATATTTTTTGTAAACACCCTGTCTATTAACCAGTTTTTCCTTTACCTCCTCACATAGCTTGGGTTTTAAAAGTTCACTACTAATAGGTACTTTGGTTTTACAGTTCCTACTCATTAATAATTGAGCTGGACTATAGCCTATATTTTTAAGAGGCGAATTTCGATATTGCAATAAATACACTTCAAGGTCGTCATGACTTTCTAACGATTTTTTAATCATACTTTTTCCTATACACACCCCCTTTTCAGCAAGACCATTGGATCTTGGATAGTTTGGGCTTCGAAACTTAATATCAAAATTCCACTTGTTTGCAAAATCTTTAAATTCAAAACTATTAAATGGTATGTTATCACAAGTTACCAAATCAGGACACCCATGAATGGCAAAAACTTTTTTCAGAGCTGCAACAACTGAAGAAGTCGATTTATCTTTAATTTTTGGAAGTTCAATCCAATTGGAATAAGAATCATAAACCACTAAGTAACTTGTGTTAGCATATGTAAAAATATCAAGTCCCAACCGCTCCCACGGCCTCTCTGGTAACGAATATGGTAATAAAGGTTCTTTTTGTTGACAAAGCGCATTCTTTTCACAAACTTTGCATTTTTTAATGAATGATTCTATTTCCATATTCATTCCTGGCCCATAAAAAATTTGTCTCGCCCTATTTTTTGTCTTTTCTATACCACTGTGCCCTTCATGTAACAACAACAGCATTTCATTTCTTAAACTATAAGGTACAATAATCTTATTGGCTAAGAAAATAAAGTCATCTGTCACACACAAGCTGTCTTTTAGTTTATCATAATGTTTGATATTTTCAGGGACAAAACGTTTATCTGGCCAACCCTCGAGACAAAATTTCTTCAGGGTTTTAAGTTGTAAATCATTTTCTGCTTCACTCTTAAATTGCCGTTTGCGTTGTTCAGACATTGGTACACGTTTTACTAATGAATGAACAACATATTCAAATTCGGTATCTGATTTTAGACCAGTGTCACTTAAAAATGCCCTCGATAGCGTGTCTGCAATATAAAGATATTTCCCTGGTTTGTAGGTAACTACTAAATTATAATTAAGCAACCGCAACCGCATACGTTGTAATCTGGCAGAAATTGAGGCTAAATCTTTTCTAAAAATGGTTTCTAAAGGCTTATGGTCACTAGACACCTTTATGTTGTGACCATAGATAAAATAGTGAAACTTCTGTATTGAAAAAACAATTGCTAGCATCTCCTTCTCTATCTGAGCATACTTCTGCTCAGCTGACGTTAAACTCCTTGACGCAAATGCTATGGGGTGCCCATTTTGTAGTAAACAGCACCCCAGGCCATCTTTAGAGGCATCGGTTTCAATTTCAATATCTTTTTTGTCATCAAAAAAGGCTAGAATGGGTGTAGATGTCAGCAAATGCTTTAACTTACTTAATGAATTGGCATGAACCTGTGTCCATTCCCATTGGACAGATTCTTTAGTTAATTCACGAAGAGGCGCAGTAATTTTTGACATATTAGGTACAAACTTGCCAAGAAATTTTGCCATTCCTAGAATTCTCATTAATTCAGTCTTACTAGTAGGAACTGGCATCTCTAGTATGGCCTTTACAAAGGTTTTATTTGATTCTACACCATTTTTAGAAAAAATTTGCCCTAAGAATTTTACATTGGTCGATTTAAACTGTATTTTCTTTTGATTAAACTTGACATTATATTTGAGAGCCCTTTCCAATACCAGATTTAGATTATAGTCATGTTCTTGTTCCGTGGCACCTGTGATAATCATATCATCAAAGTAAAGACCAACACCTTGTATATCACCAAAAATTTCATATGTCATTTTTTGAAACACTTCTGGTGCAGAACAGATTCCAAATGGCAATCTAAGAAATTGATATCTCCCAAATGGAGTACCAAATGTGCAATAATCAGCACTCACATCATCTATTTTAATCTGCAAGTAGCCATCTTTCATGTCGAGCACTGTAAAAAATGACTTATTACACAACTGAGTGGCTATTTCATCTGCCGTTGGTATTGGAAAGTATTCCCGTTTTATAGCTTGATTCAGATACTTGGGGTCTAGACACAAGCGTAAATCATTATTTTTTTTCTCTACGATTACCAGCGGATTCACCCATTCAGTCGGTTTTTCTACTTTTCTAATTACACCTTGATCATCTAATTGCTCCAACTTTGTTTTAAATCTTTCTAAGAGAACTTTGGGTACTCTTCTGAATGGTTGAATATGTGGCACAGCCTCAGACTTGAGACTAATATGATACTGCCTTGGAAATTCTCCAAGACCCTCGAACACTGTTGGGTACTTTTGAACAATGTCTGCAATCCTTTCAAAACAAGACTGGTCATGCTTGCTAATACTTGCAAGTCTCTGAATCAAGCTTAAATCCATACATGCTTGCAACCCCAACAGCGGTAATTGACCAATAACATCAACAACAACAAACAAAACCATAGCCTTTTTGCCTTTAACCTTACAATGTAGGGAAATTTCACCTACTGGCTTAATTTTAAATTCAGTGCTGCCATATGACACTAGTGTAACTCTAGTTTTGTTTACTTTAATTTGCTGAAAACAAGCTTTCAAGACTTTTAGTGGTAAAACACTCACCTCAGCACCTGTGTCTAACTTAAAGTCGATCATTTTGTTATTTATCTGAACCTTTTCCTTCCATACTGTCTCTTTGTTGTCACTGTGACTTACAGAGCCTATCGCTTTTATTTCATTTACATACAAGGTATCACCATCACTATCACTATCACTTACTTCAGTTCCTTGTTCTGCCTCAAGTTCATGCACATATTTTCTTCTTAACTGACCTTGGTTCTTCTCTGGTACTGCCTTATTTTCAGTTTTTAAACACACTGCTGCAAAATGGTTTCTTCCTTGACATTTAACACAAGTCTTCCCGAAAGCTGGGCAAGTTTTTGATTTGAGGTGTTTATATCCACAAAATTTGCAGGAACTGCCTATCGGTCTCCCTTTTTGTCTGTCTACTTTCAAAGTACTGACTTGATTTTCATTTTTAAGCATTCTCGCTTGAGACTTACTAGCTTCTGTGGTTCTACACATGTTTGTTGCTTTCTCTAAGGTTAGTCCTGATTCCCTTAACAACGATTCCTGCACACGTTTGTCAGCTATTCCTATTACGATTCTGTCTCGTACCATGTCATCTTGGTCTTTATATTCTGTAGTTTTAACAGCTTTGCATAGTTCTGTTAAAAAATTATCAAACCCTTGGCCTTCTTTCTGCGCAACACTGTTGAACTTGAATCGTTCGAAGATCACATTGGACTTGGGGGCACAGTAATTCACAAATTTGGCTTTTATTGAATCCAGTTTCTCATTTTCTCCCTCTGCAAATGTAAAGCTATTATACAATTCTAGGCCCTCATCTCCGATCAGGTTAAGGAAAACAGCAATCTGTCTAGCTTCCGGTTTATTTGTCAAGTTTGTGCAGTCCATAAACACTTGGAACTTTTGCCAGAACCTCTTCCAACTGTCTGCTACATTACCTGTTAGGGATAACGGCTCAGGAGGTCTAAACAATGCTTCCATTTTTATTCAAGCGGCACACGCAACTTCCTTATTTACAATTATCTACGTAGCACTTGATCATCTTCGTCCCACCTGACACCATGTAGTATATGGGACAATAGCAGTTCTAAATCAGTAAAACACTACTTGGTTTTATAGCTGTTTATTATATTAATACGAACGTGAGTTGACGAACAAGTCTACAATTATTGCTGATATCATGTTGACATGACGTCACTGGCGATCCCCCATGTCAGTATTGCCAACTACATAATATTAGGGGTCGTTCAGATTATAACTATATAATACAATTTGTTCTACCCTGTAGCTACCAAACTATCAATTTTAGGTGCTAAGTGTGTTATGTTTTTGAAATCAGCTGTTCTTGCAGATTACAGATCTGAACTAAAATTATAGGGGTTTTCATTTAAAAAAATCGTCGATAATGTCATATCTACTACACGAGTTACTCTGTATAATAAATTTATACGTCAAAATATGCGCAATTAAAAATTATTATATACGTGTCCGAGAATTTTTACGAAATTATTTTAGATTATTAAATAATGAACTTGTTCCTTACTTTATGTACACACTGTATAATAGCAGACAAGAACGAAATTTAGGTGTGGCTGCTATCTTGGCGCCACTGTGTGTTAAGGGCAACGGCTTTCGGTAGGTTTGCTTGGACGGTCGCGGCGAGGACCGACGCTACCCGTCGGGGAATGGGCGGTGAAATAGACTTCCAGGGCCGGTGTTATCGCGTGCCTATTTTGCTAGCTGAGGCGTTTCGATTCGCATTCAGTGCTTATTAATCATTTATTTGTTGCGGGCGCGGATACATCGATAAGAAATAGTTAGCACTTACGATTTTCAATATGGAAAATTATACATATGTAAGAAAACGGAATATACGTTTGTCCTTTAACGGGAAAATAGGTTTTGCTAAGAGAAGAGAAAATGTAAAATTCAATTACTATATTTACGAAGATACTAAATAATAATCTTATGAGTAAGATTTCTATTCTTATAGCACAAATAAGGAGAAACCTGTTGTTATAGTAACACCCAGATGCTATTTAGTCACAAAAAAAAAACAATAAATTAGATTAGTTTTAAAAATATAACCCGAAAATAACATTCAAATTTCCGAGATAGAATAAGAATCCATCATTTTTTGCAAGACTTTTTTTAATAATTTTCTCAATTTCTTTAGAAAGTTTATAATAAAAACAAAAATAATTCAATAGAAACAAATGATTTATAAGAGCGTTTTTTACATGTCAACCATTTTTTCTTTTAAAAAATCTCAGAGATTCTATTAATTTTCTTAATAGGCAAATGTTGCTGTTTTGTTTTTGTCTAGTAAGTAGTGTGTAGTAGGTTGGTACATATTTTTAGCCTCAAGGCATGCCGCATAGAGCCGGCATTTTTTGCGGAAGTTTCTATACAGAAGAAAGAAATGTGAACAATAATGTTATATTTGTGGCGCTTACTTTACCTAATACAAAGGTCTCAGACTGATATAATATTAGTAGTCTCTATACAATAATAGCTGCTAAACTTTTGACATAGTTTGAGCATATTGCATTTAAAATATTAAATTTGCTTGTATAATAACAAAAAAGTATATTATAATATGGGGACGAAATGAAAATCTGGTGGAGAAAGACTTTTTACTTTCGTCCCCATACTTTGAACTCCACTTGAGCATGGGCTATTTCTTCAAAATAAGATTTTCTTGAAATTTTGGTGGTAATTGTATGTTGGAGAAATGAAGTATTTGGCATAGTGAACATTTTAATTTACCATTGGCGTGCGTGCGGTGTTGGTGGGGTAAAAAAGGCTTTTTTTTTGGAAAAGGATATTAGGCGGGCTTATTTTAGATAACTGTTTCTATCAGATTTAGAATCAGCATCCCCAAAAACCCCTTAATTCATATTTTCAAAATCTCAATTAAGTACCCTAATTACGATTTAGGTTTTTTCAAAATTTTGCTAAGATACGCGCGCTCTGTTACCGTTGGCATGCTGACCTGTTTTGTTTTTAAACAAATTAAGCAAAGAGTTCTTTCAAGTTTTTGTTTGACATTAAATAATTCGTACGAATTGTCAATAAGTGAAGCAGTGTTACGTAACTGTTAATAAGATGGCACAAAACCGAAGAGTAGTTCTCACAATTGGAGAAAAAATAGAAATTATCCGCTTATTTGGTAATAATGAAAGATCTACGCGTCAGGTTGCTGGAATATCTTGAGATTTTGAAAATATGAATTAAGGGGTTTTTGGGGATGCTGATTCTAAATCTTATAGAAACAGTTATCTAAGATAAACCCTATAAAATCCTTTTAAAAAAAAGCCTTTTTTACCCCACCAACACCGCACGCCAATGGTAAATAAAAATGTTCACTATGCCAAATACTTCATTTTTCTAACATACAATTACCACCAAAATTTCAAGAAAATCTCATTATTAATAACTGAGATAATAGGTATTAAGGTGTATTCATGAAAAGCAGGACACACTGTATATTGTTAATTTATTATTATTCATTATGTTTTTCTTATAAAATACAAAAGCAATATAAAATATACTGTTGTTTTTTAAATTTATTTTTGGTGTATATATAGTAACTATACCTACTTTAGTAAATATATCAAAGCAAAAAATAAATTTTATTCAATAATACGGGACGTCTTGATCGCCGGGCGAAATCTCTACCACCCGACCATGGAGGTCGACATCGCGCCGCATTCAGACTTGATACCTACTGCACCGTTCGGAAGTTGAGATTTTATTTCGATTTACCGATGTTTAAAATAAACATCGATGTTATCAAACAAAGATCGAAACTAATCATCGATGTTAATATTTCTTTAAAGTAACACATTATAAGAGATACATGCATATTATAAAGATTAATAACATTTTAAACAGAACCTCCTTCACCCCTACTGCGAGATGTGAACATACTTTTATCGTTTTTACTGAAAATCAGCTCTTTTATAAAATTTGTATATTCTTCTCACAGAAAATAAAACCAAAAACTACAACATGTAGGCATTGACAAACACTATGAAACTGCTAATTTTGGAAACATCATTAAACTTATTCTTAAACACGTTTTTAATCTGCAGACACGACTAAACACCGAAAATTACATTAAAGTTTCAACATAAAATAATTAATAAATGCTCCAAAATCTCCGAGTCCGTCCGCATATAGTTGGCCCCGCCTTCCAGCGTAAAACGTGCGATTGCGGTAAGTTTCGCCTTGAAATCCGCAAGAGGTCGTTAGCCGACGGCCGTATTTTGAAAACGGAGGGAAAATGATTTAGGCAAACTTAAAATTTTTTTTCTTTAATTCATTTAGTTTGGTTGTAAAGAAAATGGTAAAAGTCATGCCGATGCGGAACGTTTTTTAAATTTTTTTAATAGTTTATTAAAAAAAAACTGAGTACGTCGGCCCTAGGTCGTCTAAAAAAAAAGGGACAACGCATCGGCGTATATTAATATTTACCTATATACCATTCCAAATTTGAAATCCATTGGACTATAAATAAACTCACAATTCATTTTCTGCTATGTACCGTCCACAACCGTAGCCCTTAAAAGACACGAATTATCGTAAACCGACAGAAAAATGAGTGTACGATACTTCTTGGAAGGTGATGACTTGATGAGTGTATTTTCTTGATCGTACCTCAAAGTTCACCGGTGACAGACCGATTAAACAAGACTAAGGGTGTGACATACACCGTATCATGCGTCGTTATGAAAACGTACACCAATATTTTTCACATTACCAATTAGAAATTAGCACAATTGAATATGCTGGAGTTTTTGTTACCGCGGCTCGGCGCTCTTCAAAGAAATCTAATTTGAATATATTGGTTATTCTCGTTTTATCATAAAGAATTGTAAAACTATAACTAGATTTGCTGTTGATTGCTGAATCTTTTACACTTCTCGCTGCCAGTCGAGAGATAAATAAACTGATTACTAAACACACTGATTACGTTTAAATTTATTAATTTCCTCTGGATCCTTATGTCAGAGAAGGTGCCTCTTTAAATGACCTTTTCGAATGCTTTGATAATAATATTGACTACATTTAAACATATTAACTTCCTCTGGCTCCTTATGTCGGATAAGATGTCTCTTTAAATCACCTTTCCGAATGCTTGGGTAATCACACTGACTTTATTCAAACATATTAACTTACTCTGGATCTTTATGTCGCAGAAGGTGCCTCTTTAAACTATCTTTCCGACCGCTTTGATAATCACACTGACTACATTTAAGCATATTAACTTCCTCTGGATCCTTATGTCGGATTAGATGTCTCTTTAAATGACCTCTCCGAATGCTTTGATAATCACACTGACTACATTTAAACATATTAACTTCCTTTGGATCCTTGTGTCGAAGAAGGTGCTTGTTTAAACTACTTTTGTCAACGCTTTGATAATCACACTGAATACATTTAAACATATTAACTTCCTTTGGATCCTTATGTCGAAGAAGGTGCTTCTTTAAATAACTTTTGTCGACGCTTTGATAATCACACTGACTACATTTAAACATATGAACTTCCTCTGGATCCTTATGTCGGAGAAGGTGCGTCTTTAAGCTATATTTCCGAATGCTCTGATAATCACAATGACTACATTTAAACATATTAACTTTCTCTGGATCCTTATGTCGAAGAAGATGCGTCTTTAAATGACCTTTCTGAATGCTTTGATAATCACACTGACTACATTTAAACATATTAATTTCCTCTGGATCCTTATGTCGGAGAAGGTGCGTCTTTAAATTATATTTCCGAATGCTTTGATAATCACACTGACTACATTTAAACATATTAACTTCCTCTGGATCCTTATGTAGGAGAAGATGCGTCTTTAAATTACTTTTCCAAATGCTTTGATAATCACACTGATCACATTTAAACTTAACTTTCCCTGAACCCTTACTAAGGCGGTGTTTGTATACATTTCTTTGCCGAAATACCCTCAAGTCATTCTCAACTTTCACGTTAAGTTTCTGACTAACCCGATTATCCCGCTGCTGTTGGATCCGGAATATACAATCTTGACGTTCGGCAATGCTGCAATAGAGAAAAAAATTGTTAACTTATATTAATCGTACCAGTTCATTTATCAGCAATATTACTATATACAGGAACGTTTCTTTAAATGTCTACTTGAATGGGCGATTTTTCTTAAATCAGCTACATAACAAAGAATTAAACATTCAGAATAAAGGCCAAGAAATACCTGATTTTTAATCCTAAGTTCTTTGGGCAGACGAAACGCGATTTACAATAGTAGAATATTCAAAAATTTGGATCCAATATGAGGTGTGTTATTATAGGTAATTTGGAATAGATCTTCAGATTACTAGTCTCACAAATGAATAAAACTTCATCAGAGTGGTGATGAATATTCTTAGAGACACTGTAAAAGGATCTATTACTTGGTGTCAGCGTGACGTCCGCCCCTTTATATGGCGCTTAAGACGGTTTTTGATTGTCTCGGGCGCCACCGTAAGATATTTTGAGTGGTTCAGGGTCCACCATTGCCTGTCGGGTAAGCCTTTATACAGTGGAGAAAATAATTCCAGGTATTCAGGTCGGTGGGCACATAGTTCAAATAAAAGAAACGACTATTGTAAAAAAAACAGGTGATTGGTCGTGTTTATCAAACCCAGTTTAAATTTAAAATATGCCTAAGGGTAATAAATCCTAAAACTGTAAGATACTTGACCAAACCCTTCAAATCAACGGGACTGTGATTCGGCGCGATCGTCAGAAACATAGTATTTTCTTTTTAATAGTTCTACGTACGCGACTCGGAAAAATAATTGCACGGTCTCGGTCCCTCAAACACCCGGTATAAGTAACGGTCTCGGTAGTAGCAACGGTAACGGTATTGTTGCACTTACCAGTTACAGCGGTGAGCATATACAAGTAATGTGTGTGAGTGGGAGAGGCTGTTTGGCAGATCCCACGGTACAAATAAACAAAGTATGATATCTAGCCGTTTAATTTCCGTACGGCGCACGCAGTGACGTAATCGCGTGAGAGATATTTTAAACTGCTTATGGAGATGTATGTTGCTATTAGCTTTTGGACGTTATTTTTACCAAGTAAAAATATGCTATACATAGTACCATTTAAAAAAGAAAGATTTTGTAAATAGTATTATTTGCTGATAAAACGGCTTGTTAAGTACCTCTTAATTTCTGGGGAGCATACAGAGGAGGTCAAAATAACCCTAATTTGGATTAACGGAGATACAGAGCCCCAAAGGAGTACCAAGCGATTTACTTGTTCAGCTCTAACTTTTGAACTGACTAGTATAATTTAATAAAATTTTAATATTTTATAGAGGCCATAAAGAATCATTAAACCATACTACAGTAGATGATTTACAGCTCCAGGAAAGTCAGGAACGGACTGGCCATCACACTCGTTAGTCCAAAATTTTGGTAAGTGTCATTTGACAGAGCTGAAAACTGATTTTTTAAATATTTTAATATGTTCCCTTCAAATAAGGTACCCTTACTTTATTTCGATAAAACTGGAGGTTTTCGAGATAAATCGGTTTTTATGCAAAACACTCAAAAGTTACTAATACTAAATACAAACAGCTAAAAATAAAATACGCAAGGTATAGTGATGTGCATTTAATTTTTGGGAAACGCTTTCAAACTCTTCGAAGGCAAGAAGATTTTATGCTGACCGATTTCCAACTCAGCCAATGTCAAGTCCAAAAACCTTTTAAAGAGTCGATCGGAGCATAATTAATTTACAATAATAATGAAAACGTTTAAATGTTATTTTGGCAAATGTTCAATATGGGCTCCACGTACTTCTATACATTTTCCCGTTGCACTGCAAATAATATTCCGGCATTATTACGGACACCTGGAACTATCCATCGAGGGCCAAGAGCG
Source organism: Polydrusus tereticollis (assembly GCA_963920685.1). Classification (NCBI taxonomy): domain Eukaryota; kingdom Metazoa; phylum Arthropoda; class Insecta; order Coleoptera; family Curculionidae; genus Polydrusus; species Polydrusus tereticollis. The sequence continues at coordinate 100,952,205 of OY987332.1, forward strand.
CTTGTTAAGGGTTGACTTACCATGCGGTTATAATGAGGTGGCGCATCATCATGCATTTACCACATTTGCATTCTTGTATCAAGAGGCTCTTCTAATAAATTATTAAAATCTTGCTGCAAAAATTGTAAATAAATCTCATCAAATGTAAATTGTGAGTTTATTATGCCATCTCTTGTAAAACCGGCTTCATCGGTAAACAAAATCAAGTTAGAACAATTTAGATTTACGTTATGTTGCTGTATAAATCAGTTGGAGTATCGAAGTCTTGCTGGATAATCATCCGGAGACATAGCGTGTACTTTTTGAACATGGTACGGGGAAGTAACTGTTCTTTTAGAGTTTCATGTACAACCCATTTTGTAACATTGTTTCGTGTCGCGATCTTTCATGTGATGCTTAAAGGGTTTTCAGCAATATCTTGCAAAATTTGTTCCTCTACGTGAGGGTATCGTGCAGGGCCGTCGCAAGGGCCCGGGCGAGGGGGCAGCCGCCCGGGGCGGCAATTTTTGAAGGGCGGCCGTTAAACCTATTTTTGTAAGGAGGTTGAGATGAGCCTATAAATGACCCACATCAAAGTTGGCATTTTCTTTGCTGTTGTGGATACCATTATCCAATTTCTAGAGGAAAGATGTAACCTTTTAAAAGTTCATTCCGTTTTCCATTTCTGTTTGCATATTATATACAGGGTGATCCCACTAAAAGTGGCCAAGGCAAATATCTTGCTTATCTTTAGAAATGCGAAGAATCGCTTGACACATAAGTTTTTTGAACAATTATTTTAAATAGGATATACAGTGTCACCATTAAAGTCCGCACCATATGGAACTTTTTTTTATTAATAAGGTTAGTTAAAATTAAATTTCGGCAATCGTTTTTGCTTCAAATTAGACTAAAAAATATATAATCAAATGTCACCATCTGTCATTCGGTATCTGTCAAAAATTACATTTTAATCAAAAAATGCTGAAAAATGGCATTGTTTTACCGAATTTCAAAAAATTTTATTAGAAAAAGTTGTTTCTAGTACAATTCTTGGCCTAAATACAAAGTTTCAGTTTTCTAGCTCAAAGTTGATTTTTTTGCCATTCTTTCTAATTAACTTTTTTTTAATTTAATGTAAGTTCGCTTAATGGATATTAAACTATTTGCTTATACCATACTCAATATTTTATTTAGTTTGTATGAGCTTTTTTTTACTAGAATGCCATTTTTTTTCGAAATTTAAAATTAGAGGCAAAAAAATTTGACACAGGTGGTGCAAAGTTATTCTAATTTAAAAATTTTAACAGATAGACGTCAGATATTCCATTTTTTTGATAGTACATACACCTAAGAAGTTTAAAAAACTTATAATAAAATTCCCAGATATCAGATTAGTTCAAAATTTTGACACATTTTCTTTTTATCCACAATAAAATATCAAGGCAATTTTGAATTTTATAAGTAGGGTATGGAAAAAAAACGAATTAGAGTGCCGAATAAATAAAAGAAATGTCATAAATTTGAATATTTTCGCAAGTTATAGTTTTCAGTGTTATCACCAATGTTGTCCATTCAAGAAAAAATAGAAATTGTCTTAATTTGTGGAGAGAATATGCCTCACCGGCAAGTATCTGCCATTTTTAATGAGAGGCATTCAGAAAAAAATTTGCAGCATAGCACTGTTTCAAGAATAATGTCAAAATTTAGAGAAACTGGATCTGTTCAAAATAATTTTAAGAAACCTCACGCGGCAAGTAAATACGATGAAGCAGCACAACTTGATGTTTGTTTAACTGTTATTGGCCACGGTCAAACTAGTGTAACCAAGATAAGTGATTCAAGAGGGAAAGCGTTAGAAAAATTCTTCAGAAAAATCGATTTCGGGCATATAAACCCAAGTTTATAAACACATTAGAAGAACGCGATTTTGATATCCGACTTGATTTTTCGTTTTGGTATCAGGGACAATATGAGGAGAATATTCTTTTTCCATACAAGATATTATGGACAGATGAAGCCACTTTCTCTTCGAATGGTAGGTACCGTGAGCTCACAAAATTGCCGATGGTGGTCCCAAGAAAATCCTAACTTCACAATTGAATGTCGCGACCAGTATCATTTTAAAACCAATGTTTGGTGTGGAATTTTGAAAGATGAGCTTATTGGACCATACTTCTTTAGAGTAAACTTAACTGGTGAAAGGTACCTGAATTTTCTTGATAACGAGATTACCGAAGTTTTGGATAACATGCCCTTACACCATAGACATAACTTATGGTATCAGCTTGATGGTGCACCCATACATCGAACTGTAGCAGTGAAAGAACGCATAAACCAATTATTTCAAAACAGAGTTATAGGGCGTGATAGAGAATGTCACTGGCCACCCAGGTCGCCTGACATAACCCCACTAGACTTTTTCTGTGGGGTTATCTTAAGCAGAAAGTTTATAAGAATCGACCGTTTAGAAATATCGAGCATTTGGAACAAACGATAAGACAGTGTTGTGCCGATATAAGACCAAGCTTTTTACAAAATGCTGTCAAAGACGTTTATAGACGGACGGGTGTTTGTATAGAGCGAGAAGAACGTCACACTGAAATGTGAAATTTATATTGCTTTTGTGTTACCTATTTAAAATGATTAAAGTTCCTTTTTGTTCCTTTTAATAATAATGATAGTTTTAAGTATAAAATAAAATTTTTATCAAATATTTAGATGTATTTGTCATTTGAAAAACGAAACATCTGACGTCTATCTGTTAAAATTTTTAAATTAGGATAACTTTGCACCACCTGTGTCAAATTTTTTTGCCTCTAATTTTAAATTTCGAAAAAAAATGGCATTCTAGTAAGAAGAAGCTCATACAAACTAAATAAAATATTGAGTATGGTATAAGCAAATAGTTTAATATCCATTAAGCGAACTTACATTAAATAAAAAAAAAGTTAATTAGAAAAAATGGCAAAAAAATCAACTTTGAGCTAGAAAACTGAAACTTTGTATTTAGGCCAAGAATTGTACTAGAAACAACTTTTTCTAATAAAATTTTTTGAAATTCGGTAAAACAATGCCATTTTTCAGCATTTTTTGATTAAAATGTAATTTTTGACAGATACCGAATGACAGATGGTGACATTTGATTATATAATTTTTAGTCTAATTTGAAGCAAAAACGATTGCCGAAATTTAATTTTAACTAACCTCATTAATAAAAAAAAGTTCCATATGGTGCGGACTTTAATGGTGACACTGTATAATTTTATTCCATATTTGGAAAGCGCTAAACAATATAATATATTTTACCGAACCTAAATAATGTTCCATTTAAAGTAAGCAAAAAATTGATGATTTGCGTTTTCGTATGTCTATACTCTATTGCTTAATGCGAGAGAGTAATAAAATGTATATTTGCAATAACAGAACCCATTAAGCAGGGTGGACAACTTATACGTTGCATTGTAAATTTCAAGTAAATTGCAGTGATAGTTTTAAAAAAATTCGTTTTTCAGACCTACACACCCCAAATCGGTTCTAAACTAGGGTCACCCTAATTTGCATACAAAGGAAAGACGAGTTTGGTCAATGAAAGTATTGTAACAGCGGCGTTACTACAGGTAGTTTATTAGAATAAAAGTATAATAATAATTATACCTGATTATAATTATAGAGATAGGCAGATAATTGAGATATAAATTATTCTAATATTAAGTAGATGAAAACTTATATAGAAGTAAGAATAATATGAAAATAGATAAATTGAAATAAATAAATTTATTTATAAAAAAAATCTTAAACTTAACTTAACTTAATTTTTAATTTTAGTCATCATGTTCCGAGTAGTCCGATGAACTATCGTCGTTGGGGTCCATAGAAATAATAAGGGGCTCTACACTGTTTTCTAGCATCTTATCCGCTTCCCAGATTATTTTTTCTATTTCAATCACAGGTTCGACGCACTTACTTCATTTTTCACAATCCACTGTCTTTATTCCCTCCTGCAAGAGGTTTGCAACGTCTCTCATTTTAAAAGTGATGTTATGCCTGGCCACAAACTCTTTTACATGCGCCCACTCCAATTCTATGGGGTTTAATTCACAGTGATATGGAGAAAGGCAAAGAACTGTTATATTTCGTTTCGTTCGCGATTTCGTCGACAACAAATTTCGTACGAAGAGGTTTATTTAACTTTACAATCTCCAGTTTCTCTTTTTTCAGCATATCTTTATGAAATGGCTTCTTATTTACAATAAGCCAATGAATGATGTAATTCTCCTTTCAAGAAGACGTTGGTATTTTTTCGGATTTGCTTGAGTGGTAACTGGCAATATCCATGACTATAACAGATCCAGGAAGAATAAAACCTAGCATTTGCTGGAATTATTCTTCAAAGACGTCAGCATTCATGTCTTCATGATAGTCTCCAGTCCGTTTCTATTTAAATGCTAGTAAGCCGCCATCGACAACTCCATTTTTGCTACCAATGTAAGTAATTATTATTCTTTTACCTTTTCCCGAGGGTGCTTTTATTCCAATGGACCATCCTTCCATGTAAGCTTGCCTCGCGCTTTTTATACGTTTATCCTGCCGTATTTTACCAACGGTATAATCTTCATTTAATCAAGTTTCGTCCATAAAATATATATTCCTGTTTTCCTTCCAAATTTTCTAACTGCCCTCAAATATCGTCGTCGCCAGCAGATGATTTAGCATTTTCTCTATTAAAAGTGATTTTCTGTTTTGAATTTTTTCATAACAAAAACTAATTTCCTTCAAAGTTTTCTATAGTTTCTTCTTACGCATGGGTGGAATGAAATCATGCTTTTTCATTTCAGACATTATTTTGTCCAAGCTTGGTATTTCTTCTTTTAAGTGAAACGAGTGTATGATTTTTCTGATGACAGTTATTTCATCCTCATTTATTACAGTTTCTTTTCTTCCTGTATTTCTCATGAGTGACCTAATAGGGTCGCGTCTATTCTCGTGCACAAGTTGGTATATTGTTGACTGTCCGACTCCAGTCATATTCGAACACATTTCAACTATATTTGCATTTCCGAATGTTATATAAAATAATAATTGGACTACACTTATGGAATACGGCGAAGACTACTGGGTTATATAGTTCAATAATGATTTATTACTCTCTCGCATTAAGCAACATATTATAATGATTAACCAGATATTTGTGTTGGTCACTTTTATTTGGATCACCTTGTACTTACCTACGTACTTTTAAATGTGTAAAAAATGATTTTGCTATTTATTTAAACAGCCTGAAATATAAAAAAATTTTTAAAAAATTGTTATGGTGGCGCTATTTTTAGGACTTTGCCCGGGGCGGCTAAAAGTCTAGCGACGGCCCTGGTATCGTGCTCTCCTGGGAGATCCCTAACCGCCATGTCGCAGCAAAAACGACCCTGAATAAAAAATTTCAAAAACTAATTCTTAAGCTCCTATAATTACTTTCTAATAATCTTCTACCTGCTTCCCTTAGCCTCCGATCAACCCTTTCAAAGGTTTTTTGACTTTTCAGAACAAAGTCTTTTTGCCTTACCGAAGAGTTGGAAAGTGCTTCCCAAAAATTAAATGCACATCAGCATACCCTGCGTATTTTATTTTTACCTGTTCGTGTTTAGCATTACTAACTTTAGAGTGTTTCGCATAAAAACCGATTTACCATTTTTGAGGAGGAATTACCAGGGTATTTAAAAAATCAGTTTGCAGCTCTGTAAAATGACACCGGTCGAAATTTCTAACCAACGGGTGTGGTGGCAAGTCCGTTCCAGACTTCCCTGGCGATGTAACACATCTAGTCTAGTATGGTTTAATGACTCTTTATGGCCTCTATAAAATATTAAAGTTTCATTAAATTATACAAGTCGATTCAAAAGTTAGAGCCAAAAAAGTAGATCGCTGGGTACCCCTTTAGGGCTTTGAATCTCCGTTAAGTGGCACTTTAGGAATTTTTTTCTTAAATGAAATTAGGGTTATTTTGACCTCTTTTGTATGCTCCCCACAAATTAGGAGATGCTTACAGGACACCCTGTATAGGGTGTTCGAAAATTATTTTTCTTTAATTATCTTATTTGTTATTAAAAATAATTCGGTAAAATTTGGTGCACGTAACGATTTTTGTAGTTCCCGTAAAACCAATTTTATATTAACTTTTATGCCTAAATTAATCCAAGGTGCAGGAGGATCCCTTGTGTCAAAGTTTAATAAAATTATTTTTGTTTTTCAAGGAGCAGTGGCGTATCATTTTAATCACCTAAAGTAATCAATAAATTTAAATTACCTACCAATTAATTAGGACGCCACTGGTTAAGACTTAAAATTCTATTTTTACACAAACGATAGTTTGCACCCACCAAGCTTTATAATTTTATAAAAATATCTAATGTAGTTTCTGAGTTACTAAAAAAAAAAATTTTTCAAAACAAACTTTTATCACCGTGTATTATAATAACAAAGCAAAAACGGGTATACGGAGTTTATATAAACTTTTTCTCTTAAAATCATACACAGATTCACCCCCTTCAATATTCACATACATACTTTCATAGTTTCTTGTTGGGCTAAAATCAAAACTAAATTTAAGAACAATGCCACATATTATTATATCTTTATATTAAACTCGCATTAATTTGTTTAGTCATAAATATATAGCTCTATCACTACTAAGCCTAATTATTTGATTATTACTATAATATTGTGTCGATAAAAATAAGTAACAGAAAAATTCGCAGTATTTAGGTATCTGCCTAATTAACTATACAACAACCCCATTTATTTGCAGAACCTCCCATTCTTTTAAGTAACAAACGTTTTTTTCCATATTGAAAGTCGTAAGTAGTGCTGACTCAATAGTACAAATATGTACCATGGTGCCGACTATTTTCTCATATCGATGCATTCGCGTTCGCAACCATAAAATGATTAATATGCAGTGATCGTAATCGCGCCCCGCAACGCATTAAGCCAAATTCAAACAGCGATAAAAATCGGCCCTGAAAGAATATGCCACCGCCTACTCCCCGACAAGTAGCTTCGGTCTTCGCCGCGACCGTCCAAACAAAGCTATCGAGAGTCGTAGCCCTTAAAAAGTTAAATATTCTTGATAATAATAATACAGTTTACCAAAATTACACATTTACATACCTGATAATTTATTTACTGGTCGTTCCTCAATCAACGCTTTGTCTTTCCCCCTAGTTTTCATTTTTATAATTATCACTCCCCAAATTGATAGATAATACGTCTGCTTTAACTTGCTCCCTGAACTATTACCAATCTGTGTTACAATTATATTCGCTGGATTTTTTGGTACTGGATATTGCTGACAACCACTTCCCGCACATTATTTTCGGACCTTTCGGCCGGACAGTTAACTCGGCAAAGCTATTGTTATAGCTAGCTATTTATGTATTTACTATAACACGTGTTTATTTGCCCTTGTGTTTCAGTGGTCATTTTCTGCATAAATACGGCTAACTAATTTATTGTTTATAGTATGAGTGAACATAGTAGCGGCATTAAAGCCGCAGAAGAAAAAATTGCGAAGTTTGGTGAACACTTTTCACAAAAAAAGAGGTCTTTTTCGCTTGGTTCCAAGGAATATTCAACTGCTGAAATAAATAAAATAATTTATGGCAACAATATAAAAAGATTGTCGACGATAAAAACCAATTCAGGTAAACACCGAGAAATAAGTACTGATAACGCGGCACACTGACCTGCTAATACCAGGGGAGATAAATAAGTTGGAATCGAACTTGGAAGGATCTCATTCTTAGGACGAGACTGCTTAAGATCTGGCAAAGGTTAAGAGTGGAGGTATCTCCTGGAATAGAAAACCAAAAAAACCACGAAGAATTTCAAGAATTATTCACACAAACTGATACCGCACCAAAACATAATGTAAACAAAGACCAACTACCCATGGATAAGTTAATATTGGAAATATTTGAATATTTTGATAAAATTTAAAATGTGACTGTTGGGGAACAGCCCTAAAAGTTGAAATGAGTTGTCCAAAGATGGACTGTTTAGTTTAGTTGCAACATAGTAGGCGTAACATGTCAAATTTACGATTTCATTCATAACATAGTAGGTATAAGAAATGATGTATTTTGGAGCGGCGCCAGGGAAGCGGCTGGAGACCACTGTCACGCTCCAATTTTGTTCGCTGTAAAATGCGCCCACTGGATTGGCGGAAGCTTGGCGTCGGCCAAAAAAGATGAATGAATCGTGTCATAGGGTATGCGTGCAGCGGCTCCAGCCGCTGATTTGGGCGCTGATCAAGACTTAAGAGTCACTGTTGATTGAGCAAGAAAGCTAGCAACACGTCCCGTCAAAAAGGAATAACCAAAGTTGGTTGTTGGCGGTCATTTTACTGTTTGTACCAAGTGGTAAATCTTTAGGAATGTTAGTGTACTACTTTCTATGTAAAAAGTAGAAGTTTCACCCTAAGTACGGGTACTAAGTGTGCATATCTCTGTGCAAGAAGTTATAATGTGTTAATTTCGAAAGTATGTTAAATAGAGTTATTTTGCTTTACCACGAGTTTAATTTCCAATCGCAACAAAAACGACCAGTGAGTCACACGCCTGTGGAAATATACCACAAAATTGATTGAACGTAAGAGGAAATAGAGCCCTGCGTTTCAACAGTGACCAATAAAGACGTTGCAGAGATAAAAAGAGCTGCTACGACCTCCATATATAAGAGCTTAACACTGATTACTTGCAAAATTGGACAACTTGAAAAGGAAAATATGATATTAAAAGACAGAATAGAAATACAAGATATCAAGACAATGAACCCTGCCGTGGATAAATTACCAAACCGACCCGTAAATCATAAGACATACGTAACAAAAAAGCAAATACCACATACATCAACTGAAAAAGTAATGAGACCTGGGAAACACTTAAAACAACAAATAAACTGGAAACGATAATTCGAACAAACAACATCTCAGACCCAAAGGAAAATGTAAAAGAACTTAAAAAAGAGATCAGCACCAATGATATAGGTAGATGAAGGTTTTAAAAATATAAGACACCTAAAAAGCGGTGCGATAGTTGTAGAAATCTGTAACGAAACACAACACAAAAAATTAAAATCGACACTGGAAGATCAAAGAGACACAAAGCTTTAATCCAATGTTCATAATAACAGGAATATCATAAGGCCATTCGGATTTGGAATTCATTGAAGAACTGCCAGATTGAATACTGAAATAGAAGTTGACCTGCCTACACTCAATATACGTAAGAATATAAATGGAGTAGCAAAAAAACAGTGTCGAAATTCCATCAAAGAAAATTGTATCCTAGAAGCACAACCAGCTATTGTCAAATGGTTCTTGAAAAACCAGACAATATATTTTGACGTAATGAAAATTTACGTCCAGGAGTCCATTGTGGAAAAAAATCATGTTGTCATAAATGCGGCGCGCCGGTGATCACGAGAGGAAATTCTGCATTATGCAGCTATGTTACAATGCACTAACTGTGTAAAATGAAATAGAAGGCTGAAGATAGTCAGCATTCGGCACGGGATGTTAACTGCCAGGTATACCAAAAGAGACTAATGAGCTAGAAAAGCCAAATAAACTACTCAGATAATTTTTTATAAAAAATCAGAATAACAGCAAAAATTCAGTTACAGAGAAACAGAGAAGAAAAAATAGTTAAAAATATGAACCAAATCGGCATAATACATCAAAACCTTTAATCCATAGGAAATTCTGTAGACCTCTTGGAAGATTTTCTAAGCACTTAAAATGACTGTAGTGTACTCTGCATTACAAAGCACTGGAAAACATATGCACAGCTAGAAAACTACGGAATAGAAGGTTTCCACTTAGTTACAAGCTTCTGCAGAAAATTGAAAAATAGGCATGGAGGTAGTGCTATTTATATAAGAACGAATATTCAGTGTAGGAAACGAGATGATATAAATGGAATGAGTGAAGAAAATAATTTTGAGTGCTGTGGCTGTAAAATAAAAGTTAAAAACAACAATATTATTTTGGTCTTTTTGTATCGACCAACAAATGGGGACTTTGGACTATTTATGGATAAGATGGAGCAACGTTTGTCATTATGTTTAAATAGAAATATTTTAATTGTGGCAGAAGATTTTAATGTAGACTTTAAGTCAAAGTAAGAACACAATGGACCTAGTGTCACTGATCAATTCCTTTAATGTAATACACACTGTAACAGGTTATACACGTATTAGTATGACCAGTAAGAGCTGCATTGGCAATATACCAACAAACTTTGAGGGCGATAGGGTATCTCAGGTTTTGCATTCTTTTATCTCATACCATACAGCCCAAAAATTAACTATAAGCATTACAAAAGAAAAAAACATTCTTTTTGAAGAAAGAAATTTTAGTAAAAATAACAAATTAAAATTTAAAAATATTCTTTCTGAAAGAAATTGGCAATCAATTCATTCTTTAGAAATATATTTAGTAAACAGTGGAGCACTTTCATGGACCTATTTCAGAGAGTAAATTCAATCAATGTTTTCCTGTACAAAAGGTACTACAAAGAAACTTCAACAAATCTTAGTATAGGTTGGATATTTCTAAGATAAGGAAATGTAGGGATCATTTGAATGTTTTATATGTTTTAAGAAGTAGAAGCAATCAATTCAAAAATTTATACAACTCTAAAAAGAAAGAATATAATAACTTATTATGCAAGTCCAAAACATTCTATTTTGCAAATAAAATAAAAAATTCTCACAATAAATGAAAAAGAACATCGTGTGCTGTTAATCAAATAAAAGGTAAAAATATATATAAACCGCCAATTAAAGTTAAGGGGGATCCAACCATTGTACCATTTAGTTCTGATATAGTGTACAATGACAACTTATTAAAAATGCGCCCGACTAACGCTAAAGAAATTTTTAAAGTAGTTAAAAAACTAAAAAATAAGCAAAGTTATAGACATGATGAAATATCATCCAACTTGATAAAATACGTTATAGGAGAAATTGTACAACCTATTTGTTACATAGTAAATAATTCTATGAAGTTCGGCATATTCCCGTTGTTGTGCCAATCTTTAAAAAGGGCGATGAATCAGTAGTAGATAACTACAGACCAATAAGCTTGTTTCCATTATTTTCTAGGGTGTTTGAAAGTGTGATATCTGAACGTTTGCTTGAATTTTTTGTGTCAAATAATTTGTTAGGTGATCACACAGGTATATAAAGGGAAAGTCAACACGAACAGCGGTATTTCAATTTATCCATAACTAATGGTACACAGTAAAACTGCAGATTTCTGAGGTAAAAATATTGCGATTTGGCCAAACTTAGCTTAGTTCAAAAGTTGATAATAACCAAGATACAGGGTGTTCAAGTGAAAATTGTATTTTCGATTTTCCTAATTAACTTTTTTTTTTAACCAATATTTTAACATAAAATTTTGTGATTGGGGGTTTTTCGGGGCGAGAAATTTAAATTTGTTAAGAATTTTAATGTAGATTGTAGAGGGCGCTCTCTGCGGCACTCTAGGTACATAGAAACAAGTGTAACTTTTTTGCGCCTTAGTGTATTTATGATTTTATTAAAAATATCAATTTTCTCACTAATTTTACGCAAAAAAGGTGTACTTTGTAAATGTCGCTCCGAGTAACGGTTTTCGAGATTTATACATTTACAATTTCTAATGCATCCTTTTAAATTTTGATTTGCAAGTGTGAATTTTTTTAAAGTAGGCTTTGATAAAAATAAATGCAATGAAAGCGCTTTGAAACTTCATTTATATCAAAGTCCCTTGTGATTTGTCAGCATTGTGGGTGTTTTTAAAGAGTTTTTAAAGAAATTGTTATTAAAAGTTAAGTTAAAAATGCCACGACATAATTTGTTTTCTAACGAAGAAATGCGAGACATGGTATGATTATACGCACAAGAAAATTTTAACGGACGCAGAGCACAACGACGATATTTGGAAATGTATCCAAATCGAAGGCAGCCGGATTTTAAAATTTTTAGAAACCTTTACGACAGACTGGGAGAAACAGGATCGTTGCGTCCCAAACGTAATAATGGGGGACGTCCAAAAATTATTACACCCGAGCAGGAAGAGGAAATACTAGTTCGCGTGGCTGAGAACCCGGAAATTAGCACAAGACGTATGGCTGCTGTTACTCCAGTAAGTAAGTCATCCGTTTCTAGAGTTTTTAACCAAGAGGGGCTTTATCCATACCACTTTACGCCTGTTCAGAATTTATTGGATGTTGATCTTCCAGCCATACTGGAATTTGCCAATTTCTGTCGTACCCAGCAAAACGCTAACCCAATGTTTCTGAATACAGTTTTATTCACCGATGAAGCGACTTTCACACGAAGAGGTGTCTTCAATTTTAGAAATGAACATGCGTGGAATTTAGAAAATCCCCATTTAGTAACCGAGTTTAAAATAAATGTTTGGTGTGGACTTATTGGTAATTACATGTTGGGTCCAGTCGAGCTACCACCCAATTTATCTTAATGTTTTGCAAAATCAGCTGACCGACTGTTTGGATAACCTACCGTTAGAGCTAAGAAGATATATGCGTTTTATGCAAGATGGTGCCCCGCCACACCTTTCCAGGCTTGTCAGAGACCACTTAAATACAACATTTCCTAACCGCTGGATAGGTCGTGGAAGCGAAATGCCTTGGCCTGCCCGAAGCCCCGATTTCAACCCCCTTTGATTTTTGTGTATGGGGATGCATGAAATCACACGTTTATGAAGAAACGATCAACACTCGGGAACAACTATGGCAAAGAATTGAGAATGCGGCGAAATCGTTTCAAAACGAACACCTATTATTTAAAATCAGGCGGTCGTTCAATAAGCGGGTAGCCAAATGCATTAAAGTTAACGGCAATCACTTTGAGCAATTGTTGTCAAAAATTGATCTTTTCTTTTATTCATATATTTTGTATTTATTTATGTAGAAATAAAATTTTTATTTAAATTTTTAATATTTTCATTCGTGGCCGTTTAATTTCTTAGTAGTCTGGAGTTTTCATAATTTCTAGAATATTAATAAATTAATAATATTTTAAAATATCTAGGTCAAGTTAGAACTACTGTTATAATCTGAATTATTTGTAATCAAATTCTGTTATCAATAATGTAATAATTAATTTTTAACACAATAACGTGTTATTTAAATATGTATTTTAAAATGCGCACTGGACAATTGTAAATGTATAAATCTCGAAAACCGTTACTCGGAGCGACATTTACAAAGTACACCTTTTTTGCGTCAAATTAATGAGAAAATTGATATTTTTAATAAAAACATAAATACACTAAGGCGCAAAAAAGTTACACTTGTTTCTATGTACCTAGAGTGCCGCAGAGAGCGCCCTCTAAAATCTACATTAAAATTCTTAACAAATTTAAATTTCTCGCACCGAAAAACCCCCAATCACCAAATTAGCCTATAAAGTTGGAAAACTCGAATCGGAAAATATTATGTTAGAACAAGAAATAAAAATACATAATATTAGATCAAAATCACCACTACTAGATCAGAATTTGCTACCACTAAAAGAAAAGAGTAACCAACATAATGTCGACAGAAATGAAAAAACATATAGTTCAATAGCATTATTACCAGTCGTGCAGAATAAAGAGACAGAGAAAAAAGAAGAATGGAAGACACCTCCAAAACTAAGACAATGTGAAATCTTAGTTAAACCAAAAAACCCAGAGAATAAAGAAAACATAGTAAGAGAAATAAAAAAACATTTTAATGAAAACGGAGTTAATGAAAAATTCAAAAACATACGGCATCTACAAAGCGGCAGAATAATTGTTGAATGTCAAAATGAAGATCAACAAAAAAGATTACAAACGGTATTAAAAAATCAAGAGAGCCTAGAAACAAAAGTGTTTCGAAATAATGACCCTATGCTAATGATAACAGGGATAGATACTGGATATAAACCCGAAGAATTCATAAGCGAGTTTGTAAGCGATAATCCACAAATAAAGGATGTTTTTGGAGAGAATGTAGAGAAAAGTTTTAAATTTATATTTAAGAGGCAATGCAGAAATAAAATGAAAGAAAACTGGACATTACAAACACCACCTGATCTGGCCATGTGTTTTAAATGTTGCAATTATGGTCATGTGGCGAAATACTGCAATGGAGAAATATGTTGCTATAAGTGTGGATGTAAACCAGTTAAAACTTTTGACAATAGACAATTTTAATCTAGTGTCTCAGTTTTGTAGAAAAGAAGGATATGGGGGAGTAGCCATTTATCTTCGTAAAAACATGAAATTCGTAAGATGCAAGAAAGTTAAAGAACTCTCACTAAACGGAATTTTTGAATGTGCGCGTGTTGAGTGCAATTTAAAAAATGAATTTTTGTCGCAGCCGTATACAGACCGCCAAAAGGTGATATAAAATCGTTTGTGAAACAAGTAGAGCTTTTGCTTGAACAATTATGTATCAAAACAAAAAGGTGTTTATTGCAGGTGACTTTAACATTAGAGTTTATTAGGGAAAATACCAACAAGATACAATTTCTATCATTAATGCATTCTTTTGGTATACATCCTACTATTTGTGAGAACACTAGAATATCTAGTGCTTCTCAAAGTTGTATTGATAACATTTTTACAGACACCTCATATTTAAATGTACATAGCATTGTGATTCACAATGCAATATCAGATCACACAGCCCAGAAAATTGTTTTCAAATGAAATAGTAGTCCTATAAAACAAGCATACTATAAGAGGTCTTTTAATGAAGAGAGTAGAAAGGGGTTCCTTGACGCATTAAAACAAGAACAGTGGCTAGACTTATTTGCTCTAGATCAAACGGATGTTAATCAACAATGGTCAGCTTTCATGAACACCTTTCTACTTTTCTTTAACCAATATTTTCCTAAGAAATTGTTTAATCCTAGTCAAAAGTCGCATTGCCTATATTCCACAAAAAATGTTGAATTGAAGGAGGTTAAACAAAGACTGGACATTTTATTAATGTTAAAACGTAAAAATAGGAACTACAAGGACATGTACTCAAGCGTAAAAAAAGAATATGATCAATTGTTGATACAGGCTAGGTCAGAAAGTTACAAACATAAAATACAAATTTCTGACAACAAAAATAAATGCATGTGGTCAATTTACAAAGAAATTACATGGATTCCAATTTCTGATAAGTCCGTGATTCCGGGCAAGCCCGACGAGATACCTAATAAATATAATGAATTTTTGCTGGAATCCATTTCAAAACTTCTAAATAATTTTAATCAGGTATCCTGTCAAATAAATATACCCGAAAATCCTAGGTCTATGCATTTAAGGCCCGTCACAGGGGAAGAAATTTTGGCGTTAACCAAAAAAATCAAAAATAAACACAGTTCAGGTGATGATGAAATTCCTGCCAGTCTCGTTCGTCAGGTCATACCAGCAATCACTGATGTACTATGTTATGTAATAAACAACTCGCTGAGGGAGGGTACGTTCCCTGCACAGTTAAAGTTATCGGCTGTAAGACCTCTGTATAAAAACAAAGGTGATATTGATGCATTCGATAACTACAGACCCATAAGTCTGCTGCCCAGTTTTTCCAAGCTGTTTG
Source organism: Polydrusus tereticollis (assembly GCA_963920685.1). NCBI lineage: Eukaryota > Metazoa > Arthropoda > Insecta > Coleoptera > Curculionidae > Polydrusus > Polydrusus tereticollis. The sequence goes on from OY987332.1 coordinate 100,967,816, forward strand.
AAACTGCTATGAGTGTAAGGTTGATGGAATTTATGCACGAATGTAAACTTTTTTCTGATAACCAGCATGGATACATTTCAAAGCGATCTACACAAACTGCAATTTATCAATTCACTCAGGCAGTTCTGAACCAGCTGGAGGGGGGCGACATTGCACTGGGATTGTTTTTAGATTTGTCGAAGGCATTCGATTGTCTAGATAGAGATATACTATTTCGAAAGTTATGGCTATATGGAGTTAGGGGATGTGCCTTAAAGTGGTTTAAGTCCTATTTGAGCGAAAGAACTCAGCGAGTTGTGGTAAACGCAAATGGTATCACTTATAAATCAGGGATATTGCAAAGTACGGTTGGTGTTCCACAGGGCAGTATACTGGGACCAGTTTTGTTTATAGTATTTTTAAATGATATAAATCTTGAAATTAATAATGACAAGTACTTTTTGACACAGTATGCTGATGATACAAGTTTGTTAGTGAATGGTTCAAGAATGGCCGAACTATCTGAAAATGTAAATAACCTATTCTCACGGGCAGAGATGTGGTTTGAAAGAAATAAGCTGTGTTTAAATAAATCAAAAACCAATGCGGTACTCTTTAGAACTAAACAAAACAAAATTGGTAAACAGGAATTTGTTCATGTTGGCAGCACTGAGTTCAAACTTCAAAACAATACTAAGTTCTTAGGTATCTATACCATCTTTTGATTGGTCCTGTCACATTGAGCACCTTAGTGAAAAGCTGAATAAAATTTTTTACTGTATTCGTACTGTTGGTAAATATTTAAATGAAACGGCTAGAAGAACACTGTACTTTGCAAATTTTGAAGGCACTGCACGATACGGAATAATTTTCTGGGCTGCACACTTTAGGGCTCAGAATATATTCATAATTCAAAAACGGGTGTTGAGAATTATATACAAAATGTCTCCACTGCAGTCTTGTAGAGGAATCTTTAAATCCAAGGCCATATTGACAATATATGGTTTATATATTTATGAAATACTTTTATTTGTTTTTAAAAACAAGGATAAGTTTGATAATATTTTTCATACTAATTACACAACTCGAAAAAACAACTTAATCTATCCAAGACATAAACTAACCTTATACGAAAAAAGTCCTTATTACATTGGCCTTAAATGTTACAATAAATTACATAATGGTTTAAAATGTATATCAGTGGAGAAAATATTTAAACGAAAATTGAAAGAATATTTAATAGATTTGGAGCCCTACAGTGTGAATGATTTTTTGGGTGAATGAATGGATGTAAGAGTATATATTGTACACTTGTGGGAAGATGGGCTACATTAGCCATTTGACGTAGTTTCATTTTATGTTTTTTGTACAAATTATGTAATTTGAAATATAAATAAAATAAATAAAAAAATATAAAAAAATATGTACCTAGAGTGCCGCAGAGAGCGCCCTCTACAATCTACATTAAAATTCTTAACAAATTTAAATTTCTCGCCCCGAAAAACCCCCAATTACAAAATTTTATGTTAAAATATTGGTTAAAAAAAAAGTTAATTAGGAAAATCGAAAATAAAACTTTCACTGAATCTCGGTTATTATCAACTTTTGAACTAAGCTAAGTTTGGCCAAATCGCAATATTTTTACCCAAGAAATCTGCAGTTTTACTGTGTACCATTAGTTATGAGACGCCCTGTATACTAGATTCCTTGAAAAAGGGACAAATCCCCCTAGGGCTCTTTTTGGATATATCGCAGGCTTACGACACATTGAATTATGACATATTGTTTAAGAAGTTAGATTCCTACGGTATCAGAGAAACAGTCCTAGATCTAATTAAATCTTACTTATTTAGAAGGAAACAGGACAATCAGAAATTTTTATCAAATGAAATCTCAGTCAACATTGGAATACCGCAGGGTAGTGTTTTGAGACCAATTTTTTTATTATATAATATGAACAACATAACAATACTATCTAAAAGCTATAATGATTGGTGTAAAATAACGAATTATGCAGATGATACAAATAAATTGGGGAGTGACAATGATGTGATGCTCGTTGAAGAAAAAACTAAAAATATTATGATGAGTGCAAGTAATTGGTTTGCAAAAAATTATTATTAAACAATAACTAACACATTAATATTTAAAACAAATGGGTCTCGTGTGGAAGAACCACAAATAATAGAAATTAGCAAATTGACTGGCAGCGTAACCACCTAACTCTGGCAAGTGAAAATTTGAATTCCCGCTTGCCTAGTAGTAGTAAGGTGAGCCCACCTTGAAGGAGTTATCGGGGGCCAGAGCTGTAACGAGCTCTGATCTCCGCTTACTCCCCCTAGGCTTGCCTGTCTCGCTCTCTTGCGGTCAATTCCGCAGGGTCTCACCATTAACAGCGAACGCCCCTGTTCACATGGAGTCGGATATGTGGGTTTTTGGAAGGTTGGAAAGGAGAAATATCTGGGGGGCGCTGAGCGGGGGGGGGGGGGGGGGGGTGCTACACCTAAAGAAGTTGATGTCGGGGGCGTCTGTGTCGGTGCGGGACACCTAAGTCATAGTCGAGGGCTTGTCTGATGAGCGCGACTTGTGGCGGGTGAAGGTGGCGGTGAGGATTTTAGTTCCTCTTTCATGGGAGATATTGGGTGAGGGCGGTATGTTTGATATCTCGGTGTAAATCTACGTTACAGATGAACCATGGGATGTCCATGGCTGTGTAAACGTAACGATTTTCAAGGAATTGCAGACGGTTAAGGTTGGTTGGGGCTGCGTATCCCCAAGCTGCTGAACCGTTTGTGAGGGTGCTGCGTCGATTGAGCAGTGGGTATAATTGGCTATAGAAGAGCCTTTATTTATATGCAAGGGAGATGCTTGCGAAAAGATAGCATCGCTTGGCGCGCGGTGGGTCCAGCTTCTCGGAACTTGGCCTGGACGACCCATTTCTGCCCTTAAAATGGTCAAAGTTACACTTTTCGACTGTTTTAACTGATTTTAAAATCTAGTTATGCAAATAATATAATTTAAAACAAATATTTATATTCTGGGACTTATTATGCCATTTCTTTGCTAATTAATAGACCCAGGGTTGGGACCTTTCAGTAAATGTACTTGTTAAATATCCCGTGAAAGAAAACATTAAGCACTTTGATGCACAACTAGAAAAACAGAACTATTGTTAATTTTATGAAGAAAATTTCAAACAAAAAATTTAGGTTTAGGTAACGTTACTAATATAACTTTAAAACCTCTTTCCGCAACTCGGTGGGAAAGTCGTGTTGAGGCCCTCAAACCTTTAAGATATTTTCTTCCAGAGATTTATGACGCACTTTATGAGATATTTTCTGACACCAACCGCGACCTAGATTCTCGAAATGAGGCAGAGTCTCTCGCAAAAAAAATTAAATCATTTCGGTTGGTATTATCTATTTCTATATGGTATGACATACTAACGAAAATCAATGTTGTAAGTAAATTATTACAGAAAACCGATATCCATATGAAAGACTGTTTAAATGAGCTTAAAAATTTACATTCATATTTTATGGAAAAAAGATCTGATGCTGAATTTGAAATTTATTTATATAATGCTACAAAAATCGCTAAAGACTTAGATTTGGATCCGGTATTTGTTGAAAATAGACCCTTAACGAAAAGAACAAAAAATAGGCAGTTTGGCTATGAAGGCGAAGATGAGCCCATAGTTGATCCAAAAGGAATTTTAAAGTAAATTTTTACTATGCCATTCTTGATACTACTATAGCATCAATAAGTGAAAGATTTACATTAATAAAAGAACATATCACTGTATTTGGCTTTTTGTATGACTTCACAAAATTAAAATGTGTTGATAAAGAAAATCTTATAAAATATTTTGCTGATTTAAGTCTAAAATTACGTGATGAATCTAGAGGTGAAAATGATATTGATGCTCTTGAACTGTGTGATGAATTATTGTCAATTTTTCCTTTTTTAGAGAATGAAAAATGCCCTTTAGAAGTTTTGCAATATATTTTTAAAAATTACTTATTTGATACCTTCCCTAATATTTCGATTGCTTTAAGAATCCTATTAACCCTTCCAATATCAGTTGCAAGCGGAGAAAGATCATTTTCAAAGCTAAAGCTGATTAAAAATTACTTAAGATCCTCGATGAACCAGGAGAGACTTAATAATTTGGCATTCATTTCGATTGAATCCGAGTTACGTGAACAACTAAATGTAGACCAAATTATTAAGGATTTTGCAACAATTAAGGCAATGCAAGTGCCTTTTCTATAAATACCTACGTTTTATGCATAATATTATATTTTAATTTCTCGGAGTTGTTATTTTATTGTTTTAATTATATAATATATTACTTTTCAGTTGCTTAAGTTTAATATTTTGTCGAAGGTTTTTTTATTATTTATGCGTTATTTTATTTGTGCTGTAAAAATGTAATACACAATTTTATAGTTTTTTATTAAAACTTAAAAGAATAAACGTCTTTTTCTTTGAACTTCTATCACCGTCTTTCATATTCTATAGGGGTAATAGGGAGCGGCCACTTATCGTTTGCACACGGCGGCAGAAACACCTGGCGCGGCCCTGATTACAGTCTTATCATTATCTGAAATTAAACAACAAAAACTTGCTGACAAAGTATTAAGAGCCAACTAGTATATTTTTCTGGAAATCAGAAAGCAATAAAAACTGCAAATCAAAACAGATTTTCATAAAACAGAGAAATTTGCTTCAACACTTTTGTTAGAAGAACTTAAATTATCCTAATCACATCAAATATTTTGTTTGTTGTACATTTTATGGTGCAATATGGTTCTTAAAACTACAGGATTACAAAAAAACTTACCTGATATGGAGGAAACTGATTGTCCAGGTTCTCCTGGTTCGTATTCACTTTCGCTTGCGCTAAATGGTTCGCTTTTGGATTCACTAGCACTTAATATTTTACTCATTTTAATATAAACGAATTAAAAACGTACAAAGAAACAAATATAACGTTTAATGACAAAGTGGTCTAAGTCAAACTTGTTTGTACAAGTATGGCTTTAAGCAAAAATCTAATTGCGCTTTACGGTTAATATTCCAGCGACATCTGTGAGCGTTATATAAAAGTAACATTTTTTAAACTTTTTGAGTATGTAGAAAACTGCTTTATGAAAAAGAATTATAATAAATTGGAAAAACCAAATTTATTAACTTAGACCATTCTGGGTTTCAACGGCTCTTATATCGGCTGGAACCAAAAGAGTAGCTATGCAATGTCTCTTTGATTTTAATTTTGACAATATTAATATACAATAATGCAATTTGCTACTATTAATTTATTTAAAATATAAATAAAGAACACTGTCCCAGTATGCAAATGCCTATGTCCCACTACACAACATAGGGTGGTTGCATATTGGGAAAAAGGCTCAGAAAATGAACTATAGTGCGACATGCAATAATTTCTCGAATAATTTTCTCTTATTGTGTGGTTAAGACTTTGTAAATATTATTTAATTTATTAATTAACAAGCTCACTTAAAACATTAAAAACAATTCAGAATGGACAAAAAAAATTAAACAAATTTTTTGTACCAATTAGAAAATTATTGTCTCAGTATATAACAGTTTCATCTATACCTAAGCTTAAGCAAAGTAGGCCCAACTAAACTTGTTATCCCTTGCAACTAGACGTCAGCATAGAGACCTTATGTTTATTTACAACCTCTTCAATAACAGAACTGACTGCCCCTACCTACTTTCGAAAATCAATCTACATGTCCCTATTAGAACCACAAGATCCGAAATATTGTTTCATTTGCCGTTTCATAGAACAAACTACGCTTATTATTCTTGCATGCCCCGAATGCTGAGATTGGCGAATCTTTCGGTTACTGAGTGTGGTCTGGAGTTTGTTGGGGTCTCCTATTCGGAATTTCAAAGACATCTGAGACTGAATATTACTACTCCTCTGTGATATTTTATGGTTTGAATTTTGTAATTATTGTTATCAATTATTGTATAATATTTTTGTTTTTTTTTAAAACTTTATGTTGAGATGTACCTAATATGTTATTATATGTTATATTTTAGCTATTTTAAATTATTACTTTTGTAATTTTAACTTTTCTTAGTTTTAAGTCTTGTTACTTAAAAAAATTTTTTTATGGAAATGGGCTACAGCCCGTGAATTATTATTAAATAAGTAATACCTGTTTTCGTTTGTTTCAGATTCGTCCATCTTAATGTCTAGTTCTTCATTATTCAATTTCCACTCTGTATAGTTCAAATTATACAATTCATCGCATCCATTTACTGCTTCACTCTCCTCAACTTTAACCTCTGGTTTTGTTTGATCAGGGAATATTTGTTTGTGCCTGCAAGACATAAAATGGTAATTGTGTGGCTACTTTTACAGCCTAATTTAAAGTCTATTTTTTAAATGTTACAACTCAATAATAGTAATAATAATAAAATTCTTTATTTCTAATTATATAGATCAACATAAAAAGAAAAGACGTCACCAAAGTGAGAGCGTTAACTCTTCATGTAATCCCTTAAGCTGTATGGTTCAAGTTGCACTAAAAGTTTTTTCAATTTTCTTTTGAACACATTCACATTTTGTTCATTTTTAAGTTCATTAGGCAGTTCATTAAAAAAGCAAACCCCTCCATAAAAAGGTCCCTTTTCAAAGATGGACTGACGGTATGCAGGATAGTTAACATCAGTTGTGCACATGCTATAATGACGACCCCCTCTCCATACGCAGCCCCCGTCCATCCTTAAAAAGGAACATAATGGTAACAAATATATACAGACCATCTATTGTTAAAATAAATTTATCTTTAAAAACATTTCTACATTGTTCCCTAAATGACATTTTGTACTTTATTCTAATTAATCATTTTTGTATAACAAAAATGTCTTGAATGTTTGAGTTTCCACCCCAAAATATAATCCCATATCTTGCTGCAGCCTCAAAGTTGGCAAAATATAGAATCCTCAGGGCATTTGCCGATACGTACTTTAATGTTACTCTAATACCATAACTTATACTATTTAATTTTTTTCCCAGCGATTCTATATGCTCTGTCCAGTCTAAAAATTCATCTATATAAACGCCTAAGAATTTTATCTTAGTTTGAAGGTTAAAATCTGTATTATTGATCTGAATTGCTTCTGGTTTTTCTAAGTCAAAATATGCTTTATTATCAAAGATATACATCTTGTTGACAAAGCTGAGGAACACAATATAACTTAACTACTTAAAACATCTCTCTATATATATATATCTAGCTTGCTTAATTTAGTTCCTCGTTTGGTTCTAAACAGTAATAAGTTTGTTTTGTCTTTGTTGATTATAAGTTTGTTTTTCTCAAACCATGCTTGTGAAAAAATTCTTTCTGTGTTCAGTCAGTTCAGTTGAGTCTTTTGCTGTCACTAATAGGTTGGTATCATCTGCGTAGGAAGTAAGCAATGCATTAGGATTTGAAATTTCGTAAACTTACTTCCTGAAGGTTTAAAAAGCATACATACCTAGCTTTAGATTGTTTGTAATACTTTTAATGAAACACAAATAACTAGAATTCTGAGATCAGGACGTACCTCGTTTGCCCCGCTTCCTCATCGTCACTGTTCTCAGTTTTTATGTTTTGCTTTTGTTGCTTAAAAAACTCTGTTGGATCGCTGCATTGATACATTTTTTTCTCCTCTAAATCACACATGTTCAATGTTCATAAACAACTGAATTTAGGAGAACCGCGACCTTATTGTTTAATCACAGACGGCAAAAAATTACAAAAGTGAAAATCGTGTTAGTTTTATAAAAAGTCAAAGCATCAAAGTTGGGTTATTTTGTACTTTATCATGCTTTCGGCATTCTGGATCAGCGTTTCAGAGCAAACAGCCAGCTCAGTGCGGACCCAGATGACACCTATGCTAATTTGCACCATTACTTTTAAGGAAAGCTTAAAGCTAAGAGTTTTAAATTTAAATTTCGTTTGCACATATTGCGATAAACGTTAAGTGTTAAGTGCCTGTCTTATTTTATGATCCCGATTTTCTCGTTTTAGGAATACTTAGAAGTGGGTAGAAATCTTTTTTTTTGTAAACAGACATGTGCAAAAAATTAAATCCAATTTATAAAAGAAAAATTATCACTGGCCCGGCATTTTCTGGCATTTGTTGCAGATGTGTAGAAAAAAAGATTTCTACCCACATTTAAGTAGGTATTCCTTAAACGAGTTATGAGAAAAATGCAAGTTTGAAAAGTTTTAGAACAACTAAAATACGACTTTTTAAGTAAGCTCTTGTTTGGTTATTAAATCATAAAAGATGTTGTGGCGATGCTTTAAGATTATTTTAAACGCTTAATTTAGCATTATATATCTGACGTACATAGGGCGGATATTTTTAGCTATAAACACGACGAACAAATAATAAAAAGAAAATCTAGTCAATTATTCAGTTGTCAGCAGACATTCTGCCCGGCATTGACGTAGTTAGGGGGGCTTGCTAGCAAAACATTCAATTGGGTATCTTCGTCCGTACGCCAAACCTGATGCTTGTCAGAAAATGTATTACTTACAGATCCGGTATTTTTAAATTTATTAAAAATATCTTCAACCGTTACATGGCTCATAATTTTATTTAGATATCTTGCATTAAAAATTTGAGCAGCTTCTCTGTACGTCTTGTAGTGGTCTCCAACAATTAACTATTTCAACTTTTTCCTCGATTGTAAATTTAAGCACCATATTTAATTAAAAGGAAACTGCCCGCCTTGACAAATAAAATAATTAGTTGTCATGGTTTCATTTAGTTTTCCAAGGCGTGCTGGACCTACTAAACGAGAATGAATACCGCTTCTTAAAATCTTAATCGCCCTTTTCTGAAAAATTCTGTGAGATAATTAGAGAAACTATGGAATCAGGAAAAACAACAACATTACGCCACAGTATCTTTGTTTTAAGCTAAGTCGCCTTTCAAATGGCAACTTTAGACCATTTATTATATTTTTGACAATATCGAAAATTGTCATTAAAAAAAATTGATCAGAACCAAAAACCACGTTTAAATTACAATTAGGTAATGCAATGAAAAATTAGGTTTTATTATTTTTTACCAATTTTTCTTCCACAATCAAAACAATTTCACTTTTCTCCTCAGAAGTTAATAACGCTACCATTTTTATGTTTTATAAATTTTAGCGCGTTTTGACGGTTGCTGTCAAACATTTCTTGCTATCAACAATTAATTTGTATGTTACAACCATCCTAGATTACATGTAACTACAGTTAAATTTGCATTGTTATTGTAGACATACGTTTCAAAAAAAGACTAAATAATTTTTTCAAGGTAAATGGGCGTAATTTCATATTTGAACGTGGTTTTTAGTTCTGATCAACTTTTTTTAATAACAATTTTCGATATTATCAAAAATAAAGGTACTTTACTTTTAAGCCAAATTCATATTTTTTGACTTACCTCGTATACGCCTGGGAGAATTTAATATCTGATAGTTGCATTTTAGGTTTTAGACCATGCAGAACTTTTTATGAAGAATCACTTTTTTTCGTAAAGTCTAAAATAAAAAAGTTTCCCATATGTTAAGATGGTTTCTGGACACGCTGTATATATATCTAGCTTGCTTAATTTGGTTCCTCGTTTGGTTCTAAACAGTAATAAGTTTGTTTTGTCTTTGTTGATTATAAGTTTGTTTTTCTCAAACCATGCTTGTGAAAAAATTCTTTCTGTGTTCAGTCAGTTCAGTTGAGTCTTTTGCTGTCACTAATAGGTTGGTATCATCTGCGTAGGAAGTAAGCAATGCATTAGGATTTGAAATTTCGTAAACTTACTTCCTGAAGGCTTAAAAAGCATACATACCTAGCTTTAGATTGTTTGTAATACTTTTAATGAAACACAAATAACTAGAATTCTGAGATCAGGACGTACCTCGTTTGCCCCGCTTCCTCATCGTCACTGTTCTCAGTTTTTATGTTTTGCTTTTGTTGCTTAAAAAACTCTGTTGGATCGCTGCATTGATACATTTTTTTCTCCTCTAAATCACACATGTTCAATGTTCATAAACAACTGAATTCAGGAGAACCGCGACCTTATTGTTTAATCACAGACGGCAAAAAATTACAAAAGTGAAAATCGTGTTAGTTTCATAAAAAGTCAAAGCATCAAAGTTGGGTTATTTTGTACTTTATCATGCTTTCGGCATTCTGGCATCAGCGTTTCAGAGCAAACAGCCAGCTTAGTGCGGACCCAGATGACACCTATGCTAATTTGCACCATTACTTGTAAGGAAAGCTTAAAGCTAAGTTTTAAATTTAAATTTCGTTTGCACATATTGGGACAAACGTTAAGTGTTAAGTGCCTGTCTTATTTTATGATCCCGATTTTCTCGTTTTAGGAATACTTAGAAGTGGGTAGAAATCTTTTTTTTTTGTAAACAGACGTGCAAAAAATTAAATCCAATTTATAAAAGAAAAATTATCACTGGCCCGGCATTTTAAAGCATTTGTTGCAGATGTGTAGAAAAAAAGATTTCTACCCACATTTAAGTATTCCTTAAACGAGTTATGAGAATAATGCAAGTTTGAAAAGTTTTAGAACAACTAAAATACGACTTTTTAAGTAAGCTCTTGTTTGGTTATTAAATCATAAAAGATGTTGTGGCGATGCTTTAAGATTATTTTAAACGCTTAATTTAGCATTATATATCTGACGTACATAGGGCGGATATTTTTAGCTATAAACACGACGAACAAATAATAAAAAGAAAATCTAGTCAATTATTCAGTTGTCAGCAGACATTCTGCCCGGCATTGACGTAGTTAGGGGGGCTTAGTCTCAATAGGAAATTACCACCAATCAAAAAACATTTCGCCTTTTAGGCCTGTTTGAGGTCTAAGAAAGCGCGAAAATTTGTTGACACCTGAAAGTGACAATGTAAATTTACAATTGAAATGCAAGCAGAGTTTCTCTTTTTAAAGAAAAACAACTGCAAGGTAAAAATTTGTATTTTTTGTATTATTTCCTATTAATTTTGTGAACTTGTTCTTAAGGACCCTTGCGCGACTTCTTGACAAAATTTGGGCGCGACTTCAAAAATATTTTCGCCTATGGCACTTCTGGGGCTAAAACCTCCCAGATAGAAAGCAATAGCTACGCCAATGATCTCAGATTAATAAATCAGGTAGTAAACGCACAAGGGTTACTAGCTTGCCGTAATTGTAGAATTTACTGTTTCGCCACAGTATCGGCTGGTTGGTTTATAACTGCATAGATTCAATTAAACCGAGGATTACAACAAATAACATCTATTTGTAAACTATAACAAGACACTAGTAAACTTTATACAATAACTTATGCCTGTAGGTAGGTACACTTAGTAAGTAAAACATGATCTTTTAACTTCAGGACACACTGCACTTTAGTTATCTTTAGGATTTACTTTCATAACGGAGATAAACAAATGTTGTGTTACCAGCGGCGACTTTCAGGGTCGGCAGTGCCGAGCCAGCGTCAAGTAGACAGTATATTACATTATACTGCTCGAACTAAGAATATCAGTAACGAAGACTAGAATTTCAGGTTAGGCTGAAGATAGGCAACCAAACAAACACCGTCGAACTTAAAACTCAAGGTCAAAACTTTCGGTTTGGTTTTTTTAAGATTAGGACCTCAGGTCCCACTAAGCAAAAAAACATCTCAGTTATGTTAAATTTGTGTTTTCTTGTTTCATTGGTACGTTAGTAATTATTTTGGCACATTATAATGGCTCATTTAAGTGAGTACATTCGTTATATTTCCTTCAACTTAACAAAATCGCAGTTACGTTAAAAAAAAGAACAGCCTAGTTACGAAACTCAAAAAGCCTTTTTAAGTACTTAACACTATTAAGAATCCAAAAAATTGTTCGTACCATTTTCGTTCACGTTCTAAAGATGTGCTTCGGGGGCGTGTAAGGGCTGTTTTTTTTTTAAGTTAACAATAGTACATACTACTGTTCTGTAACATTTTCGTTATTTAGTTTACACAAAGACATTAGAACTATTAGACCAAATTGTTTACATTTTGATGTGGCAAATCATCATTCCCTCTTTATTATTCATCTCTGTCGCTCAAAATTTGATCTTAGCCGGCTTTATCTGTCTGTTAGAAATATTAGGGAAAAACTGGTTTTAAAAGATTGAGTTAGTAATTGCAGTAACGCCCAGAACCTAACATACAAAAAAGCTAAGGTGTGCGTATCAAATTATGCATTCATGCTTGCAATGTTATGCGAATATTTTATCGAAAACTGTTAAAAACCTTAAAGTATTGAAATTATTATTATATATATCAGGCACTACGGCAACATTGTACTACGATTTTACAACCGGAGAGATTCTTTGAATGACTGTAGCGATTGCGATGTTGCCAGTGAGTCACAGCAGCTAGCTTGTGTTTTTGTGCCTTTATTGCAGTTTATTTTTGATTTCCTTGTGTATTTGCCTAAACATTAGTGTAGAAATAAACAATCATGGTTCGTGCCTCTGTAGTGTGTAAAAAGTGGATCATTTAAATCCAAATTTATCATTTCATCGGTAAGTATGGTTAGGTTATTGTTTTATAGAAAGCATTGGTGTAGCGTATGGGTTTGTTTACTAATGCTGTGGTAGCACCATTGTTGTTAAAACTTTTATGCACAATGAAAAAGTTTTGTTATACTTAGAAACAATTAAGAGTAGATATTGATAAATAACTCATGGTAGCTACTTAATAGTAAACGAGTAAAAAGATATCGACTAGTAAAATACTGTAAAATTGAAATCCTATTCCTAAATTTAATTAGGTACCTATTTATTGAGATGTTTTATATATAACATATAAACATTCTGTTTAGGTTTCCTCAAGATGCTGAAAAAAGAAAACTTTGGTTTTCTTTAGTAGGATTCTGGATAACCAACCTTTACGAAACAATCCAGAGTTGTGCTCGGATCACTTTTTTCCTGCAGATATTTTAGTAAGGGTGAATGGTGCTAAATATGTTAGAAAGGGAGTAAACCCTCGTTACTGTGAAGGCTTGTTATTTCTAGACGACCTCTCTAACAGGTAAGATTGGGAGCTGTCAAGTTTTGGTTTGCCTAATAGAATTATTTAAAATATTTTAATATTGTCACGCCGGGGGCGTTTTGTCCTAGAGGGGTACGTGGGGGTTGAAAAGAAAAGGCGAGCTGTAAAAAAACAACAACCACTTTATTAATTATTCTTTTAGCATTCACATTTACCAGGTAGCCCGTAGAATGCCGAGCATGGTCAAATGGGCCGTCGAGGGGGTGCGTCCGGGACTCCTAGGGGAGTTTACCTAGGACGGGTACCGCGGTCAGTCGGGTGGCCTTGGCGCCCGACGGGTTTAGCAGGATGGAGAGTTGGCGTAGACCGTATTGGCTTTTGCCGCTCCAGGATAGGGTCGTAGGCAGGAAGGGGGATGGAGAGTTGGCGTAGACCGTATTGGCTTTTGCCGCTCCAGGATAGGGAAGGTTGACCAAGTCGAAAGACGAAGGTGCCTTACCCACCGTGCGCTCGGGTTTTTATACACCAAAAGTGCTGACCATTGTTTGGTTGCACTTGACCGTGAGCGTACAGTGGGTTAGAATCTCGACGACGCACAGTGGTCTAGAAGTGTAAAAGATGGTGGGCGGCCATTTGGTTGACATGCCCCCCCTTCGAATAGCGTTGGACCCCAATGCTTTAAGTTAGGCTAGGCATTCTTTACAATTTTAGGTTTATACAAATGTTACTTAAATATATATTATATTTCTTCTTTTGTTTCTGTTTTCCCTTTTTCTCATGTTCCACCAGTTTGCTTGGTTTTTGAGTCGGCCCTGTATTGCCTTTGGATGTTGCCATTGTTTGCCTCCTTGGCTTGGTACAGGTGTTGCCGGGTGCTCTCTTGTCTTCTTGCCAACTGGTGGAGTCGTAGAGGTTTGTACATGAAACAAAAGAAGATCTAATGTAGTATCTTAGTATATTCTATGTGGTGGTTATTATATTCCCGATTGAGTATATTCCCTTATCATTCCCAATTTGTCTTATAATTATATGTTATGTCTATACTATTTTATATTTTCTTGGTATTTCGACCCACTGTACTATTATTTTATAGTATTTTGTCCCACTGTTATTTGACCCTAATTATATTATATCGTTTATATCGGCAAAATTTTTCAGAAAAAAATGCTTGGATTTTTAGGTATTCTTTTATTTAATTTGTTTAAATTTGTGTGCGAATATGTTGAACTCGATTTGTAAGTAAAGTTGTCAAAGAAAAAATTTGGCCTTTTTTGTGTTTATTCATAATTATCCCTATTTCAGATCCTGAAAGATTATCCGAAACTTTTAAAAGAAAAGTTAACAGAGTGATTAGAAAAGCGTTTCCGGACCTGCCTAGAGTATGTTGTTTAATAATGTGTTTTTTTTTCTTACAATATGATTATTTTTTCGGTTATATTAGTAGTTTTTTTTTTTTTTTTTGAATTTCAGGATTTCCGGTTTCAGCTCATTACAGTGATGGTCCGGGAAGGAGAAAGCTGGCCCCCCCCCGGCCTCCTAATTTTAAGGTGGTTTATAACGGCCGGTTAGAAGGCCGTAATGTTTATATTTATGCAAGGGCAACGTTTCGTTGCCCTGTCATTCATATTTATTTTTAGATTAGATTTTTTGTACGGACTACCTGGGGTTTTAGTTTAATATATTTTTATTCTTAACTTAAATGATTATTTGTCGACCCAAACGCGATTCTTTGAACTTGCCTTAAGTCTGTCTGGTTTTGGTCCTCGGTGCCTACTGCTATCCTTTGTTTATCTTCTGTGCTCTCGCTTGTGTTTATTTCGTGAAGCAAACAGCTGATAGACCCTGCTATCCCTGCTGACGTCTCCAAATTTCTAGGTATCTCCAGGACCAGAGTTGATTGCGTTGTTCCTGTTTGTGTTGTTCTTCCTAGTGATTGTGTTTGTCTGGAGTTGGCCGCATTTTCAGGTAAGCCTGTTTTCTTTAATAAGTTTCTTATTATTTTGCTTCCAATGTATATTATGAAGGTTATGAATAAGATACAGGTTATGTAGAATGTTGCCTCGTGCTCTTTGCTTTTTGTTGTTGTTTGTGCTGCTGAGGGGTTGGCTAGGGTTGTAAATATGGCATGTGGTCTTTGGAATAATACGTAGGCAAGGCCTACTGAAAGCACGATGTTCCAAATTAACATGATGCTGTGTTTTTCTGTGTGCCATTCATATATTGTTGGTGGCTGTGCGGCTGCTTGAAGTTGCTGCTTGACCTCCTGTAGGAGTTCATTGCTGGAGGTAAGGTTAATATGTGGTATATTTGTTGTCCAGTTTGTGTTAAGGCATTCTGACAGGTTGTTGAACCTGGGTGGGGTCATTTGGTTTACAGGGGTAAGTTGAAATGTCTTTAGGTTGGTCCATGCTGCAGGTAGGACGTGGATAAGCTCTAATGTTTTTGTTTGTTTTTTAGGGCATGGGAAGCGACGTGGAATCAGGGTGTTACCACCAACTTGGAATGTGCAGTCACATGGGAGTTGAAGCTGAAGTGCCCCTGGGAGTAGCCTCATGTCGTCCTGTATGTTGATGGTTTTGTTGCCACATTGGATCGAGGAATTTTGCTGGGGATGTGTGATGGTGTACGTTTCTTCGCTGACTTCTGAGATTGTCATGAGGTTGGAATGGTGGCATTTCATTGGACAGTGGGCTGTTAAATCTTCTACTGTAGTGCCGTGAAAGAGTTTTGTGGCGCATGCTGGTCCTTGAAGTGTGTCTGCGGAGAAACGAGGTAGGTAGCATAGTTTGTTTTCGTATGGTTTGCATAAGTGTAGTGCGATTCCTGTAATCTGGCGTATATGTCCCAATTGGTTATCCTTTTCAGATATGGCTAGGTATAGTGTGTTGTGTTCTATAAGGCAGGTCTGCCCTTCCCATGCGAAGGGGTTAGTGATTAATTCGAAGAGCCTCCATTGATAATGTCTTTGTTTTATAGGTATTTTTATTTTTATGGTTAAGGTGTCTTCGGCGAGGTTGCATTCGCATATGGCCAGTTCGTAATATTTCGAGACATCTGTTAGTGGTAATGCCAGGTCCTGCTCATTGTCGCTCAATGTGGATTGTAGTTTCTTCAAGTCTGCCCTGAGGATGTTTGGTTTGATTGCAGCTATTGGGATATGGTGATGCCTGCATGATTGGATTATCCCATGATTTTTTGTTGCTCTGGTAAGTGTTATTATTTTTTTTTGTTGATTCCATATTGTTTTTTGCGATAGCGATTATGAGGCTCCTTTGTTCGTGGCTTTCCATGTGTACGTTATTATTGAGCGTTTCTGTATATTTTTGTAAATTTTTAATTTTTTCTTCTGTAATTTTTAGGGCTGTTGCTGTATGGTTTTCTGATGCTTCCAGTTGCCATGATTCGGAGCTTATAGCCTTAATTGTGTTTTCCAATCCTTGATTGATGGTTGATAGGCGATTGTGGAGTTCGTCGTTGTCTAGTACCAGGGAATCGAGGTTTTGTTGTGTGGCTACTCCGCAGCAGTAGTTGAGTCCGTCCGCAATGAATGATAAAGAGATGGCCCGTTTTTTCCTGTTCCTGTTGCGTAAGTAAACAGGTTTCCAGCTATCGATTAGGGTATTGATTTCTGTATTTGTGGCTTCTTCTAGTTCGTCCATGTATTGTAGTATATTGCATGTTATTACATTATTTTTGTCCGTTTTTAGGCACTTGGTGCGTGATGCTGTCTCCAGCTTGACGTCTGTCCATTTCATTTGATACGTAAGTGGGATAGATCCTTCATATGCTATGGTGTCTGGAAGTGGCTTCCAATTGGCTCCGGCGGATATCTGTACTAGCTGGCTCTGTGATGTCCATGCTAGCAGTGACGTTAGCCTAAAATAAACGTAAGTATTAATTCTTTTGTTGTGTTGTGCCCGCAGGGTTCCCCTCTAGGACTCTTCTTCTCCTTTGTCTTCTTTGTCATCTTCTTCTTTTTCTTCGTCCATGTTCTCCTCTTCTTCTTCTTCTATGGCGTCTTGTGCCGTCCAAGGGTCATTATAAGGGAGTATCCGGCTGACGTGAACAATGTCTGTTTTCCCTCTTCCTTTATTTATCATATAATTTACTTCCCCTAGTTTTTCTTTAATTGTATATGGTCCGAACCATCTTAATAATAGTTTCTCGCTTCGTCCTACTTTTCTGATTGGTGTAAATACTTTGACTTTGTCCCCCGGTTCAAAGTT
The DNA here is from genome assembly GCA_963920685.1 of Polydrusus tereticollis. NCBI lineage: Eukaryota > Metazoa > Arthropoda > Insecta > Coleoptera > Curculionidae > Polydrusus > Polydrusus tereticollis. The sequence continues at coordinate 100,985,074 of OY987332.1, forward strand.
TAGTTCTCTGTGGTTGGAGTCAAAAATAGCCTTGTCCTTCCCTTGTCTTTTTTTTATGTTTTCGACGGCTATAGTTCTCATGATTAATGCCTTCTTTCTTAATTCCCCCGTTTCTGTAGTGCTACTTGTTTCGTTTAACATGGCTTCTGATGGCAGCGTAGCTTCTCTTGCGAAAGTTAACATAAATGGGCTAAATTTCGTCGTGTCCTGCATTGCCGTGTTGTACGCAAATGTTACGAATGGCAGGTAGCTGCACCAGTCCGTTTGTTGTGTATTGCAATACATTGCTAGCATGTCAGCCATTGTTTTATTTAGCCTTTCTGTGAGCCCATTGCAGCTAGGATGATATGCTGTTGTGAATTGGCTTTGGGTCCCCATTAATTTTGTGAGTTCTTGCACCAACTCGGATTGGAATGTTTTGCCTCTGTCGCTTAATAGTGTTCTTGGTGCCCCATGTATTAGAATAATTTTTTCTAGTATAAATTGTGCTACAGGTCCTGCTTTTCCGTTTGGTAGGGCTGCTGTTATAGCGTATCTCGAAGCGTAGTCTGTAGCTACGATGATCATGGTTTTGCCTTTGTTGCTTCGTCTAAATGGTCCCAAGAGATCTATTCCGACTTTGTCCATAATTAGCCCCACTTCGATTGGCTGTAGTAGTCCTGGTGTTTTTCGATATGGTTGGCCTTTGCGTGCCTGACAGTCTGGGCATCCCTTGATGTACTTTTCAATGTCTTTGTCCATGTTTGACCAGTAGTATCTTGATTTTATTTTTTGCATTGTTTTTTTAATCCCCAGGTGTCCGCTTGTAGGGGCGGAATGTAGTTCCCACAGGATTTCCTCGATCATGGTTTTTGGTATAACTGGGACTGTTTTTAATCCAGACATTGTTGTTAATGTTTTGTGTAGTATTCCATTGACTAGCCGGAACCCCCTCGCTCTTTTCCTGGTGCCTATAGGAGCATCTGTGCTTTCAGGATTTTCTAACAGGTCTATTAATATTTTAGCTTCTTGATCCCTCTCCTGTTTTTCCCTTAGCGTGGTTTCTATTACTGTAAATGTTGGTATTTCCTCCAGTTCGTCTGTTATATTATTTCCTGGTGGTAAGACCGGATTCCTAGACATGCAGTCTGCGTCTTTATGTGCTGTTCCTTTTTTATATTCCACTGTATAATTAAATTCTGCGATTTTGAGTGCCCATCTGGCTAAGCGTTTGTTGTGTTCCTTAATGGAGTCCATCCAGCATAAAGCGTGGTGATCCGTTACTATTTTAACTGGTCGTCCATAGATTAGGTGACGTAGGTAGCCTAAGGCCCATACGACGGCGAGTAGTTCCAGTTCGCTTATGGCGTAGTTTGTTTCGGCTTTTGACAAGCTGCGGCTTATGTATGCTATAGGATGTGGAGTCCCGTTGTCGTCCTTCTGTAGCAGAATCGCCCCGATGCCGTCCATACATGCATCGGTGTGTAGGATGCAGTCCTTGTTGGGATCGTAGTGCTGCAGAGTGGGTGCCGTTGTTAGTTTTTCTTTGAGGGTACTGAAAGCGTCTTCTTGTGTTTTACTCCATTTAAATCCGTCTTTTTTGGTTGCTTCGTGCAGGGGTTTTGCTATTACTGAAAAATTCTGTATAAATTTCCTGTAGAAGTTACATAGGCCTAGGAAGCTTTGGACGTCTTTAAGCTTTTTTGGGGTGGGGAAGTTTTGTACGCATTTTATTTTGTCGTCGTCCGGGAGTATTCCTGTAGCGCTTACTTTAAAGCCCAATATTTTTGTTTCTTTCTGGAGGTATTTACATTTATTTGGTTTGAGCGTTAGGTTAGCCTGTCTTAGACGGTTAAAAACTTTTTGTAGTTTTTTCAGATGCTCTTCTTCGGTTTCTGAAAAAATGATGATGTCATCCAGGTAAACGAGAACTTCTTTCCATTTCATGTCCCAAAATACTTTGTCGGCCAATTCTTGAAATGTAGCTGGGGCGTTGCAAAGGCCGAAACTTAGTACATTAAATTCGTAGGACCCGTGACCTTGCGCGACAAATGCTGTATATTTTTTTGAATTTTCTTCCATAGGGACCTGCCAGTAGCCGGATAACATATCCAATGAACTGAAGAATTTTGCTTTGCCTAGGTACGTCAGTATGTCATCAATTTGGGGAAGTGGCCAAGATGATTTTTTGGTGACGCTGTTTATTTTCCTGTAGTCTACACAGAATCTTGTAGTTCCATCCTTCTTTTTTACTAATACTACTGGGCTTGACCAGGGGGAATGACATGGTCTGATCACGTTACAATCCAGCATCTCTTTTATTTGATCGCTAATTATTTCTCGCTCTTTTTGTGATACCCTGTATGGTCTGCTTTTTAGGGGTGTGGGGTCTTCTATCTCGATTTTGTGTTCTGCCAAGTTGGTTTTTCCCATAAATTTTGGATTCTTTGCGAATACGTCCCTGTATTCATATAGCAATTCTTTCATTTTGTGCTGTGTGTTTATGTTTGTTATATTTGATAGGTCATGATCTTGCATTGTGACGATGTCTTCCTTGTCTTCTTGTAGCGAAAAACATCGTGATGCTTCTGGTTTCGTGTCTTTTATTTTGACTAGATGACCTATAGTCATATGTTTTCTGATTGGCTGAGGGTTGTGTGTTTCTGTATTCAAGTTTATGAGTAGATGTTCCCCATGGTAGTATATGTCGGATGTTGGGTACCATTTATTTTTTATCATTAGCGGTGTATTGAGCAAGAATTGGTGCGGCTCTTCTTCTGGAAGATCTGGGAGTTTTAGTTTTATGATTTGTTCGCTGTTGGCGTGCAAGTTGCAATCTTCTGCTGCCGAGACTTTGAACTTTATTGGGTCTTTGTCAACTGCGATATTACATAGGCTTTTGAGTTCCATGTCTTCCGTGTTTCCTTGTGTTGCTGGTTCCCTTGGTATGTATAAATTTGTTTTTATATTGGTTTCCTTGAATACATGATCGATAATCTGCTTGATTTTTATTTGGTCCATTCTATAAGCTGTTGCTGGCAGCGAGATTTGCTGTTCCCCTGCTTGTAGCGCTAAGTTTTTCAGTTCCAGAATGCTTTTGAAGAAGTATGCGTAGCTGGGTTTGAAGTAGGCTCTTTTTTTTGTAGTTAGGTAGTAAGTGGAGTGCCCTTCTTCTTTTATCACTGTTGCTTTGCCTCTCTGTGGCTTGAAATTGATGCCCTTCCATTTAATAAAGTTGTCTTTTGTTCGTGTGTTCAGATTTGTATCTACCATTCCATCTTCTGTTATGTAAAATACTTCGCTTAGGTTTCGTGGCTGCGTATTCTGTGTTGCTATTAACTGCTTTTCCCCTGGTTTGCTTCTTATGTAGTTTGAGTACAGTTCTTGCCAATTTTCTTCTTCTGTCTGTTCTTCTCTGTGTGCCATTAATGATGACGTCTCTTTCTGACTATTCTTTGTTTGTAGTAGTGGAATTATATATCTTGTCTGCAGCCTTAAGGTATTTTTTGTTGTATCGATTATTGCCTTGTTTCTTCGTAAGAAATCCATGCCCAAGATGAGTGGTACCGGGGGGTTGTCGATAATTCGTGCTGCGCAGTAGCTGTGCAGTGTTCCTCTTGTTGATTGTATTTCGATTGGGAGGGAGGCAGTTCCAAGTGTTTTTACTCTGTGTCCTCCTGCTGTGATTAGGACTGTGTTGCTATTTTCTACATGCTGTTTGTTTGTTAGTAGATTTTTTCCCACAATGCTGTTTTCTGCGCCTGTATCCACTATTGCCTGTACTTCTTTATTATTAATATATATTCTAATGCTTAAGGCTGATGTGTGATGATTTGTATTATGCCCCTGTTGGCAGAGGACGACGGGGGGTCTATTTAGTTTCGTCGTCCGCTGGAGTTTGGGTGGCTTCTGCAGGATGAGGCGTAGTGTCCGGTCCTATTACAATTGTGACATCTCGGCCTATTGTCGAAAGTCCTTGAATTATATCGTGCTGGTGAGCTGCGTCTGGTGTTTTGTTGCATCGGTTGTCGCGGGCCTGTATATGCTTCTGTTTTGAGCTGCCGATGATCCCTGACTTGTTCGTTCTGTCGAGTATATGTGCTTCTTCTGTAACTTTGTGGGCTATATGATGGTCTCCATGGTTCTCTGTGGTAGGCGTCTTGTTCATTGTGGCGATAATTTTCGCTGAATTTTACTGTGTTTCTAGGTTCGGATCGGGGGGTCCTTGGTGCGTTGTCTATCGTGATAGCTATTTTCTTTAATTCTGCTTCTGTTTGGGGAGGTGAGTTTGGTGTGTTTGTTAACCAATAGTAATGGTACTGGGCATCTTCCCTCAGGCCATTTTCGAAAAAGGTCCGGAACTCTTCTATGTTCAAAGTCGTTTTATATTCGTGGTATAGCATGCGTAATTCGTAGAAGTATTCTCTTGTGGTTTCTTCATAATTCTGTCTTCTTCGTTCGATTTTTTGTTTTCGGACTGCCTGGAGATTTGTATCTTCGAATTCTTGTGTAAATGCTCCACAAATGTCTCGCCATGTTTTGTTGCCATTGGTCGTTGTGTACTCGTTAAACCATAGATTTGCTGCACCTTCCAAGAATGTACCAAAGTATGCGATTTTCAGATTCTCGTCCCAGCTGTTTGCTATGGCGGTTCTTTCATAGGTCCCCAGGAAGTTCGTGGCTGATCCCTTTGAAGGGTGGAACGTTGGTGGACACACGAATTGTGGCGTTGCTGCTTGTCGGGATGCGGCCATGGCATCTGCGATGGTGACGTTTAAAGTATTCATGGTTTGGGCTGGCGGGTCTTGGTTACGTGTGCTTTGTCTGACGTTAGGCGGGGCGTCGGCGATGATCTGTGAGTTGGCAGATGCTGAAGGTGTATTTACTGGTGGTCGCTTGGGCGTAGTCTGTCCTGGTAGGTCCTTTTGGCTATGGACTGGGTCTACCGTGGGTGCTGACGTAGTCTGGTCGTTAGATGGCTGTGTGTTGCTGGGGGTATCGGTGAATACCACTTTGATTGGCAGCGGGGAGTTCGTAGGACTGCGACTGACTTTTTGGCTTTTATGGAATGGGGTTGCACCGGCTATTGTGCTCTGATGTTCTGGTTGGAAGTCTATAGGGGTGCTGTTTGACTTGGTGCGGCTCCTTAGCTCGTAGTTTTGCATTGACTTTCGGTTTCCACGGTGCGGGTACAGATTGATTTTTCTACCTTCACCACTGTCAGGAATTGGCGCATTCACCAATTGTCAGGATCCTTGTGGGGTAAGGTTGTGTCGTCCTTCTTGGGTTGTTCTTTGCTGCGAGGGGTTGATTGAATGTCACTGGGGACGGTTTAGTTGCTTGGAGGTCAGTCGTACAATTTTCTGAAGGGGTTGGCTCTTTGGGGGTGGGAGGGGCTGAAGAAGTCTTTCCGACGTCTTGGTCCTGGTAGGCTGCTTGGTGTGAACTTGATAGGCAGATCAAGCTCTCCGGGAACGGGTAGGCGCCTCCACCATGTCACGCCGGGGGCGTTTTGTCCTAGAGGGGTACGTGGGGGTTGAAAAGAAAAGGCGAGCTGTAAAAAAACAACAACCACTTTATTAATTATTCTTTTAGCATTCACATTTACCAGGTAGCCCGTAGAATGCCGAGCATGGTCAAATGGGCCGTCGAGGGGGTGCGTCCGGGACTCCTAGGGGAGTTTACCTAGGACGGGTACCGCGGTCAGTCGGGTGGCCTTGGCGCCCGACGGGTTTAGCAGGATGGAGAGTTGGCGTAGACCGTATTGGCTTTTGCCGCTCCAGGATAGGGTCGTAGGCAGGAAGGGGGATGGAGAGTTGGCGTAGACCGTATTGGCTTTTGCCGCTCCAGGATAGGGAAGGTTGACCAAGTCGAAAGACGAAGGTGCCTTACCCACCGTGCGCTCGGGTTTTTATACACCAAAAGTGCTGACCATTGTTTGGTTGCACTTGACCGTGAGCGTACAGTGGGTTAGAATCTCGACGACGCACAGTGGTCTAGAAGTGTAAAAGATGGTGGGCGGCCATTTGGTTGACAATATCCTTGTTTGTTTTTTAGTTCTGAGTCAACTGTTATTGGAACACCACCTGCCGCAAAAAACAACATTGGCGTAAGTAATATTTATTAATAATAAAATTAGTAATGTTATATTTTATGACAAATAATACTTTTGGTTTATAATAAGTGTAATAGGTATACCTATTATTCATTATGAAACCCTTTTAATATTAATTAGAAGTTCATTTTATTCATTTTCAGGATGTCTAAGCTATGCTTTGATGATATATTGGTTAAATCAGATGATGCTGATCGAGTTGCTAATGAACCTTACAAGATTATTTATAATTCTCCTAATATTCAAAGGTACGTAGGCCCTATGCAAACAAAAGTTGTTCAAAAAATGTTAATCATGAAGAAAAATGCTATTTGGGCTTTTTTTTTTTATTTTTCTGTTGATTCTAGAAAAAAGTTCTATGTCCATCTCTTCGTTTTATTTTAGGCCTACAAATATTGTTCCAAATATAATGTCAGTTCCTGGTCCTTCTGGAATTGGGTAAGCATATTTTCTTTTTAGGTAACTTTACATCTTTATCAATTTTAATTAACACAATTTTTATAAGTAGGATAATTTCAACCTATTGAAAATTATGCAGCTATAGAAAATGCTACATCTGGGAAAAGGTATATCAAATTAGTACTCATGCAGGAGGGTGTTCATTTACAACACACTGTTAAATTTTTTTTTTTCTTTTTGTTTCAGTACGTATAGTCATTCAGGTTAAGTGGGGTCATTAAGGGGCACATTTAATTTTTTTTTTATACAGCAGGTGTTCAATACTGAATATGATTTAAGATATTCAGTTTAGTTGCTTGAAGCTCACAGGTCATTTAAATACACCATAAGAGTACCTAATATACAGGATATTTCATTTAGAAATTTGCAACTTTGGTGTACGTATAACTTTTTTTTGAGCCACCCAGTATATTCCAAAATAATTTTGAAACGTGCTCCCAATATAAACCTACATATTAGGCACTAGAACAAAAATAATTTTAAATTTTTTTAACGTTTTCCGTACATGTTTCGTATGTGCGCCACCCTGTATAATATACATTTTTTTAATTGCATAAAGGAGTAAAGCTACTTAAAGTGTATTTTTTACTATTTTTAGAAAAGGGCATTATATTGGAGACATGGCCAGTAGCGATTTTTCCACCCCAGGGAAATGGAGGAAAAACGTTACAATTATAAAAAACACAATTACTGAACAGAGAAAACAAATTTATAATTTAAAAAAACTAGTCCGACACCTTAAAGATCGGGTAAGGACATTAACAGGACTATTAAAAGTGTTGAAGGATAAATTTTCTATAACAGAAGCAGCACAATCATGTATTAGGGTATGTTTTATTTATGATGTATGATTAAGTAGTTATTTTTTTGGAATACATTATTCTGTTTGTCAAGCCATCTTCTTTTGTTGTTTTTAAACATTATTGCAAATAAAGATTATTATTAATATTATACATACACCTTAGTTTTTCATTGTTTATCTAAGAATATCTTCTATCATAACTTCCAGCTTTTAACAGGAAGTAACAAAATATGACTTCTGGTTAAACCCGAGGTTGATATTTGTTGACTTCAAGAACTGTAATTTTTCAATTAACAATATCTCAACAACCATTCAGTTTAGACATATATAGTACCTACATACAATGGTGTTAAGTCGATGAGTACATATTACAAAGTTTAGGACAAACTGTATCTTTAAGTATATGCTTGTTGAAGGCAGTTTTTGAAATAAGAAATGTTTGTGTTCATTGTTTTTTTTTTATATACACCAGCCAAGTCCAAATAGAATTGGGACACTCGTATAATGTCGTATAGATTTTAATAAGAATAAATGTAGTCTACCTCGTAATTACAATTTTTACAAAGGTTTTTATAATGTTTTCCATTCTAATAATGAAATAAAGTTTAGCAACTTTTTTGCAATAGTAGCAGTGTTTTATTTTGCATTTACGTACCTACCCATATTTTGTGATAAATTTCCAACTGAAACTAATTCAAAATAGGAATTTTCCAAATAACCTCTTTCTTTCATACTGAGATTCAGAAATTTCGGAATCTTATAAGTATTAAAGGTAAATTTGTTATTCTAAAATTCAAGATTCGGAGTTAATCCAATATGTTAAAAGGATTTCAGACGAAAAACAATTAAATCAAACAAGCAATGTGATTAATTTTTTTTTATTGTAGTATATTTCTTGTGACCTATTATTTCCATTCTTAGGAAAAAATTCTGATACAAAAAAATTTATTGTATTATTTTCATACATTGTTGTTAGGTTTTAACCTCTACACCACTGGCGATCAAAACCAAGGGACGGTTTACAATGTTGCCGATCGGGCCAAGGAGATCTGCCTTTCTCTCTCGCACTCGCCAATATTTTAAAACAATAATAGTCGATACTTTTATGGGAATTATGAATGAATCGTTTCGTCTAATAGTTCTAATGTCTTTGAGTTTACATTATAAAAATGATCTACTGGGGCGTTAAAATGGCGGAAATAATTACATGGGTTAAGTAACGTTCACTAAACCTGCTTTGATGTTGATAGATAATCTCCCAAGGCATTCCCTACTAAGCCTATGTTTAAAAATCGGTTGGACAAAAATTCAATTAAGTTACAGTAATTTTTGCGTAGAAGGAAATACGATTTTTTCTATCCCCATTTTGTCTAGTTTTATGTTACAACTTTTATTAGAAGCGACAAAGAAAATGGTAAATTTTAATATTCGTTAACCAAACACCCCCCAAACTGTAGATATTTATTTGAGATAGCTATTTAATAAACTGTCTTTTAAATTTTGCATTATTCCTATTAATATTAGAAAAATAAATAAAAGTTATTGGATTAAAATATTATAGGTATTAAAAAAAAAACAACATACCTACTACCTACATGTAAAGGTTTAAATAATTATAATTAAAAAAGTAATAAATCACGTCTTGTGAACCTGAAAAAAAAATTATAAATAATTAAATATACTTTACAATATATTTAGCTACAATTAAATTTGAAGGGCTTAAAATTTAAAAGAGTACCTAATATAAAGATTTAGAAAAATTACTTCGAAACAAGATTCTATATTTTTATCATTTTACAAAATATTCCAGTGCATGATAGATTAAGACGGCTGCAGAGAGAAGCCAAGATTTTGGTAAAAAAAAAACATGAAAACTTTTTGATTTTTAAGTCCTAACTAAAAAATTGAATAACAGTTTCAGTAGAAATTATCTGACGTTATGACAGCAACAGCGGAAACGTTTGTGTTGGTTGGATCGTTTTGAGGAACTCCATGAGGGGTATATTGTTAATATAACATGCAGTGCTGTTAGAATTACTTGTAGGGTTTTTATTGAATGCAGTACCACTAGAATAATTTCTATCCACATTATTGCTTGGTGTTGAGGCAGTTAATATTGTGGAATTAATGCATCTATTACCTATCTATTGAAGGGCATGTTTTTGATAACTGATCTGATATGTCTAGCTGAATATGAACTATAGGGCTTATTTAAAGGATATAACAAATAAAGATTTATATATATATATATACCTACTCTCTATTAATAATCTGCACCAAAAATTCTCACCTTGGTTTAAACAATAGATACCCAAAAACTTAGTTTAAAAGTATCTGCATGTAGGTGTAGATTGCAATACAAATATATCAACAACTGTTATTTTATAGAAACTAATGCAATGTACTTACTTGTCTATCCATTTTTTGTACTTTTCTGAAATCTCCCAAAAATAAATTACAGCAAAGCCGGCGAAAAACAAATGAAGACACGCGGGACCGGAACAGGAAAAAGTGATGTTCGGTAACTGAATGTTTATAATAAAACGGTAAGATTCTGTTCAGGGTTGCGTTCAAAAAACGAAACTGATCTGGGACTTGTTTTACATTTTTGCGACGAAGTCTATCAGTTATCTCCCGAACATAAGGGGTTTGAAAATAAAATCATTATAATAACGGTGCAGTGGTAACGTTATCTGTTTAAACAAAATATTTTCGTATCTAAAATGTTTAGAAAATAACGTAACGAGCATGCAATTAAAAAAGCGTTTCTTTAAGGGAAACATGTTGACGTTAATAAAAGAGTACATAAAATGTACGGTTTTAATACGTTTATTTGTGCAATGAAATAAGTACAGTAACGAGAATGTTAAAGGGACGTAATATTAAATAACGTTTCTAGAAAATGTAAAAACGTTGATAAAAAAACGTTTGAAGTAAAACGTTATATAAGTTACTTTTTAAAAACGTCACGAAACATCCCAAAGATGTTTTTTGCTTAGTGGGAAGTGTTTTAATAAAATATTCTGTTTAGACATTTCAAAAATTGAGGATAACGCACGTAACGACATGGAAAACCAAGTTGAAACTGAGGTAAAAAGTGATTTTATTCAGTATATTTAAAGTTTAAAAGGTGGGCCAGTAAAATGTTGAATTTAATTAACACGGTAGAGAGCCAAGGGGAGTAATAGGTTATTTTCAGAAAAATGGCATCACGAACATGCATGGCTTACCGGGAGTGAAACCATGCACAGATCTATGTATATTGATCTGTGGTGAAACCAAAATTAAACTGTTTTGTTGGATTGTTGGCCAAGCAGTTTATTAAAAATTAAAAATTAAATCAAAATCCGTAATGCGAACTGATTCGGGCCCTCCAAAAGGAAGATATTTCCAAGGAACATATGTCTCAGTCAACTAAAACTTGATTTATTTTATTTGGTAAACAAACCACATTTGTGTCGAATGAGCGAGGATTTTCGTGTCTAAAGAGCTTTAAAACTTATATTCGTGATACAATTAACCAGGAACGACTGTCAAGTTTGTCACAATGTAACGAAGTTACTATAATTTTCCGAATTACTTAATAATCAAAATATATCTCAGTTATTTTTCAATCAATTGTTCCGGTTCTTTCCGGCAACCAGAAGATAAAAACAATTGCTGGCCATTAGTTACTTTGGATTTCTAAACTAACCCGTAAATAATCTGTAAAATCTAAATTAATTACGCGTAATTAATCATTCAAAGTACGGTACCAATGTACACCCGATTCCACGGTACTATTCGTTGCAATGCCAGGAATCGCGCGCCGACATCGAAACCCCAACTCCAGCCGGAGCGGCGGAAGGGCCCGAGCGAGACATGAAAACCAGAAATCCGGACTGAAATAGCACCTTTACCTGTGCGATCTCCGACCCGAATTATAAGTGTTTTAGACCAGTACCAAACCCAGTAAAACGTGTGAGCCGAAATTTTGAGTGGTAAGCCAGCATCCCGATCTCAATTATTGTACTTTTAGCCATAATTTTTCGGTACCGATATTCACTGAAGTTTACTTTAAATTCTATCTTCTCAATATTTCTTTTTTTTTTGGACCGTACCGAATTATAATTTACAAGTTACTTAGTGTGTTTACTTTGCTTTTTTTTTTTTTAATCCGTTATCAGCAAGATCTTGGCCTTGGTCAAAATCGAGCATTATAAAGCCACATAGTGATATCGTAAAATTTAACTAAAATAATAATTTACCTTCTAATTTTTGTTCATTATTAGGCATGTGGAAATTGTAGGAACCCGTTTTAAATGAAATTCGTTAATCTGTCGTGGTGGAAAAACCAGGGCACGCCGCGTTAGCATTTTATTAAAGATTTAATTAATTTTAGTCTTGTTGTGGTGGATTAACCAGGACAAGCCGTTTTAAACGAACTTCGTTATTCTGTCTTGGTGGAAAAACCAGGGAAGGTTAGCATTTTATTAAAGATTTAATTAATTTTAGTCTTGTTGTGGTGGATTAACCAGGACAAGCCGTTTTAAAGGAAATTCGTTAATCTGTCTTGGTGGAAAAACCAGGGCACGCCGCGTTAGTATTTTGTTAAAGATTTAATTATTTCTAACCTTGTTGTGGTGGATTAACCAGGACAAGCCGTTTTAAATGAAAGTCGTTAATCTGTCGTGGTGGAAAAACCAGGACACGCCGCGTCAGTATTTTATTAAAAATTTAATTATTTCTAACCTTGTTGTGGTGAAATAACCAGGCCAAACCGATTTAAACGATATACATTAATTTATCTTGGTGGATTAACCAGGATAACTTTTTTTTGAAATAAAATAAAGGCAAAGTAAATCTAAAACCAAGTAAAATAGAAGTCATGCTGAATTAAAATGTTTGCATTTGAAACGCGTGCCTGTTAGAAAAGTTGTGGCTTTGAAATTGCTTACTTGCACTGTTCCGCATATGTACTCATTTCTTACCATTACCACTCAACCTGCTTGATCTACCCTTTTTGCTGGCACGACATTCCCCCGTTACCAATTTTTTTATACCATGCACGTCTTACCGCTTTTTAACCGAACTTTTACTACTTCGCTTTAACGCGCCTATACCCCGCACATTTATTACTTTTATTAATTTCACTGGTTGTAGACCGCTTACCGCTTACCTGAAGGTTGATTTTTGACTTTATGTAATTTTATAAGTTTTCTTTAGATGCAGAAGAAGGCTCCCAGCTGTTAAATTACCATGGCATTATATATTTGATCATATTTTATTTAAGTTTTGCTTTACTGAGAGACCGTTAATTATTTTTTTTTCTCTTTTGATAAACCGGATCAGTTATGAGTATTGGACAATTTTTATTTTTCTTTAGGAGTTAGATTTCCGATTAGGGCCTTATAATTTAAATTTATGTATATAATGAGAAACGATAAACACGACCAATTTGCGATAAGTATTTGTTTTATTTCCCAAACCTACTGACATACGTATTGAATAACTTAATGCACTGAACCCTTCTCCACTGTAGAAAAGCTACCCGAAGGTACAGTGAATCCCTCTTTTTACTAAAAATAAGTAAGAGGGTGGCGCTTGAGGAAAAATCCGAATCCGAGGTTCAGCAATATTTACTTTCTAAATAAATCAAAAATTTCAACGAACTCGCCTTTTTATTTTATACGTTACAAATTTTGCGCCCGAGCTCTCCTTTTATTTTTAAACCGTTACAAATTTAACGCCCGAAATATATTTTATCACACCTAGGCATAATTTTCTTTCATAACGTTACAACAATAAGTATTGGTAAAAAAAAATCTGCAAAAAACATCTGAATTTTGTGCTCTAATTCACCATTTTGCAATAAACTTACCGTACAGAATTAATTTAACAAGTTCAGAAAACTCCCAATTCTTTTCATGGTAGTTAATTTCTAGTTGTTAGCGAATGGTTGGAAGGAAAAATATATTTAAAAAAAAACAATTTTTTTTTCAGATTTTTTATCTAAAAAAATTCTAGATGCATTACATAGCTCTATTTTTATTTTATTAACAGTAATGTTATCTAAAGAAATAGAAATAATATGGCGCGGATACAGAGGGAGGAGGGATCATAACGAAAATGAGAAAAAAAATGTGATAAGAGTGCACAACAGGTGTTTCTGCCATTATAAATCTGTGGCTGGAAGTCAAAAGGGCACAACTCTGATTTTAAGACTTTTCAGAAAATGCAAAAAACATAGTAGCTGTTGTTATTCCCTTATGCTCTTAAAACACCCACTTCCGTTTTGGATATCTTAAGCATTTAGTCCATCTATGCTAATTTTGAAAATAAAAAATTGTTAGAAGTCGCCTTTAAAAAAATATTTAGGTTTTTAAAAACAATAAAAGCATAACTTTAAATAATTTTATTATGGCAATCTGGAAAAAGGGCATATTTAAATATATTACCAAAGTATTGTAATATGTAAGGCGGTAAAAAGGTCATATATGTACTTATGCCTTTTGGTCAAATAATAATAATAAATTTTTAATGCAATTATTTTGGTATATTTGGACTTATAAAGACTTACGAATTATTGCAATTTTTGTGATTTTTCAATGCAGTTTTAATGTCATTAAAATCTCCACACTAAAAAAAAACACATTTTATCCAGTTACTAACGCTATATTATAATTATAAAACACAAATAATTTTTGCTTATTATTAAAGAACAACATAATCATATTTAAAACGCCGCATCACTAAGTTCTCGGTCTATAATATCTGGATCAGTATCATTCAATATGTCCGAGGCAACTTTTAAATTTAAATAAAAATCTCGTGCTCCATCATCAATTAAAGGAAGAAGTTCTAATCTAATAGGTCTTTTTTTTTTCTTTTCGTTTATAGGCCTCTCAGTTTTAAATGAGGGACTTAGGAGTATATCGGATTCTAAAACATTAGAATTTCTTCTTCTATAGTTTACGGTTTTAAACTCATTATTTTCTAACAAAGATTGTTTAAACTTTACAATTCCAAATTGTTTCTCATATCGAATCCATTTTTGTGCTCTCCACACAAGTTTTTTGTTTTCCTCTCTATTTTTTTTTAGAAATAAGAGGGCCTTTCAAGAGTTGGGAAAACTGGAAAAAATCTTTGTTTGTCATTTCTACAACTGTAAATCTACTTTGTTCTTTATTGGATTTTAAATTGAACTTCTGACCCGCCATTCGAACCAAATTTAGCCAGTCGCGAGGTACATGAATAGGAAAAGGAGATTTCTTTTTATATTTTTCTATGCGAGCATGGTCCGTGTCACACTCCATATGGGTGTGACCCGGTACCAAAAATTTGTGATCTATCGTTTTTAAATTGATGTGCACTGATAAAATGTATGTAAACATAGCGGTTACATAAGAGTTCTTATTTTGTCCTCCACATGTATCGCTATAGAAAATTACATGATTTATACAGTTATCCAGATTATTTAAAAACTTGTAAAGACATGACGCAATTTCATTGGCTCCTCGGCCAGCAATTCCCTCATGCCACATAAAGTGAGATGATTCGTTTGTTCCACAGTCATGAATGGTAAGGTTATACGTGTGTAATTGTCTCTTATAAAAAACGGTTCCTGTAGTGAGGTAGGGAGTTGGCAATACCTGTTGCAGATCAAAAGCTAATACTTTGGACTATTTCTTTAAATTTAAATTAATACTTTTAAATTTGAATTTCCGTGAGTCAGTGCCTTATCTGATTTTTTAGCATCATACGCCATTTCAGCTTCAGTATGATGTTTGTCAAGGTCTTTTTTTAATAAATCGTTTGCAGTTTGATCTTTTGTGCATTCAATTTCCATTTTTAGTTCGTCACATGTTCGGCAGGTATCGTTATGTGGGTTTTTAAATTTTAAGTTTAAACTATCTATCATTGGAGAATATATTTTTATAGAAACTGATGGGTTTGAGTTTTCTTGGCAGTATAAATTGTACATCTTTGTTTTGCTCAAATCAGAGGGTAAGTACCTTTTTGAAGAATGTCTTCGAGAATAATGTGAGTCATACGCCGGAAATTTGTTTATTTGATTTAAAGTTATCTCTTTGCGCTCTTCAGAGACTTTATGAGGTGGTTCGTGTTTACCTCTTTTATCGGAAGTAGGTATTCCACTGTCAGATAATTGTCTTTTTGTAGTAACAGTTTGTAAAAATTTTGGAGTTTCACCAAAAACAGATAAAAAGCACATTTTACAAAGTTGCACGAGTTCATTTTTTAAGTCGTCAAAATAAGTAAATGTTTTTTGTCTATTTTTTTTCTTTGTAGATGTACCTACTGTTGAGAACTGCAGACTTGTTATTCTCTATATTTATTATATTATTTATTTTCATCGTGGAAGTACGTTTTCTTCTTACAAAATGAACTATTATTGGTCGGATCGTCGAGAACAGCTTTGTTTTGGGGGGACCTGGGAAAAAGATATGTCACATCTGATTCATAATTTATATGTTGTGAAGTTTCTGTTTTGTTCGCAACATCAGGTGCTAAAACTACATAAATATAATAATTAATATAATTTAATACCATACAATATTATAATATTATTATTTATTAATTTGCTTCCATATTCCAAATTCTTACCTTGGTCTGTTTGAAACTGACACAACCTGATAAGTTTTGGATTATTTTCATCATTCGTTTAACATTAATTGTGTTCGACGCATCATTTTTGCGAGCGTAAATAAATAGCACGCACAACCTTTCTCCTTTAAAGTCGGAACAGAGCTAGCCAGCCGCCATGCAGCCAGCATCTGTGTTAAACGACGGGGGATCTAAAAAGCATGCTTCGTCAGAATGCCGTTTCCACAAGTAACGCATACGCACGACGACCAAAGGGAATAACTCGAGAAGAGTATATAGGTTTGATTGATATATAAAACCGACAAAAGGGAATAAATCGAGTTATGCCCTCTTGTCAAATTGAAAAGTTAAATCTTAATTTGAATATAACGAATTAGTCCCTTTTGTTAGCTGGCAAAGGCAAAATTGATTAGTAGTAATTAGAGCTACGTCCTTTTGTCGGCGGTATTGAAGCATCAATGAAATGTATATCGAATTGTGCCCTTATATGGGAAGAAATTTTTAAAAAACAAATGACTTAAGACCTTATGTTACTAAAAATCTGCCTTATTTAAAGGAATTGAGATATTACCTTTTAATAGTTGGTAAAACTCTAGTTTTTAAGTCTATTGATGCAATTATCTCATTATTGCCAAAAATCGAGTTGTGCCCTTTTGACTTCCAGCCACAGAAATGTTTGTGACGTGCTCTTCCTAGTTTTTTAGATTTGTCTAGTTGAAGGTGAGTTAATTTAAAAATTTTGCCGAAATCGGTTCAGCCCGAAACCAATAATTATCAAATGTTAAATTATTAATATTTACGGTAACAGTGTTAAAATCCAAGAGTTCCCACCTTCGATTGCTCCAAGAGTACTCGTGCGTACTCTTGGATATCTTGATCTAACTAATCGATATTTTAGTTTTTTATTCTAGATGGGTCCTTTTTATAAACGAAAAAGTAATCGTCAGCTAAAATATACGAAAGAAAATTTGGAAGAAATTAAGGAAAAAATTAAAAATGGTCAGTCTAAAAGAGGTATAGCTAAAGAATATGGTATGAACGAGTCAACATTGAGAAAACGGCTAAAATTAGGAAATATTTATGTCGTTTCAAGCCCGTTTTTGACTTACAGCAAGAACTTGAATTAGTGACTAAAATAAAACAGTTAGATGAATTTTTTTATGGGTTAACCATCAAAGATTTACGAGCACTCACATGTCAATTCGCAGAGGAAATAAAGGTTAAACATCCATTTAATAAAACAACCAAACTTGTTGGGAATAAATGGATCGCAACATTTTGCCAAAAAAATTATTTAGCTATCAGACAACCGGAAAATGTAAGCGGAGCTCGTACAATCGGCCTTAATAGAGTCCAGGTATCCAGATTTTTTGAAAACCTTCAGCAGCTCATTAAAAAATATTCGTTTACTCATAAGTCAATATTTAATATGGATGAAACCGGAAAATGTCCCAAACAAGATTCCAAAAGTTGTAAGCGTTAAAGGAAAAAAAGTCGTTGGAAAAGTGGTATCAGGAGAAGGAGGGCTGCTAATCACTGCAGTCTGCTGTTCAAATGCCCGAGGATTTAATGTACCGCCTGCGTTAATTTATCCGAAAAAGAGAGAGAAAAAAGAATTACTCTATGGGGCACCAGAGGACACTTACTCTATGGGGCACCAGAGGACACAATAATGATGTTGTCTGACAGTGGTTTTATAAATTCCGAACTGTTCATCAAGTGGTTGAAACATTTTCAAGACCATGTAAGATCTACTATCGATAATCCAGTGCTACTTGTTTTAGATAACCACACTTCCCACATTAGCCTGGAAGCTGTTTCTTTTTGCCGATCAAAAGGTATTCATTTACTGAGCTTGCCACCCCATAGCAGCCATAGGCTACAACCACTTGATGTCGGTTTTTTTTTGGCCCTTAAAGTCGGCCTATAGCCAAGAAGCTGACAGATGGATGACATTAAATCCAGGTAAAGTTATTACTATATAGAAATATAAAGAAATAAGTTGTGTTTAAATAAAGCAAAAACCAATGCCGTACTTTTTAGAACTAAACAAAACAAAATTGCTAAACAGGAATCTGTTCATGTTGGCAGCACTGAGCTCAAACTTCAAAACAATACTAAGTTCTTAGGTATCTATATCAATGAATCTTTCGATTGGTCCTGTCACATTGAGCACCTTAGTGAAAAGCTGAATAAAATTTGTTACTGTATTCGTACTATTGGTAAATATTTAAATGAAACGGCTAGAAGAACGCTGTACTTTGCAAATTTTGAAGGCACTGCACGATACGGAATAATTTTCTGGGCTGCACACTTTAGGGCTCAGAATATTTTCATAATTCAAAAACGGCTATTGAGAATTATCTACAAAATGTCTCCACTGCAGTCTTGTAGAGGAATCTTTAAATCCAAGGCCATATTGACAATATATGGTTTATATATTTATGACATACTTTTATTTGTTTTTAAAAACAAGGATAAGTTTGAAAATATTTTTCATAATAATTGCACAACTCGAAGAAGCAATTTAATATATCCAAGACATAAACTAACCTTATACGAAAAAAGTCCCTATTACATTGGCCTTAAATGCTACAATAAATTAGATAATAGTTTAAAATGTATATCAGTGGAGAAAATATTTAAACGGAAACTGAAAGAATATTTGATAAATTTGGAGCCCTACAGTGTGAATGATTTTTTGGGTGGATGAATGGATGTACCAGCATATATTGTATACTTGTAGAAATATGGGCTACATTAGCCATTTTGACGTAATTTCATTTTATGTTTTTTGTATAAACTATGTAATTTGAAATATAAATAAAATAAATAAATAAATAAATAAATATATAAAGTCGCTGCACTGTTTGGAAAAGCATATGCCAGGATCTCTTCAATCGATAAGGCTGAAAAATGTTTTTCGGCAACGGGAATCTGGCCCTATGATCCGAACGTATTCAACGACGTAGATTTTCTTCCTGCCAGTGTTACTGATGATTTCCTACAGAGCGTACAAGACGTACAAATAGTTATAGAGAGTGAGGAAGTACAGCAAGAACTATTGAACAATCTACCATCTATTCCAACAGTGTTAGCATCCGCGAACGGAAACTGTGAAATACCGACTTCAATGCAAATTACAGGTAAACCAGTAATATATACTTTACATATTTTTACTAGTGCATTACTTTTCTTTTAGCCTCTTCCCCATCAAGAAAAAATTCTACTAATATTTCTACTCCAAAAGGAATAACCAAATTTCCCCAACTAGGATCAAGTGATCTGCGTACTCATAACCGTAACGAAAATAATTACCTAGAAACTCATTACGATGTTTCCCCAGAAATAGATGGACCTTTTTTTCTAGATGAACACAGTGGCATACTGGACATATTATATCCACTGCCAAAAGCAGCAAAAAATATTAAGAAGAGAAAGACTGTAAGTCGAAAGTCTGAGATTTTAACAAGTACGCCTTACAGGGAATCACTTGATCAGGGTAGTTTAAATGACCAAAAAAAGAAAAGTGTGAAAAGAGACTTAAACAAGAAGCCAAGAATTACAAGTAATCAGAAAACTGAATTAACTGCAGCGCTAACGAAAAAAAGAAAGAATCTTGAAAATACTTCTAGAAGAGAAATAGGTGGAACATGTCCCACTTGCCAGGAAGTTTATTATGAGCCCCCAGAAACAGATCTGATTCAATGCAAAACATGCGAACAGTGGTTTCACGAAATTTGCACCTCGTATGAAGGGTGTAATGAATATTTTTGCGAATTATGCCCAAGAAAAACCCCATCGCGTACTCTTGGAGCCACTGCGTAATCTTGGATCACAGACTGCGTACTCTTGAAGCGAATGGAATTCAAGAGTGCGCATTGGGGGAAATTCCGGTTTTATTTTATTTTACTTTTAATTTGATAGTTGGACTTTAGGTCTTGTAAGATTTTTGTATTTTAATAAATACTTTATCTGAATAAAAATTTGTTCCTCAAAATTATTTATATATGTTTGATTTATAGCCTAGAGAAAGTTAAGTGCGCACTCTTAGGCGACCTTACCCTACTACATAATATATATAATAGTAGAGAAAAACGAAATTTGGGAGTGGTTTCCCAAAACTTTCGTCTGCGCCGCTATTTTGGCGCCACTGGGTTAAATGACACGAATTGTCGTAAACCGACAGAGAAATGGTCGTACGTTACTTCTTGAAATATGAGGACCTGATGGAGTGAATCTTTTTGGTCCTACCTAAAGTTCACTGGTGACAGACCGATTTAACAAGGCTGAGGGTGTGACATACACCGTATGATACGTCGTTATGACAACGTTCAGCAATATTTTCCACATTATCAATTAGAAATTAGCACAACAATTGAATATGCCGGAGTTTTTGTTACCGTGGCTCGGCGCTCATCAAAGAAATATAATTCGAATATATTGGTTGTTCTCGCTTTACCATAAAGACTATATCTAGACTTGCTGTTGAATCTTTTACACTTTTCGCTGCCATTCGAGAGATAAATAAACTGATTACTGAACACACTCATTACGTTTCAATTTATTAATTTTCTCCGGATCCTTATGTCGGAGAAGGTGCTTCTTTAAATCATATTTCCGAATGCTTTGATAATCACACTGACTACATTTAAACATATTAACGTCCTCTGGCTCCTTATGTCGGAGAAGGTGCGCCTTTAAAGAACCTTTGTGAATGCTTTGATAATCACACTGACTACATTTAAACATATTAACTTCCTCTGGCTCCTTATGTCGGAGAAGGTGCGCCTTTAAATTGCATTTCTGAGTGCTTTGATAATCACACTGACTACATTTAAACATATTAATTTCCTTTGGATCCTTATGTCGGAGAAGGTGCGTCTTTAAACTACCTTTCCAAATGCTTTGATAATCACACTGACTACATTTGAACATATTAACTTCCTCTGGCTCCTTATGTCGGAGAAGGTGCGCCTTTAAATTACCTTTGCGAATGCTTTGATAATCACACTGGTTACATTTAAACATATTAACTTCCTCTGGATCTTTATGTCGGAGAAGGTGCGTCTTTAAACTACCTTTGTGAATGCTTAGATAATTACACTGACTACATTTAAACATATTAACTTTCTCTGGATCCATATGTCGGAAAAGGTGCTTCTTTAAATCACATTTCCGAATGCTTTGATAATCACACTGACTACATTTAAACATATTAATTTCCTTTGGATCTTTATGTCGGAGAAGATGCGTCTTTAAATGACCTTTCCGAATGCTTTGATAATCACACTGACTACATTTAAACATATTAACTTCCTCTGGATCCTTATGTCGGAGAAGGTGCGTCTTTAAACTAAATTTGTGAATGCTTTGATAATCACACTGACTACATTTAAAGATATTAATTTCCTCTGGATCCTTATGTCGGAGAAGGTGCCTCTTTAAATGACCTATCCGAATGCTTTGATAATTACACTGACTACATTTAAACATATTAACTTTCTCTGGATCCATATGTCGGAAAAGGTGCTTCTTTAAATCACATTTCCGAATGCCTTGATAATCACACTGACTACATTTAAACATATTAACGTCCTCTGGATCCTTATGTCGGAGAAGGTGCCTATTTAAATGACCTTTCCAAATGCTTTGATAACACTGATCACATTTAAACTTAACTTTTCCTGAACCCTTACGAAGGCGGTGCTTGTATACATTTCTTTGACGAAATATCCCCAAGTCACTCTCAACGATCCCCTTAAGTTTCTGACTAACCCGACTATCCCGCTGCTGTTGGATCGGGATTGTGCAATCTTGATGTTCGTCAATGCTGCAATAGAGAAAAACATTGTTAAGTTATATTAATCGTACCAGTTAATTTATCAGCAATACTACCATATACAGGAACAATTATTTAAATGTCTAACCGCATAGGCGTTTTTCCTCGAATCAGCTACATAACAAAAAATTAAACATTCACAATGACCGCCAAGAAATACCTGATTTTCTTTGAGCAGGCGAAACGCGATTTACAAATATTAAAATATTCAATAAACATAACCATCACTACTACTGAAGTAGAGATAATTTGCATAATTTAGGAGACAGGCGATTGAAAACAAGATTTCGATCCAATGTGAGGTGTGCCATTACACGTAATTTGGAATAAATCCTCAGATTACTAGTCTCACAAACGAATAAACCTTGAAGTTTTGTTTTAAACAACCATTTGATTAAGCTCCTCAATTTCGAAGAAAATCTAACTAGAACTGTTTCAAACGTAAATTATTCCAGCAAAAGAATTGCTCACAATATCAGAGTGGTGATGGATATTCTTAGAGGCACTTAAAAAAACATCTATTGAAACGGTTTGTATTAACAAAATTAATGAAGTATACCTTTTTTCTTTAGAAATGACCATTTTATTATAAATTTTAATCAGACTACAATAAAGTTACGCGCAAAAAATGTATGATGTAGTAGGCGTATAGGGTGTAACTAGCGCCCTCTACAAGTTATGTGAAAAACAGGGATAGTTTCGTGTTACTTCCCTGAAAAGACCCCACTTACAAGTTTTCATGTCTATATCTCAAAAACAGCTCGAGATATGAAAAGAAAATTAACTTAGAAATTAAACTTTAACACCCTGTATCTCCTTAACGACCAACATTTTACTAAGGCATGTTTAGCTGAAACCTATTATTTTCATGTGTAGAATCGGTGGTTATTCTATGGCGCATTCATTACAGACCACCCTGTATAATACAGGCCGTTTCCAAGTATGTGCAAAAAACTTGAAGAGGTTAGTCTCAAGAGCGCATTTACAGGGAGGGGCGTGAATGGGGGTGATTACCCCCCTTATGAACTTTCATTTTTACACTAGCAAAAAGCAATTTGTTTGTGCATGCATGTTTGTTGCTATTGCCCATATATGATGAAATTGGCTGTTAATGCTTAATTTTTAAAATACAGGGTGTTCGGTAGATAAGCACCACCTAATTTCTGGGGAGTATACAGATGAGGTCAAAATAACCCTAATTTGGATTAACGGAGATACAGAGCCCCAAAGGGGTACCAAGCGATTTACTTGTTTAGCTCTAACTTTTGAACCGACTAGTATAATTTAGGCCATAAGTTACTTGTAAAATGTTAACTTGAGACAGAACACAATAATGCAAGTATTATCAAACCTCGCATGATATTCCCTTTTTTTTACGGCGAAGCACTACAGGATTAATCCTTTATGGCGCTCTGCGAGTGGTGCGTGTGCGAAGAAAACGATTCACGCTGTTGTTGAATTTTTGGAGATTTTACTCGTTGGGGAACACGGCATCAGGGAGGTCGCTCCAGAGTGATGACGTTCTCCAGATGAAATGATTTTAAACAGTGTCGTTCGAGGGGCACAAAGCCGAACCACGTACGGGTGGGCTGCAGTGGCTCGTCGTGTATTTCAACAATGCACCGTTCTGGGTGGAATCAAGCGGGAAACCTCAGTTGAGCACCTGCCATGAAAATAATTGTAAAATAGACTCAAGTCGCCAACCCGCCTTCGATGTTCAAGGCTTTCCAGGTTGTTTGTCAGATCATGGTCACCTATCAAGTGAATGGCTCTTCTTTAAATGGAATCTAGCAATCTCAGGGTATGTTTAGGAGCAGAGCCTCAAATATGCGAACAGTACTCTAGCGATGGTCGAATTTGGGCTTTACAGAGCATCAAAAGTTGTTGGGGTGTATAGAGGTTCTTAGTTCGGAAAAGTATCCCAAGCTTATGGGAGGCTGGCTTAGCAATGGCCGCAACGTGACTATGCCAAGACATATGACTATACAAATTGACGCCCAATAAATGAATTGATGAAGCCAAGGGAATCGAGTATCCCGCCATGACTATATCCGGTTCTTCAACATTAACTTTTTTAGAAAAAATTGTGTGGGGATTTTCAAGCTCGTGCTAGTACTTGGCTGGTCATTTTAATTTTCTTTCTTATATTGATATTTATGGTTGCATGTCTATCTTCCTCAACATATTCTCTTATAGGGTCATCCCTCAGATTATCTTCATCATTAGAAGACGTAAGCGATCTAACTAGTTCTTTGTCATTATTATTTATTTCTTCATTTTATTCTTCCGAAATTTCGTTTAATATATTGAACCACATATTGTAAAAAGTAAGGCTTCTTTCTCATGTTTCCATTCATAAGATCTTCATTTAGTCATCTTCAATTGATCTAGGGTTCTAGTTTTGCTCTATATGTTAACATTACAAGTGTTTTATCACATCATCATTATTTATTGCATCCAAATAAACCCTTATTAAATGGCCACAAGTGGATTAGATGGTGCTGCTAATGGCCACTACACTGGCCATATGTAGAAACTTATTAACATAACGTATCCACTAATGGTCATCAGTTATTTTTTCTTTAAAAAGCTGTTAATTATTATTTATTTAATAATTCACGGGCTGTAGCCCATTTCCACAAAACAAATTTTAAGTAACAAGACTTAAAACTAAGAAAAGTTAAAATTACAAGAGTAATAATTTAAAATAGCTAAAATATAACATATTAACAAATTAGGTACATCTCAACATAAAGCTTTTTTAAAAAACTAAAATATTATACAATAATTGATAATAATAATTACAAAAATCAAACCATATCACAGAGGAGTAGTAATATTCAGTCTCAGATGTCTTTGAAATTCCGAATAGGAGACCCCAACAAACTCCAGACCACACTCAGTAACCGAATGATTCGCCAATCTCAGCATTCGGGGCATGCAAAAATAATAAGCGTAGTTTGTTCTATGAAACGGCAAATGAAACAATATTTCGGATCTTGTGGTTCTAATAGGGACATATAGATTGATTTTCGAAAGTAGGTAGGGGCAGTCAGTTCTGTTATTGAAGAGGTTGTAAATAAACATAAGGTCTCTATGCTGACGTCTAGTTGCAAGGGATAACAAGTTTAGTTGCGCCTGCAAGATCTGGTAATCAGGTGCAAGACTGCTCTTAAAGGACACATAACGTAAGAACTTGTGCTGTACACTTTCAAGGCTACGAATATGGTTAGCATAAGAAGGAGACCATACACTAGAGCAGTACTCCAGGCAGGGTCTGACTAAAGCACAGTACAACAATTTAATGGAGTTTACGGTCCGAAAAGCATGAGTAGCTCTCTTTATGAAACCCAGCATCTGCAAGGATTTGCTGACTATATTGCTGACATGTGGGACGAAAGAGAGAGAACTGTCAAGAGTGACACCTAAATCCTGTGTCCTTGGATTCTAGTTGAACCCCATTGAGGTGATACGGAAATCTTATAGGATTTTTGAGGCGATAAAAACGCATAACATGACATTTACCAACATTCAAATCCATTCCATTATGCTCACACCACGTGCCAAGGGCATCAAGCTGAGCCTGCAGGTGTGAGGCATCATTTATTGAGGATACCTTGGCGTAGATTTTCAAATCGTCCGCAAACAACAGACCATCACAGGACAGGGATCTCATTATGTCATTAATAAAAACATTAAACAATAGGGGACCCAGATGGGATCCCTGGGGTACGCCAGATGTTACCTCAATCTCGGTCGATATGAAACCCTTCACACGCACCATCTGGACTTGACCACCAAGATAGCATTGAAGCCACTGCAATAGCGACCCATGCAAACCTAGAGCCCTCAACTTGTGAACAAGAAGCTCATGATTCACCCTGTCAAATGCCTTGGGAAAATCAGTATAAATGCAGTCAACCTGACATCCCGCCTCCAGGCACCCGACAGAAAGTCAACAAAGGACACCAGGTTGAGCTCAGTCGATCTTCCCGCCCGAAATCCAAACTGCTCATCGATGGTGAGACCCGACAGCATGGGAGTCAAGAAACCAGTAACAAAATTCTCAAACAACTTAGGTATGGTACTTAAAATGGAAATGGGTCGATAATTCTGAACGTTGTTTTTTATGCCTGATTTATAAATAGGGGTGATGTAGCTTAGTTTCCAGCAATCTGGAAACCGACCAGTCGATAGAGACTTATTAAATATGTAATGCAAAGGACGCGCCAAGACACAACTGCAGCCTTTGAGGAGAACAGGCGGTAGTCCATCAGGACCAGGACCCTTATTTACGTCCAAAGACGCCAGTCCTTCATATACTTGAGAAATAGAAAGGTGAAGACATGAGATATTCAAAACATCCTCCGTAGAGGAAATGTTAGATGTGACACAGGCAGTTGTGGAATATACCGACGAAAAATATTTGGCAAAAAGGTTCGCAATATAATATATCGCATTATAATCTATTTTTTAAAATATAGTAGATTAGGCAATTTACTTGCTAAGGAAATGCAGGCAGCAATAATTATGAAGAATATTACCTAATGATCGTGATGACTTTAGATTTTTCCTTAGTAAAAACTTTAAGAAGATTGCATACATCAAACATGCGGTCATTTTAGAAGATATTTAAAGGCTGCGATTTCTTTTCCCTTGTTTGCATGCATGCTCCCCCAATCTAGCGAGATGGATCAAACCCATATGCACACCAAATATGATTCGACAATGAAACCACATGTTAATATTTAACACCATACAAATAAATGGCCAAAGGGTACTCGCCATAAGTGGTGCCTCTGTACTACTTATACTTGTTGTATTTTGTTTGCCGTAACTCATAAAATTTCTAGGTTTTAGTAGCCAAAAAAAAGGGCGTGACACCTCTCCGGGGCATTTTTTATAACTGGGGTGTAATCTCCGGTTATTAATTGGACAAAAGGTGGTCACCCTGGTTCCAATTAGAAAAGTACTGTCCCAGTATACAACAGTTTTCCCTATACCTAAGCTTAAGCAAAGTATACCTACCTGTTTTCGTTTGTTTCAGATTCATCCATCTTGATGTCTATTTCTTCGTTCTTTAATTTCCACTCCGTGTAGTTCAAATTATACATTTGATCGCAGCCATTTACTGCTTCACTCTCCTCAACTTTAACCTCTGGTTCTGTTTGGTAAGGAAATATATGTTTGCCCCTGCAAAACATAAAATGGTAATTGTTTGGATTACCGTATACAGCGAATTGTTTGCTAATTCTTGTCTTATAACCTAATTTGAGGTCACTGATTACAAATCCGAAGTTTTCTTTTTATGTAACAACCGGCTTCCTAAAAGCTTAAACAGCATAATAACCTTAAGATTGTTTGTAACATAATGAAAACTTCGCTTAGGCATACATTAATTGGTTTGTAAATAATTCAATTTAGGTACTGAAAACGGTGGTAACTGTGCAATTACTCTCGATGTCAGAGTTATAATAACCACAGTTTAGAATTTATAATTTAAAAACTGTAATTACTTATTTAAAAAAAAATAAAGTTTAAAAAAAAAAAATTAAAAGACACCCTCCACCCCCTAATTGTGAAGGTACCTACCACGAACTTAGAAACTTGGTAGAAGTATCGTGATACTGAACAATACTAAAAAATTATACGTGATGAAGGTCAAGATGTACAACTTACTAATTTTTGCGCAGCCCTCAGCTTACTCGGTGCTAAAACTAAGGTCCTCACTACATTCATAAATTATTATTGTATAAACTATTTTAAAATATTTATTTTGGGCGTGTTTTTAGATATTGTTATAAAACAATTTATTTATTCTGCTAATATATCAGTCAATATTTTACCCTCTCAGGACGCATTTTAATTCATTTTTCTTGATACAATCAGCAAAGATGTAATTAAATGCTTTTTCTGGTAGAAATAACGATACTTCTAAAAATGAGGGAATTTCCAATTTCCCGCTATGCTTTTACCCTCCTACCCCACTTCCGTCAACAAAAAAATCAGATGGTTTGAAATGTCTTTATTTTGTATCTTTCTTTATATCGAAACCGCTCTTCTCTGATTTTCGAGTTGTGTCTCCTCCAGTCTGCTGCGGCGGCATCGCGCCCGCTCGTGCAGCGTCGAAGGTTTTGCGCGATGCTTGCGGCTGGCCGTACTACGGTCGCGGTGAATTATTACGCTGACAGTCAGTAAAAATGTGAAAAACCTTTTTCCTAGTTTTCGCGGCGGAAATGACTAATGATTCGGAATAAACGGGTTGAGGTATGTAGATACAAAAAATTTACAGTCCTTTACAAAGATGCAACCGGGGATGACATTGAAAATGCCGAAGCAGAGTGCAACGCTTGTGACTATTGTGAGATTTGAGATCTGCGAAAACTCATAGATTTAAATGTAATATTTAGGTAGCTGATATAAGTTTTATTGATTCATAATATAAAAAATAGTAAAACAAAGGTTATAAACTCTAACGCGCCTCTAAGGTATGGTTTCTCTGGAGCAGTCAGCTGCCGCGGCTGGCGTTCGCGATTAGTAGCTCGGTACTGGTTTAATGCGATTTGTATGTACACGGTTTCACTGCCGCAGCTCAGCGACACAGCGTTCGCCGTCAATTGCAGCGGCTGCGTTCGGACTGCTAGAGAGACCAGTCTAGCCGCGATCGCTCAGCAGAATGCCACCGTTTTCGGCAATTGCTGACGAGTGTTTGATAGAGGAGGTGCAAAAGTACCCCCCTTTATACAACTATGAGAACGAAAATTACAAAAATGTTGTAATGAAAGAAAATGCATGAAAAAAAGTGGCAGCAAGTGTAGGGAAGAACGGTAAAGTGTACAAAACCATTCTGTTTATTTTTCAGGATTACATTACAAAGCTTATAATTGGGTAGACTGGGGCAAGTGCGAAGCCCTTTTTAATAGTTCAAGTTTATTTCCTTTCTACTTTAAATATACAATATTTATAAAAGTGTCTTTGTAAGAAAGTAATAGTTTAATATGGTTACTTTTCATACTGCATAGGGCACTCATGAATTATTTTTGAGATCTTGAGATTTGAATGATTATTTTTTTTTGTACCGAAATTTTACACTTACCCCAAAAAGGGAAAGTGTAAAATCGGAATACAATTTTCATGCATGTTCGCAGAAGTGGTAATGGGAAAGTGCAAATGAAGTTTATATGTCCCATGCCAATTTTTCTTTTTACAGGCTTAAAAAAAATAAAAATCTGGGAAGTTATGAACTTTTTAATGTTGGGAAATAGTTAGCCAAACAAATCATAAAAACGAAAAATTAAAAGGTACCTCTGAAAATAATAAGTAATCCAAAATAACCCTCAAAAAATTCCTAATAACAAGAATAATATTTTTATAAACGTATTTATCCGTTCAAAACCCAATGTTTGGCTTTAATCTCTAAAACAGTAGGAATTATTCCCAAGGATAAACTAAAACAGAAAAGAAACTTAAAGTTTAAAAATTCGAATAATTTTATGGAACTTTGTTAAATATTGTATCCCGCAAATTTCACATTAAAATGAAAACCTCCTTGGCGTGTTACTACCGGTTCAGGTAAACGAGTCACAATATCGTCTAGCTGTACTACATCGACATCATCGGTGAGTGGCCATAAAAAATTGTCTTTTAATTTTCTAGTAAACTTGATTTCAAAGCCGTTGTCAACAGTGTTTACCTGGCCAATAAAATGTTTGTTTGCTTTTGGTAATGAGTATTTAAATAGTACCCAGTCTCCAATGGAAATATTGTCTTTGTTTATTTCAGGAATCTGATCTTCGCAATCCGATTCTACAGTGAAACTTTGATCCGATTCCATAAAAGGTACACTTTCATTATCTGATTCACTGGAGCTGGATTCAAATTGATACGGACTTGGCCGACTTTGTTTACTCTTTCGGCCAATTTTCATAGCTGGTTTAGATATAGTAGATGAACTTGTAGAGAGTTTTGACTGACTACTTGCGATAGTACCTGCAATGGTTTGGCCACCTTAAATTAGGCGCTTTCGTTTCCTTGGATTAGAAGAAGGACTCTGTCGGAACGAATCAAGTAGTAGATCATCAAAACTTGCCTTCTTTTCATGCCGATTTTCGGTTGTAGCTGGTACTACAGCTTCAGTTATAGAATCCTGATGATTATTTAGTATATTTTCTTCATTTTGATCAGAGCTGACAATTACTTTGAGATTGGTGGCACTAGATGCTGATGAAGGAGCTGTAAGTAATTCTGCATTAGATGCTAGCTTCCTTTTAAATGAAGCGCCAGAAGAAGAAGGCTTTACTGTTTTTAACATTGACTGTTCGAAAGTAGCGGTTTTTTCTGTTACATTCGGTGCTACAGCATCATGTTCATTCCTTTCAATATCAATGCGTTCTGGCCTAGGTTGTAAATCTGTTACAGATCTTTGATTTTTCAAGTGTTCCTCCCATCTTTTTAGGACATCGATGTCATTTTTCTTTAGGAATAACATGTCTATTAAATGGAACAATACCACCCTTTCTGAATCCTGTTTTTATGATTCCGGAATCTACTTCAGTCCAGGTTTTCACTGGCAATGTGGCGAATTCCCTTTTTGGTAGTCATTGTCCCTGATGACGTCTTTGCCATGTTATTACTTCCCTCTCCCATATTGCCTTAAAGGATCTAAACACACTCAAATCGAGAGGTTGAAGTAAATGACTTGTACAGGGTGTTTCATTAAGGTCGAAGAGCGGCCATATCTCGGAAACTATTGGGCATAGAAATTCAGGAAAAAAAAATTTATAACTAAAGTGGCCATGGGAAAATCCTGGAAATAATTTTTTAAGTTCCGCATTTTGCCGCAAGGGGGCGCAATTGAAAAGTAAATTTTTAAATTTTAGATATCTCCGAAAATTGCACGTTAAGGTATATTTTTGATAACACCATTAAAAAGCTTGGACAATTTTGCATAATTTTGGTCCCATGCTTATTGGCGTACCGACTTTAGTAAGAGTGGGGGAAGCTGTTGAATGTGTAATCATTTAAATCGCTGTAACTTATCAACGACTTATCCGATTTTAGCAAACTAAAACTTGTTTGGAAGAGAAATGTAAGTACTTTTAACTATCGTCTTGAGTGGTCCATGATACTTCTCAATAAAAATACAAGAGGGCGCAATTTGCAATAATAACACATTTCTTAACTTTATTCATTTATTTCAAATCATACGGTATAATTATGATACCATAATCGAAAAGTAGATGAAATTTGCTACAAAAAATGTCAAAACCGCAGTTTGATATCTCCATCCGTTTCAGAGTTATTGCCAATAGAATAATTTTTAAAACTTTAAATGAAGAAGCGGTTGTTTTCATAGTTTTGTGATCAAGCATTCCATAACAAAAAATATTTTTAAACTTTATGGTTAGGTAGGTGTGTTTCTCATTATTCCAATGTCGAACTCCGTGCCTTCCTTCACACTTTATCTAGGCTTAGGACTAGTCCAAATCATGTAAAATACAAAATTTGGAGCGTGTTTCAAGGCCAACGGGCCATAAAACAGTATTGAAATAATTATCGGAAACTATTGAAGGAAACAATATTCATGGAAAGCTTCTTAGGAAAACAATTGAGAGACTTTATAAATGTTCAAAATGACCTCCGTTGTGCAAAATACAACGATTAATTCTTTTTCTAGAACTAGAGACAGCTGTTTCAATTTCAGCTCGTGAAATCGAATTTAGTGCATTTTCAATTCGCTCAATCATGTTGTCTCGTGTGGTTGGTCGCGTTTTATATGCAATGTCTTTTATTCGCCCCCACAAGTAAAAATCTAACACAGTTAAATCCGGGGATCTAGGTGGCCAAGCAAACAAACTACCCCTTCCAATCCAGCGATTTGGGTATCCAATATCTAAAAAATCACGGACCATATGCGAAAAGTGTGCCGGGCATCCATCATGTTGATACCATATGGATGTTCTTAGGCCAATAGGAATATCTTCTAAAAGAATAGGCAAGTCATTTTGTAAAAAGTTTAAATAAGATTCACCATTTAGATAATCATTAAAAATAACCGGTCCGATAATTCTGTGTCCTAATACTCCGCACCACACGTTAACACTCCATCTGTTTTGGTGATCCACTTCGCGCATCCAGTGAGGATTTGTCTGTGACCAATAGTGCATATTGTGTAAATTAACTTTGCCACAGCTACTGAAAGTGGCTTCATCAGTCCATAACACGTGGGAGAGGAATTGAGGATTCTCGTTACACATCTCTCTTAGCCAATAGCAATAGTCGAGCCGTCTGTCATAATCACTTTCTGATAGCGCCTGATGTAAAACTATATTGTCACGTGTCTGGGTATTGGGGTAGTAGACACAGGAAAACGATTGGAGTACTTTACATAGAGCTTCTTTATTTAACTTCCATAATTATAATTCCTTTAACCTTTTGTAAACAAGACCAAATTAAGTTAAATGTTATAATACGAAAAAAAACACTCTTCAAGGGCCTAAAATCCGATATCATAAAAATGAATAAACTAATATTTCCATACCCTTCTAAATTATCCGTGGCTCTCTGCGACCGGCGAATGGATGGTTTCTGCGTTTAATGCCCATTGGTCCAATTCTGATCGCTTACTTGGCGGGGATAGATACTTGGCCATATCTGGTAGTGCCCGTTTAGCACCACCTTGTTGGCTGCTGTTTGAAAATCCATTAGTGCCCTTTCTTCTTCTTCAGTGATGTTTTCTGGCTGATGATTGTTGACCGGCGTCCTCCTGGTCATCCCTTGGTCCTGCCTCTATGAATGTAGATGGCTTCCTCGCGGTGTGATGTTCATTGTTCGGGGTGGTTGGTCCTTTGGCCTCGCTGCTAATTGACCGTGTCTCGCATGTTGAAAGGGCGGCTTCCAGGATGAGGTGGCTCCGTCCTGTTCAAATTGGTCTTTGACTTTTCTTTTTCTTCGTAACCAAATTGTCAGCTTCTACTTCTGTTAGGGGTGGTTGGGGGTAACTGGACTCCTCGTCGTGATTGCTTCTATACATATTGCAGGTGTGTCGTCTAATAGGCCGATTAGACGGCCCGGGAAGAGAGAGGCGCCTCCACCATGTCACGTGTCTGGGTATTGGGGTAGTAGACACAGGAAAACGATTGGAGTACTTTACATAGAGCTTCTCTATTTAACTTCCATAATTATAATTCCTTATAGGCAGTCGACCAGCATACTGTGGGGCGTTACGTAGAAGTCAGGCGGCACGCAGCACCCTAAGGTCAATTGCGAGTACCTGGGATAAGAGGGAGGTTTGTAGGGAATCAGGCGGCACGCAGCACCTCAAGGGTCATTTGCGAGTACCTGGGATAAGTGTGTTAGGAGGTGACCAGGCTATGAACACCGGTGCCTGATCATCTTGAGATCCGCGTATTTATACTCTAAAACGTGCTGAGGTTTGCATACACTTGACCTAGATTCGGTGTACAGTGGAACAGAACCTCAGCGCGTGGTTAAAAATTCTAGCTATACAGTGGTTTAGTTGACAATATGATAGGGATGCAGCTTAAAATCCTTTAGAATTCGGAACACTGCAGTACAACTTATACCTAGGTCTAAAGAAATTGCTCTTATGCTTAAATGCGGATCGGCCTCTACGTACGCAAGAACGTTTGTAATGTTGACTTCATTTCTTACTGGACGTCTTCTAAAAGCAACTGAAATGCGTCGTACACTTCCCGTTTGCCTTACGCATATTGCCAGTCGCTGAAATACTGCTCTGCCATAGTGCCTTCGTTCAGGATATCTGAGAGCATATTCGCGTTCCGCTATAGGCGCATTTTGAAAACATTCAAAATATACGGCCAGCATATCGTAAGCTTCGGCATTGGTATAAGCCATTTTTGAAAGGTACGTATCACAATTTTCTATCAAGAAGTTTAAGATGAATTACGGATAAACTTTTGTCAACACCTTTCAAAATGAAACTAGTTGACAACTATTTGCATTATTTGTCTTATCTCCATGGAAACTTTCAGATTTTATTTCACAGCTATCTAGATTTATTTTTTAAAACACATCATATTGTTAGAGTTACGCCTAAATGACACGTTTTCCATGATTGCCATTAATTCTAGAGTGGTTTCTGGGCCATTGGAATAATGAGAAACAAACCTACCTAACCATAAAGTTTAAAAATATTTTTTGTCATGGAATGCTTGATCACAAAACTATGAAAACAACCGCTTCTTCATTTAAAGTTTTAAAAATTATTCTATTGGCAATAACTCTGAAACGGATGGAGATATCGAACTGCGGTTTTGACATTTTTTGTAGCAAATTTCATCTACTTTTCGATTATGGTATCATAATTATACCGTATGATTTGAAATAAATGAATAAAGTTAAGAAATGTGTTATTATTGCAAATTGCGCCCTCTTGTATTTTTATTGAGAAGTATCATGGACCACTCAAGACGATAGTTAAAAGTACTTACATTTCTCTTCCAAACAAGTTTTAGTTTGCTAAAATCGGATAAGTCGTTGATAAGTTACAGCGATTTAAATGATTACACATTCAACAGCTTCCCCCACTCTTACTAAAGTCGGTACGCCAATAAGCATGGGACCAAAATTATGCAAAATTGACCAAGCTTTTTAATGGTGTTATCAAAAATATACCTTAACGTGCAATTTTCGGAGATATCTAAAATTTAAAAATTTACTTTTCAATTGCGCCCCCTTGCGGCAAAATGCGGAACTTAAAAATTATTTCCAGGATTTTCTCATGGCCACTTTAGTCATTAATTTTTTTTTCCTGAATTTCTATGCCCAATAGTTTTCGAGATATGGCCGCTCTTCGACCTTAATGAAACACCCTGTATGGGCTGGCAGTTTAAGTATATGAATATTTTCTTCTCTTGCGGCTTGAATTAATAAGCAATCCACATGCGAGACATGCCCATCATATATAACAATAATTGGTGCCTGATCACGAACCAAAGGGATAAAAGTCTTTAGAAAGTAATTTCTAAATATTTCAGAGGTCATCCATCCATTGGCGCTGGCTGCATATACGGTGTCTTTAAAGAGGTCTTCATTTCTTTCTGAAATCCAGAAACTCCATACATTATTGCCTTTAAATATTATCAATGGTGGCAATTTTCTACCACTAGCACTAGGACGGTTATATTTTTATATTTTCTCTGCCCGATTCAGCAATAATTTTTTTTTTTTTTTTTTTTTTTTTTTTTTTTTTTTTACTATTGTTTATATTGTATCGAATGGACGTGTTTTTGTGCGCTCCGTAGTTTTCGCAGTTTTATCCAAATACATTTTGTCCTTAAAATTGTTATTTTTGTGCTGTGTGATCAAGAACCTTTATCAGATATGGTGAGTGTTCCATTCAACCAAAATTAGTTATGCATAACTGATTACAAAAATGGCAAACTCTTGTGATGAATGTGATACGGCTATAATCCGTGTTAAGCAAGGCATTTCTTGCCGTGGTTTTTGTCAACATTCCTACCATATTTCCTGCGTTGGTATCGCACCTGAAATTCTCAAATTTATAAAAACTCCGGGATTATTTTGGTACTGTCCAGACTGCACTAAGAAAAAAGATGTATACGAGGATATGTTTAAAAATAAAGTTGGTAACAAGGTTGACGACCTTGTTGAGAATATTCTGGAGATGTTTTCGGATGCAAAAGATAAAGTAAGCGAAAAGCTTCAACAGTCCCTTACCTCTGTACCCGTAAATATTAATCCCTCAGGAAGTCAGAGCTATGCAGGGATTGTCAAACGAAAGGTGATGGTTTCCGTTACGCCTAAGGTAGCTGGACAAACTAATGCTACTACCAAGTCCGAGGTGAAGCAGAATATTGATCACGTGAGAGCCAACATACGGATGTCGAAAGTGAGAGATATCAGTAATGAGGGCATCCTTATTGAGTGTGGTGGAACAAATGATGCTGAAAAACTTAAAGAGCTCGCAAGTCTAAGCCTGTCAAGCTCCTATGAGGTTAAGGATGTTAAGAACAGAAATCCAAGGTTAAAGATTGTGGGGTTGAATGGTGAAATTGGTCAAGATGAACTCCTAACAAAGCTCAAGCTGCAAAATGATGTATTCGATGGCGTCACTGAATGCAGCGTATTGAAGGTATGGCCTACAAAAAAGCGGGATAATGTGTATCAAGCAATATTGGATGTAGATCCAACTTCCTATGGTAAAATTCTAAAAGGTCGCCGATTAATTGTTGATTATGATTCTTGTATTGTTTATGATGCCATAGAGTTAAAAATGTGTTTCAAGTGCAGCGGTCTAAATCACTATTCTAAAAATTGTAGAGCGGTAACCCGACAGTGTCCTAAGTGTTCTCTTATCATAATATGTCTGAATGTACGTCAAATAATTTAAAATGTATAAATTGTCTTAATGCTAAGGTTAAGTCGAATATCGAACATGCTGCTTGGGATTGTAGTAAATGTCCCATTTATAAGAAAAAATGGGAGATATATAGGGATACACTGTTGTCTACTGCATAGCAACTAGATTATAGCGTGAGTTTGCAGGCTGTCACTCCAGGCAGAGCTTTTGAGCCATCTAAGACACCTTCAGTGTTTTCAATATATTATCAGAATGTACGCGGACTGAGAACAAAAACTCATGAATTATACAAGGCTTCCTATTTATGTTCATTTGAATTGATAGCTCTGTCTGAAACTTGGCTTGATCCTGGTATATATGATACGGAAATTTTTAGCTGTGAATATAACATTTTTAGGTCTGATCGTAATTTTGCATTGACTAATACTACTAGAGGTGGTGGAGTACTGTTGGCATTAAATAAAGCTTATAGTGCTGTCCCTATTGATTTTTCTTTTTCGGATCCAAGAGTTGATGTGGTTGGCATTAGATTATCTATAGCGCATCGTGCAATTTGTATTATCCTTATGTATATTCCTCCCAATCTGGGTCCTCAAGTCTACGATAGGCTTGGTGAAGAAATGCTAAATTCTAATTATTTCACTAATAATGATGAGTTAATCATTTTAGGAGATTTTAATCTCCCCAAATACGTAAATTTTTTACATGATAAGTCTTATCGCGATAATTACATTGATGTTTTATTAAACTTTTGTGAATTCATGTGTTTGACACAGTATAATTTTGTACGTAACGAACATGACCGTTTACTTGATTTGGTGTTTAGTAGGGGTTTAATATGTGTCAATCGAGCGGAAAATGCGTTGATTTCTTTGGACAGCCATCATCCTGCGTTGATTTCTTTGGACAGCCATCATCCTGCGTTGATTTCTTTGGACAGCCATCATCCTGCTTTAGAAATATCACTTTCAATTAATCGGCAGAATGACAAGTTTCAGGTTAATAATGTGCCAAAATTTAATTTTAGAAGGGCGAATTTTCCATCTTTATATAATGATATGCTGAATGCTGATTTCTCTTTTGTGCGTACTTCAAGCTCTGTTGATGCTGCTTGCGATAGGTTTTATTCAGTTTTAAACACTATCATTGCAAATAATGTACCTATTACACGACCAAAAAATAGTAAGTATCCTCAGTGGTATAACGCTTCAATAATTCGTAATATTAAGAAAAAAAGTAAGTTTTGGAATAAGTATAGACGATCCAGAAATTTAAATGATTTTGTCGAGTTTAAAAGTTTGCGCAAGAAAGTTAAAGTTGATATTGATGTGGCTTATAAAAAGTATGTAAAGGAAGCTGAACTCGATTTTTCTCACAATCCTAATAAATTTTGGTCTTTTTTACATGGTAAAAAGAATTCTACCAGTATTCCAAATAATATGAATTTTAATAACGTGAATCTAAATAGCCCCCAAGTTATCGTTAACGCATTTGCGGAGTTCTTTCGTTCGGCTTATACGGACTCATCGACGTTTCGAATGGGTGATCATAACGGTTTAAATAATTCGCATACACTAGTTATTTCGGAAGTGGTGGAGGAAGATGTGACGCGGGCACTAAAAAAGTTGAAACCAAAATCTACGGCGGGTCCTGATGGTATTCCAGCTTTCTTCATTAGGGACTGTGCGGCGGTTTTTGCGAAGCCACTTACTGATCTTTTTAATTTGTCTTTAAAGTCCTTATCCTTTCCAAAAAGCTTGAAAAAATCCAGAATATGTCCCGTATTTAAAAAGGGAGATAAATGTATGGTTGAAAATTACAGACCTGTAGTAATATTAAACAATTTTTCTAAAGTTTTTGAGACTGTATTGCATGAAGTTATCTTTAGTCATGTCAAATTAAAAATTATTCCTGAACAACATGGTTTTTTTCCAGGGCGCTCCACTATTACGAATTTGACCACGTTAACTCAGTTTGTCTCTGAGAGTCTAGATCGCGGAAGTCAAGTTGATGTCATTTACACAGATTTTTCTAAAGCGTTTGACAGGCTCGACCATGGTATTCTGCTCAGAAAGTTGTTTGATTGCGGGCTAAGTAATAATTTTATAATTTTTTTAAATTCATATCTAATTGACAGGCAATTGTCGGTAAAGTATCGTGGTTTCGAGTCTGTCTTCATTCATGCCACCTCTGGGGTTCAGTCCTTGGTCCCTTGTTTTTTAATATTTTTATAAATGACATCATAGATAATATTAAATCACATTCACTTCTTTATGCTGATGACCTAAAAATATTTTGTAAAGTTGACTCGCTCAGTGATTGCATTTTCCTTCAAGAAGATATTGTCTCTTTGGGTCGATGGTGCGATTCAAACAATTTACACCTTAATATAAACAAATGT
Source organism: Polydrusus tereticollis (assembly GCA_963920685.1). Taxonomy (NCBI): domain Eukaryota; kingdom Metazoa; phylum Arthropoda; class Insecta; order Coleoptera; family Curculionidae; genus Polydrusus; species Polydrusus tereticollis. Next base: position 101,023,641 of record OY987332.1, read on the forward strand.
TTTGCCTTATCATTTACTCGTAGAACTAACCCAACTTACTTTGAATACAGTATAAATCGGACTGCTTTGTTAAGGTGTTCTCAATTTAAAGATCTGGGTATTACTTTTGATGCAAAGTTATCTTTTGTCAATCACATCAATGAGCTAATTTTAAGCTCTTACAGAAATTTGGGCTTTATCTTGCGAAACTCTAAGGATTTTGTTAACATGAATACTCTGATTGTATTGTTTAATGCATTCGTGCGATGTAAGCTGGAATATGGGTCACTTATTTGGTACCCTGCTTATGAAGTTCATTCTAACGCGATTGAAAGAATCCAGAGACGTTTTGTTAAATACCTTTGGTTTAAGGCGGATGGTACCTATCCTGTGATTGGCTTTCCGAATGATGTTATGCTAAGCAGATTTAACATATCCAGTTTAGTGAAACGTAGAGAATTTGCTGCAGTTTTGTTCTTATATAAGATGTTAAACGGTAAATTGGACTGTCCAGAAATATTGCCTAGAGTTAAGTTTCGAGTGCCATCCCTGCAGGCTCGCAATAATCATTCCTTTTTTTATTTACCTGTTCCTCGAACAAATTTATTATTGTATTCACCGCTCTATGTCATGTGCAATGATTATGAAAAATATAAGCACCATATTGACATATTTTTCTGTACTGTACAACAAATGAAAAAAGTTTATTTAACTGTTGGTTAATGGACTGTATATTTTTTACTTATAAGTCAATGTATGTTATCACCTACTGCTTAGTTAGGCTAGTATAGATTAGGTTAGGTTTAGTTTGGTTAGAATTTCATTTTGTATTATTTAAATAATGTTATTTGTGTTTTTTGTATGTTGCTACCCTGTAATTGGAAGTTACTGTCTGGGTAGTGTACTAAATAAATAAATAAATAAATAAATAAATAAATAAATAATTCTTGAAGAGGGTTTGCCTTTCGCGCCAACAATTTTAAGACGAGAAGGATCTGTACACAGTGAAGTTTCATCTAAATTGTAAATACATTCAGGACGATCCTGAAGACCCAACTCCAATATAGCCTTTTCCAATAAAACAAAATATTGGTCTATTATGAATGGGTCCGTAGATTTCTTCCTGCAGTACTCTAAGCTTTGTGGCTTTTTCATACTCAAAGAGTGACGTTTTTTAAACTTTATTAGCCAATCTGTGCCTGGCATATTGTTCTTAAAAGGATTGGGAATATTCTCCTCTCCTCTCCTCTCCCGGACAAAATGGGGCAAGTGTAAACTAACCTTTACACTTTCCCCATTACAATTTTCACACATGCCCCACATTATGTTTTTTATGGGGGAAGTGCAAACCTGTTCGTGAGTAAAAACCGCTTTCAGATTTGGTCGGTATATAGGATTTTAAAGCTACAACAATTGACTAAACACAAGAAAATGCAATAAAACTAAAAGTATATTATAAGTTTTTACCTTTGACCAATTTTTTATGTAGATATCACACACTATTCAACGGACCGATTCGGAGGTTATGTTACAAATGACTACTCAGAAAGAAAAAACCAACTGGTAACTCGCCGGGAGTAGATAATTCAACAGCGCTAATGTATAGTTAGTTGCCTCGAACCACACAGACAAGTAAACTTTCAATATTGCCTGATTGGCGCTCTGATTTTCCACTTACCCCATTTTTACACTTGCCCCAGTCTACCCTATACAATATTCAAATCCAAGATTATGCATACGAAGGAAACATTGATCAGTACTTAATGACAACCGTAACTCTATTTCGATTGGTCAAGCGGCAATAAAACTAAAAGGCCCTGGGCGACAGGGTTGAATTTAGTTTACCGGTGATTTTCGCATTATTGCATTGTATCGTTTGGTGTTATTGTTTGTTATCAATATTTTGATATAAATATTTGTGTTTTTGACCGTTGTATTTGTATGTATACAGGGTGTTTCAGAAGTACTAACCTGAACATGTGTCCGGAGTTGCCCCGTTTTTGATGTACAGGGTGTTGAAGATTTTTTAAAAAAATTGTTTTTTTTATTATTTTTGTAAATATCCTTTTTCCGATTTTATTGCAATTTGGTACCGTCATTCATAATGATAAGAGGCTTAATTTGCCCTAACTAGAATAAATTTATTAAGTCCAGTGGCGTCCCGGGAAACACTTAACGGATATTATTGACAAAAAAATGCACGCCACTGACTTTTTTCTAATTTTGATATTATTTTCGGATATACCAACTAATGATACAATTTTAAAATGTTTTGATACTTTGACGTCTTAATCAAATTGATTTGTTTACTTGGTATGCTGCAGCTTTTATTTAAATATGGTACCTATAGTATAAATTCAAGTGTTAATATGACGTTTGTCTAAATGGAGGAATTTGGTCTAACATCTCCTCTTCGTCTTCTTCCTCCAACAACAGCATGCAACTAATGTTATCGGCGTTCATTATAAATCATACATAAGCGCTTTCACTACGAAATACGAATATGATCTGAAGCGCGCTCCAGCTGCGCCAGCCAAACCACCCTGTGGCGACGGCCGATTGCTCCAGCGAAACCACTCGACTTGGTCTGATCCCGATTATTTTAATTCGGTGTGACGTCAGGGACAAATGCAACACAAGAATTTCGAATTCCGTACCCCTACTAACGTGCCCGTGCGATAATATAAACATTTTCAATGTTAAAAGAACCGGATTTCTAGCGCCGAAAATAAAAGAGCTGCAAAAATAATAGTAACTTTGTTAGACACTTTGGGCTCTAAAATAATTTCTAATAATGGTACTTTTGCTTGGCCGGCGAGGTCACCTTCAAATTTTTATTCATGAGGATATGCAAAAAAGAGGTACATGAATTTTTTCCTCTAGAAAATCGAGAATTTCTTACCAGAATCAACATCTTAAGAAGAGTAACCCGTAAAGTTATATCGCAGTGTAAAAAAAGTGTGATAAATGGAGGGAGATATGTGCGGTAAGATTTTTGTGTCTTTATTTATTGTATTACTATTGTAATGGCCCGGTAGCCAATGCAATAAAATACGTTAAATTAACAGAAGGCAGTAAGAAACGAGAAGTAATTAACTACACGCAACTAATGGATATAAATTAATTTAAATGCAGAATCTAAAGTTTAAATAATTAGATATTTGTGGAAAAATTAATTTATTTTTGAACCAGAATATTAATTCAGAAATATGATAATAAATATTTAATAATTGCCCATTTCTAGAATAACAACTTACATGCTGGAAAAATATCTAAGAATAACTTCAGCATTTCATCTTTAGTGCAATTAAATACAGAAACACTATACGTGAGCGAACTAATTAATTATCTTAACTATCAACCCAGAATTATGAGTAAGCTTACTGACCTCTTTTTCAGAAACAGTAAACCGTCACCTTTATTTCCCCGGATAGAGGCAGTTTCATTACAAAGGGTTAGGGTCACGCGGAATGACCACCAATACCGTTCCACCGCGAACAATAACGGGTGGGCATTGCCAAATACTAAAACCACGAAAGACAAAGTTTCCTCTCTAAGAAATAAAACGCGAATCAATTTAATCTGATTGGGTAATTGTAGTACAAACAGCCCCCCTCGGAAAACGTGCATTCGAATCGATACAGACCCCCAGGTAATAAAAATTAACGAGCTAAAAAACAAGAAATCGGAAGAGACTATAAAAATGTATAAACATAAACCTGTAATAAAACTATGTCAGTCTCCCAAAAAGAACATAAAAATATTGTCTTTCTCGCTTCTTAATGGCTGGGACAAATTAAGCCATCTCACTTACGACATATTGCGTAACCAAATTTTACCAATTTCGAGAGGGTGGGTCGTAAAAGTTAATTAATTGTCCTCACGGGTGGAAAAGAGGTGTAATAAGGGGGCCAATATTATAATATTTGGGGTATAAAAGCGAAAGAGGTAATCGGAACAGGAGAGTCAAAATCCTACTAACAAGTCGTCTTACCGGAGGTGCTGCCCGAATAAATATCTGAAACTGTGTCCGAATAAAAGTAACGCGATATACCGCGAAAGTCGGAAGTCTGGAGCTCGAACGCATATTTTCTGCTCATTTAGTGCCGGATAAAATGGGAATTAAAAGTAAGCGTTTTTATGGCAAACTAGTGAATTACCTAAATTAAGAATGAATAGTGTAATTTATTTGTAACTTTATGTAGTTAAATAAGTTAATAACATTGTGGTAGATGGTCATTCACTGCAAGAGGTTCCACAGACTAAGTACCTTGGCATTATTAGAGATCAGTTTGTTAAATGGAAGCCTCATATTGAATATCTCTCGAGTAGGAATTGCAAACTTATTCATAAATTTTATTTACTAAGAGAATTTTTAGATAGAAAAACACTGATAACTATTTATAAAGCCCTCGTTGAGTCAATAATTAGATATGGAATTCTGGTATGGGGTGGTCTATACAATAACAGCTTATACAAATTAAATGTCATACAAAAATATATCCTAAAAATAATATTTAAAAAAAATAGACTATACCCTACGAATTTGCTTTTTACAAAAGAAATAGTAAATATCAGAACAATATATAATAATATGTTGACTACATGCTCCTTTCTTCATAGTCACAAGGAATTACAAACCTATATACATCATGATTATACCACACGGGCTCAGGTAAACCAGGAGTTACAAATACCACTATGTTTTAATAATGTAAATTTAAAATATATAAATTATATAGGTCCTAAGATTTATAATGTATTGCCGATTGATGTTAGAAACTGTAATAGTGAAAAGACGTTTAAAGACAAGTGTAGGAAGTTTATCATTACAAATAAACATTTAGAGAAGATTTTTGATTAGATACCTTCAGTATTTCGTGATTGTTATTGTTTATTCTTTCTCTTTGGCTTTGAGCCAAAAAAAAATAAAAAAATTGTAGCTTGTAGTTATACCCACTCTGCTCCTAGCACATACAGCTGTTCACTCAGCTAGGTGCTATTTTTCTTTAGGTAATTAACTGTAAATAAGTTATGCACCTTTATGTTTATTAGTGTATAGTATACATATTTGCAAATTGAGCATAAATTATTATTAATGTTACTTTTTAACTAAGTTTGTATAATTGGTCGATTTATTCATATGCATAGTAATATTGTACGCTTTATGAATATGGAATATGAAATAAATAAATAAAAATAAATAAATAAGTGTCGGGTTATTTGGGTGGCTCCCACGAATTTTAATGTATGACGGAAGAAGATAAGGTATTATGACAAATAAATGTTAAGCAGCATGAAAACATCGTGTTTCCTTTATGGTAGTAACAGGGATCGATGGTCAGGCATATGGCAGAGAGACGAGATCTTTACGAACCCCGCAAATTACCAACTTGTCACCGCCAACTACAAAGAGGGGATTCTGCAAGGATTCTCCGAGGATTTGCCGCTCGATCCTATAATAACAGGTAGTATGGTGGGTATTACACCATGTAAGCAAAATAAAATACAAAATATGTTGATTTAGACCAAGATAATACTTACCCATTTGAAGCTGTACATGGAATCTGATGTAGATTATTATCGGTGATAAGTTCTCCATTTTTTTCGGATATATTCAGCCTCTTTATCACAACAAGTAATTTAGGTCCCTGTTTAATAAAGTCCTTATCAGAAGAATATCCAGGAACATCAAGTGGAACGTTCCTAATCTCAAAGTCAGCCACTATTGAATTATCAGTATTTTCGACATTGATTGATGCAGCATTTAAAAGGTTTTTATGCTTTTCCTCTATTTGCAACGTAGAAGAAAGGCTTTGATTATTGCGACCTTCTAAATTTTCTTCAACGGCAGATAATCCTGACAAATCCTTGGATGTATCAGTGTTGGTGGTACTCGTTTCTTGAAGTAAATTATTTAACATTATCTTGATAATATCCGGGCATATGGAAGAATGCGATTCTTGGTTATAATCGGTTATTGCTGAGTTCCACGTTATGGGCCAAGTGTTAGTTTCCCTAGAAGAAAAAAATTGGTATTAGTTAAAAATATAAATTTTAAATTGAATAATAATTACAATTTCAGGTGGAATAAATTGGTGGCTCCAACGACTTAATACTGATAGACAAAAGACAGTTACTCATAAAAAAGTCTATCATATGTCGCCTACATCAAACGGGCCTGCGGGGGTGCCCTAAACTGCGGGATAAGACAATACAAAAGGTTGAAAGAATAGGTTGTTCAAAGAGTGAGACAAATAGTAAAAGTTAAAGGACGGATAAATCTTCTTCAGTTAAAAGCTCACAATATTTATTAACTATGTTGATAACACAAAGTTAATAACAGGAGGCAAAAATGTGTGTCAGCTTGTGGTGAAAAGTAAACATCTTTTTGGTAATGTATCGAAATGGTGTACAGAAAATAGATTGATCCTAAAAACAGATAAAACTAATTTTTTCAAAACTAAACAATTCAATGTGCAAAACATCGAGGAATCACAAATAACTAACAACAAATTAGACTGTTAAATATTTGGAAGTTAATAAAAGCATGGAATGGTCTTTTCGTATAAACCAAGTTGTAAAAAGGTTGAACTGTGTATGTTATGGAAGATGGAGAGGGGGACAATATAATAATGAAAAAACATTAAATTTAACTTTCAGTTAATTTAAATGTATGGAATTATCGTTTGGATTTAGAATTGATTCAAACATGCAAAATCATCTATGGGGATTATGACTGTATATGCCATTCAAATTTTTACATGTCTTATGCTTATTTATAGAAACAAAAATATATTTGAATTAAGCAGTACCTACCTACTAATAACTAGTTTATTTATTTATTTATTTATTAACAATATACGGGATGCCCCATTTATAAATATACATTTTATACAAATTAACAATAATTAATTATAATAATACATAATACATAAATATTTAAGTATGTGTCCAATGGCAAGTAAATCATATTTTTGATCGCCACACAATTCTTTTAAACCTATCAAATGCGCTTCCGAAAGGATCAATCTCAGGATGAGCATTCAGAAGAGCAAGACTGCGGATAAGAGGAGAATGAGCACCATAATTAGTCCTATGCAGGCTTATAGAAAATACTTCATTCTTTCTAAGGGACCGAGAGGGTACCTTAAGAGAAATTTGACTGAGAAGATGAGAGCAGTCTATATAGCCGCTGATTACTTTGTAGACAAAGTACAAGTCAGAAGATTTTCTTCTGCTCTCGAGTGTTGGAAGATGAAGATATTGTTGAACATCTTCGAATCTATCAGTCATATTAAGTTTATAGGCACAATATTTAATGAATTTATGTTGAACTCTTTCTAGTTGGTCCTTATAGATATTATAAAATGGTGACCATACAACTGAGGCGTACTCCAAATGAGATTTCACCAGGGAGCAGTACAGTAGACAAAGTGAGTTAATTGACAAATCCTTACCAACTAGTGTTCTAACAGATCCGATCATCTTAATTACCCTATACATCCCATTCAACTCTACAAGAAGAGCGAGAATATATGTGTGTAAAGCTGTAGAATAAATTACCAAAACAGTTGAAAGATATTCATAGTCAAAAAGACGTTAAAGCTGAATTTAGAAAATTACTTGTAGATTTGGAACATAATTGTCCAAGTGATTATTTAAATACGTAAAGCGTAACTGTATTGCGACGATGTTTCACTTTGTTATTCTTACTGTAACAACTTTGAAACAAAGATTTGTTGAATTTGAATTTAAGTATTTTTTACTGTTAAGGTGACTTTTAAGAAAAGTTGTAAAACAAACATTAGGTTGTGTGGTATCAAATTATTCCTAAAAAATACGCTTTCTCCTAATGCCAATGATTATGTTGCAATTTGGAACAAACATCGGGTTTAATAGGAAAAAAGTTTAATTTTCATGCATGTGTAGTGCGCCACCCCTGACCTATCTCTATTCTAGGTAATCCAGGGGTAGAGGCAACTGCAACTTCTGAATGGGGGGGGGGGAGGGATTGTTAACTATCTTAACTTCAATTTAATTTGTAGATATCCATATATTTTCTTACTTTCACTATAAAAATATCGAAAGGTTATTGTTGTTTAACGACGTGAGTTGTCAGTGTCCATCATACAAATATCAAATATCTAATAGAAATATTAAGAAGTAAAATAGATTACGGTGAACTCTAATGGCCGTACAACAAGAAACGGAAGTACTTAATATACTGGAAAATCTGGAAGACCATATTAACATTCACGAAAACATTGACTGTGATAAGGTAGCTTCTAAGGTAAACATTATAGATAAACTTTTAAATATCATACGTTGCAAAAGTCTGGTGTAAGTATGGATAAAATCAGTTTTGTTAATAATAGTACGAATTATGTTATGACTTGCGTGTATCGACCACCATCTACCAATTCACATTCCTTTCTTACAGATCTTGAACTGTACTGTTTAGAAACTCCTAAATACAATATAGAACTGTTTCTAGGTGATATCAACATCAATATTCTTGAAGGAAATTATCTTGTTAACTCATATCTGCAAATGTTAAATCATTATGGTTTTAAATCGTTGATAAATGGTCCCACACAAGTAACATAAACATATGAACATGGTTCCTGTTTGGATCATGTATTTTTGAGAACAAAGTTAACAACTGAACGACTGAAACAATCTTTGTATGTTATATATTCTGATCTGACTGACCATTTCCCAACAATGGTGAATATTTATAATACAGATTGCAATAGAAAAAACATACCGCCTCTATATGTAAACAAAAATATCTCTACATTAAATTTTCAAACCTTCAATACGATTGTTTCAAGGGAAGGTTGGTCAGGGGGTAACTAGTGTTAATGATGCCAATATGGCTAGTTACGATTTTGTGCAAAAGGTTTTAAATGCTATTGAAGTCGATACTGAAACTAAGACTCCAAGCAATAAAAACTAGGGATGACCGATGAAATAAAAAAAAGTTATTATTGGGGCCATCTAATATTGAAGAGAACAATAAGTATAATATAGCCTATATAAATAAAGTAAATTAATTAATAATTAAATGTAAAAATGACTACTATAAAAGAGATAGAAAGCAGTAAGCGTGACATGAGAAAAGTTATAATTTGATATCTGAAGCAACAAATGAAAAAGGAGTAAAAATAAGAATTATTGACCGATCTCCAAGAATCTATTTGAACGCAGGTAACTTGATTTTTTGATTCTACAACATGAATTCATAAACATGAATGTGGTTAGGCAACCAGATAATTATCAATACATATTAGATTATTATTGATATTGTAAAATATCGATACAATCAACATTTTTTCTGCTTCCATCCTTAATTCTGGAGGTGTACAGGGTTATCCAACCAAGACTAGACAAGGCGATTTTTTGACTTTTCCTGTACTTTTATAAAAAAACTGAAATAGCCATCTTAAGTCATTTTCTCCCGCGAATTCGAATATCTTCAGCAAAAAACAATTAAACATCAAACAAAAGTACTAGGGGTCACTTTGATATTTTTTTAAATGGGATGCCGTATTTTTAATGAGCTTATCCGATTTCTCATATAAATTTTGATCTAAAATGTTGGATTTTTAATTCAAAAACGCCTTTTTTCTTCAGTTTTAAATTCGGAAAATGTTAAAAAAAAAAATAAATAAATAAAAATCCAACATTTTAGATCAAAATTTATATGAGAAATCGGATAAGCTCATTAAAAATACGGCATCCCATTTAAAAAAATATCAAAGTGACCCCTAGTACTTTTGTTTGATGTTCAATTGTTTTTTGCTGAAGATATTCGAATTCGCGGGAGAAAATGACTTAAGATGGCTATTTCAGTTTTTTTATAAAAGTACAGGAAAAGTCAAAAAATCGCCTTGTCTAGTCTTGGTTGGATAACCCTACAGGGACATTTTTTTAAGTGTCTCACCCGATTGGCGATTTTCCTGCTGACTATCATAAAAAACAAATTACATATTTCTCAATGATTTTCGATAAGGAAGCCGAATTTAATGTCAAAAAATACATAGATTTACAAATTTGACAGATGAGACGCCATTTTGAATTTTCTTAAATGGCAATCCCCATAAAGAACCACACGATTGGATTGCATTTGGCGATCCGATTCTAAAACTATATAGTTGTTGACACTTATTTTCAGCCGTTTCGGAAATACGGGCGTTCCTAATTTGCCTCCATCGATTTTGTCTTTTAAGTGTATCACCCCTTTAATAAATAGACCTTCTAAGCTGAACACCCTAGTCTAAAATTGTTCTGAACCCGAACAATTTTTTTGTTATTCATCTGCGGTAAATTCGGATACATTTCATTAAATTTTCTGCAGGTTCTGCTAATTATTTGATCACACTGTCCATGGAAAATAAATAAATTCATTAAAACTGTATTAGAGTAATTATTATATTCCGCCATCGTAGGTACTCAAATCACAATTATTTAAAAAATTACATTTCTATAAAACAAGTTGCCATGGTGACTATGTAACAAAAAATTTGTTTCCATAGCCCACTACTATTATAACCGTTAAAAGTTTGTCGATTTATGAAGTTTTATGAATAAACGCTAATAAATCCGAAACTTGAACTTAGGTATTAGGCAAAGTATACATACTCTGAAAGCTAGTTTTATTGGCTTTTCAAATCCGTATTATTATACAGGGTGTTCCATTTAAAAAAATAATTTTTCTGGCATTTTTGTAAGTTACCGACATAAATTAATTTCTGTACCGCCCTGTATACTTAGACTAAGATGTGACCAAAAGATCAAATGCCTAGATGCATTGTTCAGGTATGACCATCATTTCAACTCAAATTTTTTTAATGGGGGGGAGATATTAAAATTTATTGGAAGTCCTTTTTTCGTAAAAAAAAATTGAAATTAATTTATTCCCGAAAAACGGCTACAAATAGGTATAGGAAAATATTAAGAGAAGTTGCTCATAATTATATTCGGAATTTGAAAATTGAAGAATATACAGGGTGTTCTATTTAAAATAGTAATGTTGTCACCGGTTTAGAGTAGAAGCGGCAACACCGCATAGTCAAAAATATTTTTAAACTGTAGATCATGATCTTTTATCCCGGTTGCCAAATTTTCAAAATGATCCGTTATTTAGTTCTCCATAAACGTCTAATACGCCATCCACCGTGGGACACCCTGTATAATATATAATAAACTAAAGTGCATAAAATATGTTAAAGAAAATACTAAAACATTTTGCCATTTTAAGTGGCGGTAGGGGTAAAAATAAAACCTTTTGTTTAAAGCCACTCACTATATTAATCAATAATAATTCACTTTACTTGTTAGAGCTTGATAATAGAAATTTAATAAATTTTTAAAAAAAAACATGTACTCTTTCTTGTTGTTTAAATTAAATTATATGTGGGATAACATTTTCATTAAGATACAACTTACCAGAAAAAAGATTGGGGTTTTCAGCTTAGAAAGTCTATTTATTAAAGGGGTGAGACACTTAAAAGACAAAATCGATGGAGGCAAATTAGGAACCCCCGTATTTCCGAAACGGCTGAAAATAAGTATCAACAACTATATAGTTTTAGAATCGGATAGCTAAATGCAATTGAATCGTCTAGTTATTTATGAGGCTTGCCATTAATTTAAAAAAATTCAAGATGGCGTCCTATCTGTCACTTTTTGACATCTGTCGGATTTGACTATAGCGTAGATCGCTTGCTCACGCGAAATTATGTCACTGTGAAAAGAATTAAGGTGTTCAGCTTAGAAGGTCTATGTATTAAAGGGGTGAGACACTTAAAAGACAAAATCGATGGAGGCAAATTAGGAACCCCCGTATTTCCGAAACGGCTGAAAATAAATATCAACAACTATATAGTTTTAGAATCGGATCGCCAAATGCAATTCAATCGTGTGGTTATTTAAGAGGGCTGCCATTTAAAAAAATTCAAAATGGCGTCGTATCTGTCACTTTTTAACATCTGTCGGATTTGACTATAGCGTAGATCGCTTGCTCACGGGAAATTATGTCACTGTGAAAAAAATTAGGGTGTTCACCTTAGAAGGTCTATGTATTAAAGGGGTGAGACACTTAAAAGACAAAATCGATGGAGGCAAATAGGAACGCCCGTATTTCCGAAACGGCTGAAAATAAGTGTCAACAACTATATAGTTTTAGAATCGGATCGCCAAATGCAATCCAATCGTGCGGTTATTTATGGTGGTTGCCATTAAGGAAAATTCAAAATGGCGTCTCATCTGTCAAATTTGTAAATCTATGTATTTTTTGACATTAAATTCGGCTTCCTTATCGAAAATCATTCCGAAATATGCAATTTGTTTTTTATGATAGTCAGCAGGAAAATCGCCAATCGGGTGAGACACTTAAAAAAATGTCCCTGTACACATAATAATATCACTAACATTTTCTTCGCTCATTTTTTAAAAAAACGGAAATCTGATGACATAAATGAACAAAAATTGACGTTAACAAAGCCACCTGACAAAACAACAAAATATTTTGCCAATTCCAAAGGGCAGGTAACTTGATATATACCTACTTATACCTAGCTATCATTTTTTATAATTATTTATACTATACCGGGTGTTGCATCGTCGAGCGGGACATAGGAAATCCCATGTAATTTTAAATGGGGTCAATTATTGGCTTCCCTAATTATTTTAGAGAAAAAATCTATTTAGGTTTATTAAAGAGCACTAAAACCCACATTCAACAGAATAACTTTAGATATTTTTGATGAGCCCGTTTACGGGTTATCGCCGATTTCTTTTTAACTATTTCTCCTTTTTATGGCCCCGTATTTGCGGGCACCAGTCAAGGTAAAAGATGACTGTCAAATAAAGTTGTCATTTTGAAATGTGTGCTTTATTGTTATAGTACCTACCTATTAATTAGTAAAATATTGAAACATGTAAAATGTTAATTAACCTTGTAATTGGATACTTGATTTTAGTTTTATTCAGATTAATTTGTACTCATAAATACACCTTTAATATTTTCGATGTACGAGTTTTTATAACAATAAAGCACACATTTCAAAATGACAACTTTATTTGACAGTCATCTTTTACCTTGACTGGTGCCCGCAAATACGGGGCCATAAAAAGGAGAAATAGTTAAAAAGAAATCGGCGATAACCCGTAAACGGGCTCATCAAAAATATCTAAAGTTATTCTTTTGAATGTGGGTTTTAGTGCTCTTTAATAAACCTAAATAGAATTTTTCTCTAAAATAATTAGGGAAGCCAATAATTGACCCCATTTAAAATTACATGGGATTTCCTATGTCCCGCTCGACGATGCAACACCCGGTATAGATAAATAATGTCTTATAAAAGTTTGTAGTAGTGGAAAAAATATTATATTAACCACGGTTTAGACAGCTTATAGCCCTCGCGTCTTAAATCCCTCGTCGCTCCGCTCCTCGTGATTTAAACTTGCCGCTCGGGCAATAATGATGGCTGTCTAAACCTTGGTTAATAATATACTATTTTGTCAACGTTGGTCAAAATATGTTTTATAAAATAGGAAATCCAGATGAACCATTTGTTGACACTTATCACTCCGTAAATTCTATGTTTTTAACACGGGTAAGAGAATGTGATATAGTTAAACAGAAAAGCTCTTTGAAAACAATTGCGCCCCAGGCATTGACGGCATAGAATCCGAGATCATAAAACATTCTCACTTACATCTATTGAAAGCTTTGATCCATATAAGTAATTTGATGTTTAAATCAGGCATAGTCCCAGGCACTTTAAAACAACAATAGTAACTCCATTTCATAAAGCCAGAGACAAAACCGATATAAATAATTTTAGGCCAATTAGTGTCATTAATACATTTCCGAAAATTTTTGGAAAATGCCTTAAGGAAAGGCTAATTACATTTTCGGAAAGTAATAATATCCACTTAAAAAATCAGTTCGGATTCACCAATCAGCTAAGTACCACAGATGCCATGTATGAGCTAAATAAACAGATCACTGACCATTAAAATTTTAATAGTAAACAATCCGCGTCATCGTCGCGTGACTCGCATGATAGAAGGTCATTTCAGGATCGGCAGCGGATATCGAGCGGCCGGCGGTCTATGAGTACATTTACAGATAGCTCCGGTAATGATATGACGTCACTTACAAATGGTCTCGCCAATAGGGCCCCATCGGTGATTTTAGCCATAACATTTCTGATCTCTTAAACAACAAAAATATTGGCATGAAGGAGGTTGTTGTTCTCATGCAACAAATGCATTTGCAACTGTATACTGCTATTTCGGATCAGAATACTGCCACACAAAAAATATACTGCAAGAGATAAAGAGCATTCAGGATGGAGTTATTTCACAATTGCAGTCTGAAATTGTGGTATTGCGAGAGGAGGTGGAAATACTAAAATCTACGAGTCGTATTGCTCAGTCTGCCAATGGACCCAGTGCTCATGTGGACCAGGCTTCGGTACTGACGGAACTGCAGGATAGAACAGCTCGTAGTTCTAATATAATGCTTTATAATATAACGGAGAGCAAATCAACTGACATACAAACTCGCATTAATTATGATACCTCAAAGGTGGAGGAGATATTTGAAATTCTTAATTTAGAACCTGAAACAGTTAAAGCTGTTAGGGTGGGCAAATTAGGCCCATAAAAATTATTTTATCTAGCAAAGATATCGTGGCTTCTTGTCTGAAGAATAAATATAAATTGAAAGATTCTGGTATAAATTTGGGTACTGACCAAACAAAGTCGCAACAGGATTATTATAGGAGTCTGCGCACTGAGTTGAACAACAGACTGGCTGCTGGGGATAAAGATTTGATTATTCGCTACAAATTGGGAGTGCCATATATCACCAAGGCTCAGCGGAATCGACTGGATGCGGTTTCAAAAAACGATTGAACTGTTATTTTCAGAACGTTGGTGGTGTTCGTACAAAGACGTTTGAATTGAGTAGGTCAATAAACTTATGTAGTTATGATATAGTTATTTTGTTGGAAACTTGGCTTTCAGGTGATATTGATACATGTGAATTTAATATTTGTGATATTGATATATTCAGGTGTGATAGAAGTCTCATAACAAGTAGTAAAGCGAGAGGTGGAGGAGTGCTAATAGCCATTAGGAAATGTTTGAAGTCAAGACTATTAAATATAAATTGCAATACAATTGAACAGGTTTTTGTACAGCTTGAAACGTTTAGGAATAGTTTTGTAATTGGTGCTTGCTACATTCCTCCCCGCTCCGATACTTCAATATATGAAACATATTGTACTTTGGTTGAGAGTCTAGTCGAACAGTATCCTGACAGCAATTTAATTTTAACGGGTGATTATAACATGCCAGACGCGGTATGGTCAAATAAAGGATTATTGGTCGACAGCCTCCCAGGCTCTAATGCAATTACTGTGAGTGAATGTTTTTCATTTCTGGATTTGAAACAGGTTAATTGTTGCCCTAATAATAATGGTGTCTATTTGGATTTGGTTTTTTCAGGCATGTCTGGTATTAATGTATCAAGGGCGTGCGATAAATTATTTAACGATAGTTTCCATCATATCTCGTATAATATAGAGTTTAGTGTTACTACCAACAAGACTCTTAAATATGATGTTCAATATTATGACTTTAGAAATGCTAATTTTGTAGCTATAAATGACTATTTTGCTTGTTTAGACTGGGACTCGATTATTAGTAATGAAGATGTGAATGTGGCAAGTGAACGTTTTTATGATTATGTATATTTTGCTCTCGACTCATTTGTTCCCATTAAAACTTTTAAAAATAGCAATTTCCTGAGCTGGTTTTCTCCCCAGCTTAATTGTTGAGAAGAAAACTGTGCATGGTAGGTATAAACAGACAAATGACCCATACTATTACTTACGTTTTTCAGATCTTCGTTCACAGTGCGCTGAACTTCATAATGAATGTTATAGAAATTATATTCAAAGATTGGAGGGTGAACTTCAGGATCGTCCTCAGACATTTTGGAAACATGTCAACAATTTGATGGATTGATCTAATGATTTTCCAGATACCATGTATCTAAATGGAGATAAGAGTGTGAATGGTCAGAGTACAGTAAATCTTTTTGGCACTTTTTTCGAGTCTGTTTACTTAAGAGAGGACAGAACCTTTCCGAATTATAACATTGATGATCTCCTTCATATAAATCAGATATCTATAGGACTCGGCGACGTTTTTAACGAACTTTCTCAACTGCCCACCTCTTTGTCTTTTGGCCCGGACGGCGTCCCCCCCTTTTCCCTAAAAAAATGTGTATATACTCTCTCATACCCATATTCAAGTTGTTTAACCTATCACTTCGTTATGGTGTTTTCCCCGGTACTTGGAAATTTAGTTACATACAACCAATTTATAAATCCGGGGATCGAAGCGACATAAAGAATTATAGGGGAGTCAGTATGCAGTCTGCGATGCCCAAGCTCATGGATAAAATAGTCGCTGATCAACTGACTGCGTTGTGTAATGGTATTATAGTTGTAAATCAACATGGATTTTATCCTGGTCGCTCAACAACCACTAACCTTTTGGAATATAATCATTATCTGACTCAGGCTCTAGAAGATGGTTTCCAGGTTGACCGTATTTACACTGATTTTTCTAAGGCTTTTGATCGGGTTGATCACAGTATACTCATACAAAAGTTAGATTGTTTGGGCATAAAAGACCCTATGCTGAGTTGGTTAAGAAGCTTTCTTTCAAATAGATATCAATGCGTAAGAATAAATAATTATTTATCTAATCAAATTGAAGTCACTTCGGGGGTACCCCAGGGCTCCCACTGTGGTCCTTTACTCTTTTTGTTATTTACAAATGATATCAGTGGGTGCCTTCACTCATCTCATCTACTATTTGCGGACGATCTTAAAATGTACAAAGTTATAAAAAATAATCATGATGCAACAGCTCTGCAAAAGGACTTAAGGGTTTTGTCTGACTGGTCCAGGGGTAATGGGCTTCACTTGAACTCTTCCAAGTGCTCCATTATAACTTTTTCACGTATTAGGAACTTTCATCGGTTTGTGTACGACATAAATGGTGAGGGCTTAGCACGAACATCTGAAGTGAAAGATCTCGGGGTGTATTTCGATAGTGAATTGAATTTCAGAGGTCATGTACAGGGTTATCCAACCAAGACTAGACAAGGCGATTTTTTGACTTTTCCTGTACTTTTATAAAAAAACTGAAATAGCCATCTTAAGTCATTTTCTCCCGCGAATTCGAATATCTTCAGCAAAAAACAATTGAACATCAAACAAAAGTACTAGGGGTCACTTTGATATTTTTTTAAATGGGATGCCGTATTTTTAATGAGCTTATCCGATTTCTCATATAAATTTTGATCTAAAATGTTGGATAAATTTATTTTTTTTTTTTTTTTTTTTTTTTTTATAATTTTATGTAATTAATTCGTGAAAAATATATAGAAATTTGAAACTTGATTATTTTGTCTAACTGACGGACGCTTTAAAGCAGGTTAAAGGGTGAACAGGTGAAACGGGTATCCATCTATCAGGTATTAATCTTACGGTAGACGAACATTTTCCGAATTTAAAACTGAAGAAAAAAGGCGTTTTTGAATTAAAAATCCAACATTTTAGATCAAAATTTATATGAGAAATCGGATAAGCTCATTAAAAATACGGCATCCCATTTAAAAAAATATCAAAGTGACCCCTAGTACTTTTGTTTGATGTTCAATTGTTTTTTGCTGAAGATATTCGAATTCGCGGGAGAAATGACTTAAGATGGCTATTTCAGTTTTTTTATAAAAGTACAGGAAAAGTCAAAAAATCGCCTTGTCTAGTCTTGGTTGGATAACCCTGTACATACAATCGTCAGAAATGCATTTAAAAAACTTGGGTTTATTCTGCGTCACAGCAAAGATTTCTCTCCAGATAAAAAAAAATTTTTGTCTTGGTGCTGAAGAAAAAACAACTGATTTTATTTATTTTGAATGCCGTGATTCCAGAAACACTCACTCACTAATTCCAAGGCTAATGCCTTTTTAATTATACCTATTTATTCATAAATCACTGGAAATACCTAATTTTATATTGGCAAAAGGCCATATAATTATTACAGATAAGAAGTAATTTTTCCTGAAATTTTTTGGCACCTGCAGATTTTCATATTTGCAATTAGCACGAAATATACAATAGAAAGCAATAAAAGTGAATGAAATTGTCTTTTGGCCCGCGATAACAATAGATAAAATCCTAAATAAAAAATTATACAAAAAGGCTATAAACCTAGTGTTTCCAACAGCAAATAAGAATGATAACAATTATAAAGTTATCTCGTACATAGGTCATATTAGCACTAAAATTAAAAACTTTTTAAAAAACTTGAACATTAATATCGCCTTCAAAACTAACAATACTCTAGGAAAACACATTAAAAACAATAAAAGTAAACTGAACAAAGGAAATAAGTCTGGCGTTTATAAATTAAAATGTAATGATTGCCCTAAAGTTTATATCGGACAAACAGGTCGAAACTTCGAAAAACGTGTGAATGAACATCATACAAGTTTTATAAAAAACAAAACAGATTCTAATTATTCTAACCATCTGTTAGAAGCAAATCATACATTTAATCCTAACTACGATATCTTGCATATTGAAAACAAAAGCATAAAATTAAATTTGCTTGAATCTTTAGAGATAAATAGGCTTAAATATAACAATACTCTCCTTAATGATCAATTGGATTTAAATGGATCACCTCTTTTAAATCTCTTTAATTAGTTTGTAAATATTATTATTGGTTTTTCCAACAACCGTACCTAAAAATTACCTGCAATAAAAATTTTACACCTAAGTATATACTTGTTAAAATACCATTTAATAGTACTCTTTTGAAGAAGCAACTGTGTTGCGAAACATATGTCGAGTCAAAATAAAAATCTGTGGAAAGTGTAAAATTATATTTTTTATTTTACCATCTATTCAAATTAACAATGGATTTCCACCAAGTAAAAGCCGAATCAATTCAATTGTTTAAAGAAATTGTATACCGTAAGCCTCATAAATTAATTCGTTAACTTGGCTTGTGTCCTAGGTAGTAGTATTATATAATCCCCATAATATGGGGATTATATTATGCGGAATATTGCCTGCATGCATTTAGTTGAAACTGCAAGAGTGTGTTTTTTGAAAAATCGTATTTATCAAATCAAATCAAGTATGCTTTATTGTTAGTAAGATAAATCTTGTTAACAAAGCTTTTCAGATGTATGCAAGTAATTTTATAAATACAGTAAAATACAATAGAGTACACTAAAATAAAAATAAAATAAAATATAATCAAATAGAATGGAATAAAATAAAATGAAATAAAATAATTCTAAGTAAAATTAAATATTAAATAAAAGCAGCCTAAAACATAGTAAATAAACAGTAAATAATTAAAATCACAATCAAATCAAAGTAGACAGACAAAACAGAACAAGGTTCCTCAAAATACATACACATATACCTAGATATAGATTAAAAGTGGTCGTCAAAGTATTCACCCAAATCGTAATAGGCTCTCTCCACCAGTAATTTCTTTACAGGCCGCTTGAATAGGCAAAGTGCAGGGCAAGCCCTTAAATTATCAGGAAGGTGATTATATATTTTACGGCTTTCATATATGATTGATTTTTTTACTAGGGCCGAAGTAGGTATGGGCAAGTGAAGGTCTTGTGTTTGCCTCGTAGCATAAGAGTCACTAGGCCCGGGCAAGATATCCCTACGTTTATACATCATACAAGGCCGTCTCCAGAACAAACAACGATGACAACGTGCATGGCTTCTACAAGTAGGCGTAGTTGCGTAAACCGTCCGGACGTTTTTTGCTACATATGTGGCGAGTACATTTTAAAAGAAACTAGAAGAATGATTTGTGACTTTGTGAAAAAAGCTTATTTGGCCTATTTTGGTTATCACTTAGGAGACCAAAATAAACCCTGGGCTCCGCATGTTGTATGCAAAACCTGTGTCGAACACCTGCGACAATGGACAAAAGGACAAAGAAAGTGTTTAAAGTTTGGTGTTCCGATGGTATGGAGGGAACCAAAAAAATCACTTTGACCATTGTTATTTTTGTCTTGTGAAGATAACGGGCATTAATCGTAACAATCGGCATAAGTGGAACTATCCTCACCTGGAGTCAGCAAGAAGACCTGTTTAGCATTCTAAAGAAATACCAATTCCAACATATAGCAGCCCGCCTACGTTACCAGAGGATACAGTCGAAACGTCATCTGACGAGCTGCAGAGTGACGTGTTTCAAAAAGAGGACAGCGATTTTGCAGGAGATTTAACTAGTCCCGAACGCTTTACTCAGGAGGACCTAAGTGACCTTGTCAGAGATTTAAACCTCCCAAAAGAGTCTACCGAGTTAGTTCCCTCCAGACTAAATGAAAAGAATCTTCTCCACCCAGGTACCAAAATTACGTACTACCGTAACAGAGAAAAGGATATTTTGCCATTTTTCTCTCAGGAGGATAATATGGTTTTTTGTAATGATAATAAAAGTATGCTAGAGAAAATAGCTATAACAGAGTACACACCAGACCATTGGCGTCTCTTTATCGACAGTTCCAAACGAAGTTTAAAGTGTGTCCTTCTACATAACGGTAACATATATGGAAGTATTCCAATTGGGCATTCTACAAAATTAAAAGAACAATATAAAACAATATCGTTAGTGCTTAAAAAAAATTAAATATAACGAACATCATTGGGTAATCAGTGTTGACTTAAAAATGGTGAACTTTCTTCTGGGACAGCAAGGTGGTTATACAAAATATCCTTGTTTCCTGTGTCTTTGGGACAGCAGGGCTAAGGATCAACACTGGATTAGAAGAAAGTGGCATTGTAGAGATGCTTTAGTGCAAGGAGAAGCTAACGTAATTAATGAAGCGTTGGTTGAACGGGAAAAAATCATATTTTCTCCCTTGCATATTAAACTAGGACTAATGAAACAATTTGTAAAGGCCTTAGACCAGAATGGTGAGTGTTTTGAATACTTGTCCAGTAAATTTCCTGCACTCAGCAAGGAGAAATTGAAAGCCGGAATATTTGATAGACCTCAGATCAGAGAGCTGATAAAAGATTAACATTTTACAGAATCGATGACCGAAACTGAATTTAATACATGGTACTCTTTTGGTAAAGTTGTGCAAAATTTTCTCGGAAACAAGAAATCGGAAAATTACCGAGAGATAGTGAAAGATATGCTTAACAACTTTAACCAAGACGGGTGTAATATGAGCATTAATATTTATTATCTCCACAGCCACCTGGAACGATTCCCAGAAAATCTTGGCGACCTTAGTGAAGAACAGGGGGAACGATTCCACCAGGATATAAAAACTATGGAACAGAGATATCAGGGTAGATGGGACATTCCTATGATGGCCGATTACTGCTGGAGTCTTCAAGGAGACTGTCCTTTCAAACTCATGCGAGAAAATCTTATAAAAGGAAGTTTTTGGGTAATGCAGAGTAGCTCATTTTTATTTATTGGTTTAGGTCAATTTAAATTAATAACATAAGTTAATATTGCTAATGTTATTGACAGATGATCTTTGTATTTTATGTGGTGTACAATAAACATTTTTCTTCTATTCCTGAGCTGTTTTTTTGGTGGTAGCAGTAATACATATAATTATGCGATATAAAATACCCCTAATCTCGAAAATATAGCTTATGGCCCCAGGTTTTGAAAACGATCTGATGGAGCAAATCTGAGGTTATTTTTAGGTTTAGCAGACCCAAATTACCCAGAAACAGTAAAAAAATTGCCGGCAACAAATTATGTGTTGGGCTGTGTTATTATTGTAGAAACTATTTTAAAATATTGATTTTGGGTGCATTTTTATATGTTATAAACAATACAGGGTGTTGGGAAAATGTGTTTGGATACTTGGACAGGTGAATCTACATGATAAAATAATGTTAGTAAGTCATGTAACAAAATATCGAAATCTCAATATTTTCTAAGTTATGGTCTGTCAAAGTTCAATTTTTTTTTCTTATTTTTGATGTAGGGCATTTACTTTTTCACCAATTAATTTGATTTTTGGCACAGAGACTTATCTTCACTATTTCTATAACTCTGTTAGCAAAATGTTGCCCTACTCTGCCACCAGAGGGCACTTTACCTGAAAACCATATTTTTTTTTCGCATATCTTTTTGGATTTGACAGATATTACAAAACCAAATATGCCTTGTGAAAGACAATAAAATACTTATTAAAAAAGTTACTCTTCATTCGAGTCGATAAACCTCACCGTTTAGTCACAAATTAGCAGTAAACATTTTATTACCATTAAATCAGTACGTCCAATAGGCGCAAATAAATCAAGTTACCATGCTTCAAATTTAAATAAATGATAAGACGGGTGAAAAGTAAATAATGAGTAAAAAAATTAGACATTAGTAAAGCCTTAAAAGTATTCATAAACGTAGTACATTTTTAAAATTAGTGAAAATTAAGTTGCTGTTTACCTAGTAATAAAATGGCTCACGTATATTCAAATACTGAGTATCGTGACATGCATTTTTGTTATGGGAGAGCCAATGGGAATGCAGAGCAAGCACGGCGGTTTTACATGGAAACATATCCTAATAGAAATGTTCCAAGTGCCCCAACTTTCATCAAAGTTCATCGAAGGCTTGGCGAGATAGGCTCATTTATAAATACTATTGCTGATAAAGGTAGACCAAGATACGTTAGAACTGTTGAAATGGAAGAAAGAATACTTGAAAGAGCAGAAGCGAATTCAGGTATAAGTACTCGAAATATAGCTTTAGAAGAGGGAATTGACAATTCTACGGCTTGGGAAGTCCTTCATGAGGATCTTCTTTACCCATTTCATGTACAAAAGGTACAGGCACTTTATGAGGGTGACGCACAGTTACGAGTTAACATGTGCCAACAATTATTAGAGAAATTTCGACAAAACAATCGATTCCTTAATTTCATATTATTCACGGACGAATCTACTTTCACACGGGATGGGATTACCAATTTTCATAACACCCACCAATGGGCATACGAAAACCCACATGCGATTATGGAACGGCAGCATCAGCGACGATTCTCATTAAATGTATGGGGCGGAATTATAGGAGACCATCTCATAGGACCTCACTTTTTTGAAGGACCGTTAAATGGCGAAGTTTATTTACATTTCCTTCGGAATGTCCTTCCACAATTAATGGAAAATGTGCCAATTCAAACAAGATTAAGCATGTGGCTTCTTCAAGATGGCGCTCCACCCCATTTTAGTCTAAACGTACGGGCATATCTCAATGATATATTTCCTAACAGGTGGATAGGACGAAATGGATCATTACCTTGGGCACCGCGTTCGCCTGACATTAATCCTATGGACTTTTTTTTTTGGGGACATTTAAAGACTTTGGTCTATAAAACTCCGGTAAACGATGTTGAAGATCTACGTCAAAGAGTAATTAATGGATTTGAGGTTATTCAAAATACGGCCGGTATTTTCTTTAAAGTTAGGCAACATTTCTTGAAAAGCATTAGGAAATGTATAGAGATGAACGGAGGACATTTTGAGAATATATTATGATTAGTTTCCTTCTTAATTACTTGTTCATTCAGTGTTAAAAAATAGATTTAATGACCTATCTATTCGTATAATAATTACCAATACATAAATTATTATTAGGTGAATAAAACTGAAAATAAATAAATAAAAATAAATTGTTTACGTTGATATAATTTAGTATTTAGTCCGATAACTTATTAGGTATTTTATTGACAGATTTATTTAAATTTGAAGCATGGTAACTTGATTTATTTGCGCCTATTGGACGTACTGATTTAATGGTAATAAAATGTTTACTGCTAATTTGTGACTAAACGGTTAGGTTTATCGACTCGAATGAAGAGTAACTTTTTTAATAAGTATTTTATTGTCTTTCACAAGGCATATTTGGTTTTGTAATATCTGTCAAATCCAAAAAGATATGCGAAAAAAAAAAATGGTTTTCAGGTAAAGTGCCCTCTGGTGGCAGAGTAGGGCAACATTTTGGTAACAGAGTTATAGAAATCGTGAAGATAAGTCTCTGTGCCAAAAATCAAATTAATTGGTGAAAAAGTAAATGCCCTACATCAAAAATAAGAAAAAAAAAATTGAACCTTGACAGACCATAACTTAGAAAATATTGAGATTTCGATATTTTGTTACATGACTTACTAACATTATTTTATCATGTAGAATCACCTGTCTAAGTATCCAAACACATTTTCCCAACATCCTGTATATTATGCTGCTAATATATCAGTTAGTTTTATAGACTTTTATATTATTTTTCATTATTTAATTTTTAGTATTTCAGGCATTTCTACCCTCCTCAGGATGCATTTTAATTCATTTTTCTTGATACAATCAGCAAATATGTAATTAAATGCTTTTTCTGGTAGAAATAACGATACGTCTAAAAATGAGGCAATTCCCAATTTCCCGCTAAGCTTTTACCCTCCTCCCCTACTTCCGTCAACAAAAAAAAACAGATGGTTTGAAATGTCTTTATGTTGTATCTCTCTTTATATCGAAACCGCTCTTCTCTAATTTTCGAGTTGTGTCCCATCCAGTCTGCTGCGCCGCTTCTGTGGGGTTCATGATTCATGAGAATACGCAAAAAAGAGGCACAGGAATTTTTTCCTCTAGAAAATCGAGATGTTCTTACCAGAATCAACACCTTAAGAAAAGTAACCCGTAAAGTCATATCGCAGTGTAAAAAATGTGTGATAAATGGAGGGAGATATGTGCCATAAGATATTTGTGTCTTTATTTATTGCATTACTATGTAAGCAAAATAAAATACAAAATATGTTGATTAAGACCCAGAGAATACTTACCCATTTGAAGCTGTACATGGAATCTGATGTAGATTATTATCGGTGATAAGTTCTCCATTTTTTTCGGATATATTCAGCCTTTTTATTACAACAATTAATTTAGGTCCCTGTTTAATAAAATATTTATCAGAAAAACCTTTAGGAACATCAAACGGAACGTTTTCAATCTCAAAGTCAGTCATTATGGAATAACCAGTATTTTCAACATTGATTAATGCAGCATGTTTTTCCTCTATTTGCAATGTAGAAGAAAGGCTTTGATTATTGCGACCTTCTACATTTTCTTCAATAGCAGATAATCCTGACAAATCCTTGGATGTATCAGTGTTGGTGGTATTTGTTTTTTGAAGCAAATTATTTGACATTATCTTGATAATATCCGGGCATATGGAAGAATGCGATTCTTGGTTATAATCGGTTATTGCTGAATTCCACGTTATGGACCGACTGTTAGTTCTCCTAGAAAAAAAAAATTGGTATTAATTAAAAATATTAATGTTAAATTAAATAATAATTACAATTTTAGGTGGCATAAATTGGTGGCTCCAACGACTTAATACTGATGGACAAAGACAGTTACTCATAAAAAAAGTCTATCATATGTCGCCTTCATCGAACGAGCCTGCGGGGGTGACCTAAACTGCGTAATACGACAACACAAAAGGTTAAAAGGAATAGGTTGTTCAAAGAGTGAGACAAATATCAAAAGATAAAGGACGGATAAATCTTCTTCAGTTAAAAACTCACTCTAAGCAAATAATGATTCACTATGCTGATGACACAAACTGAATAACAGGAGGCAAAAATGTGAATCAGCTTGTGGTGAAAAGTAAATACTTTTTTGGTATTGTATCTAAATGGTTTACAGAAAATAGATTTATCCTAAAAACAGATTAAACTAACTTTTTCAAAACTTAACAATAACAATCCAATGTGCAAAACATCAAGAAACCAACAATATCCAACAAATTGTTAAATATTTGGGAGTTAATAAAAACATGGAATGGTCTTCTCGTATAAACCAAGTTGTGAAAAAGTTGAACTGTGTATGTTATGAAAGATGGAGAGGGGGACAATATAATAATGAAAAAACATTGAAAATTTTATATTTTGCTAATTTTGCGTCGATTTAAATGTAAGTTATGTGTCCAATTGACCCATAGACTTACAACAGATGCCATTTCCTGCAATCCACCAGTGACCAGAACGATGACCCGTGCGAAACTCCTAGAATCCGCCAATTCCGTGATTTCAGCAGAATCGCTGGACATGGGAATATTTAAATTAATAAAAATTATAGTTAGTCTTGAATTAGATTTTGTATTGTAAGTCGATAGAAACAAAAATTGCTTTTAAAAGTCTTTCTATCAAAAGTACTTTAAACTTGTATGTCGGTGAAGCCTGTGCATACGAATACGAATGGAACCAATGGAACTATCGATGAAACTGCAAAAAAAATGATGATTGCATCCAAGACATCAACAGTGGTGATTGGACACTGATCCAAAGGCACAAAACGAGACAAATTCGTGATCCAAAAGTAAAGAGACCTGAACCAGTTAAAGGAACAAGGGAGAAAGTAAATGGCGTGGATCTTTTTCTCTGGCCTTGACCCAAAAGTGGAAGCACATCAGGTTTTGACTTACCTAGAAAGTTTGGACCTCAAAGAAGGTTGCACCTGCGAAAAGATGAATACAAAGAAGGATAAATATAGAAGCTCTTTCAAACTGGGAGTGCCTCGACAAAAAAGGGTTGCCCTAATGTCACCAGAAAATTGGCCAGAGGGTATTTTCGTAAACCATTTTCTGAACCTTCAACGCCGGAGCCCACTACAGACCAAAAACAGCTCTAGGGTACATCAACTATCTCAGAAGAACGTCACAGAGGTGAGCAAAAAGTAGAGATTTTCCACATCAACATAAGATCTCTACGTAACAAGAAAGCTCTTTTAGAAGCGTATCTGGCTGATAAGGACATCAATGTGCTCGGTATAACTGAACACTGGCTCTCAGCTGATGAAATGGAGGTTACAAAGGTTAGTGATTATAGGAAAGTAGGATTATATGCAAGAAAGGACACCACCGGCGGTGGGGCTGTAATACTTGTAAAGAAAAATTTTATTTGTGAACGTCTGGAGTTCATTGATGATTGTAGTATTGAAAAATGCATTGAAATCTGTGGTATTTATATAACTAACCTTAACTTATATGTTTTAGCTGTTTATTGACCACCCTCGGGTTGCTTCGGCTTATTCCTAAATGAAATGGTTAATATTCTTAATAAAATTGGAACCAAAAGTAAAATAATTGTGTCTGGTGACTTCAACGTACTATTTAATACCAACCAAGTGGAAGCTATTCAGTTGTGTGACACTTTCAAGTCATATGGTATCAAGCAAACAATATTTGCTCCGACTAGGGCTGAAGCTTGCCTGGACAACATTTTCATTTCTCTCGAAGCGTGTTCCCTGCGGGCATCCACGGTTGATTTAAATATATCTGACCACCTAGGTCAATTGATAAATTTCAATATCTCTAATGAAATCCCTCCAGTCCGACTAGGATGGAAGGTATGCAGGCCAATTACTCGTATGGGCCTAGCACAGTTTTTCAATGTGATCGCTGCCCTTTCCTGGAACTTTATTGAATCACACGAAATGGACGCAGATGCAAAGACCGAGCAATTTATTAGCATCCTGAGGGAGGCATATCAAGATTGTTTTCCTGAAAAAACCTACAGCGTCAGATCAGACCAAGGCAATAACATCAGATGGTTTACTGATGAGTTGAGAGGTATGCGTGAGCACCTTGCTCTGCTAGGTGAACTTTATAGACAGTATGGTCAGGGAGGCATGGGACTAGAATACAAGGCGTACAAGTTGTATTATAAAAAAGCCATTTGTTCTGCAAAGATTCAAGCAAATGACACTCTTATAAAAAATTCTAAAAACCCTTCTAAATGTATGTGGAATATAGTGAATAGACATCGTGGAGGTGAGGATCATGAGCCTGCAGTGGCGGCTATCTCACCCGATGATTTTAATATATTTTTTTCTAACATTGCCGTTGATGTGGCCAATAGGATCCCACCCAATCGGAGGGACCCTGTTGAATATATTACAGGCTTAACTGTACCACAAACCAATTTCAAGTTTAGAGACGTATCTTATAATGAGATTCGCGACATAATAGATAATCTCAAAAACAAAAAGTGCTCTGATGCATTTGGTCTCAATGTAAGGTTAATAAGAGCATAAAAAACTTAATTATAGTGCCTCTTACTAAATTAATAAAATTCTGTTTTCAACAAAACACCTTCCCAAAAATTTTTAAAGAAGCACTTGTAACGCCAATCTTTAAAAAAGGTGACCCAAACCTACCAGAAAACTAAAGACCCATCTCATTGCTGCCCATATTGTCTAAGGTCTTCGAAAAGTGTATGGCTATACAGATCGTGAAGTACTTTACTGAAAATAACTTTTTCTCTGCATGTCAATTTGGCTTTCTAAAGAACAAGAACACAGTTCTGGCTATAATGGATTTGGCATCCTTCATTTTAAAATCCTTCGATAGTAAAGAATATACAACTTCATTGTTTTGTGATCTAAGTAAAGCATTCGATTGTGTGTCGCACGACATTCTATTGAAAAAATTGCAGAAATATTCCTTTAGCTCAAACAGTATAAATCTGATAAAATCCTACCTCTCAGATCGCACTCAGGCAG
Source organism: Polydrusus tereticollis (assembly GCA_963920685.1). Classification (NCBI taxonomy): domain Eukaryota; kingdom Metazoa; phylum Arthropoda; class Insecta; order Coleoptera; family Curculionidae; genus Polydrusus; species Polydrusus tereticollis. Next base: position 101,052,287 of record OY987332.1, read on the forward strand.
TAAGGGTGGATGGGGTGACATCGGCAAAGAGAGAGGTCACCATTGGCGTGCCTCAAGGATCCATTATGGGACCCATCTTATTTCTGATTTTTATCAATGACTTGCCACTGATAGACCCTACAGTTAAATTTATACTTTATGTTGATGACACCACCGTCTCTGTTTCTGCAGAGTCATTGGATGAATCATTGAATAGATTAACATTGGCTCATGAGGGGGCCAGATTGTGGTTCAACTCGAACGGTTTACTATTGAATGAAGGTAAGACTAGCAGAATGGTGTCCTCGTTGAGGGACACTGGCCTAGCGAATATGGAAGTGAAGGCAGTCACATTTCTGGGTGTCCATTTGGCTCCTGGTCTCTGGGACACACATATTGAGATACCGCTGGGAAGCTTACTAGCATACTATTTTTACTCCGCAATCTAGCTGACTGTGTCTCTCAAACAACAATAATCACAGCTTATTACAGTATTTTCCATAGCATCTTATCCTATGCAATTCTTGCATGGGGACATGCTGAATAGGCGCAAAGGATCTTTGGTATTCAACGTAAAGCCATTAGAATTATGGCAGGACTTGGTTTCAGGGATGACTGCAGACCTGCATTCAAACACCTTAAAATTCTGACTTTACCTTCAGTCTATATACTCCAAAATATTTTGTTTATGAAACAAAACGAGGGCCTGTTTGCTACACATGGGGATGTTCAGGGGTATCACACTCGACATGCGGAGAACCTAGTAACAACCTTCTGCAGACTAAAAAGAACCCAAGATGGGCAGGGCTATTATGCCTTCAAATGTTTCAATAAATTGCCTATAAATATCAGGAATTTGCCACCTAAGCAATTCGAGGGTCGCATCAGAACATTCTTAAAGGAACATGCGTTCTACAGCGTCAGTGAATTCTTAAAATAGATTTTAAATTTTAAATTTTAATAAATTCTAATTTTAATGTGTTTTATTGTTTTGTTTCAAATTTTACTCTTACCTTTAGGTTTATTGTAATTTTATTTGTATATATATCTACATTTGAGTCTTAAAATTTTGTAAAGTAATTATTTTAGAATTATTTACTGTACATTTTGACTTATGTAAACAAATATGTTGTGTTAACATGAATAAATATATGACTATGACTATGACTATCGCTTGGTGTCATACAATACAGATTTATTAGCCAGAAACGGATCATAAAGAATTTGGAATTTAATCAGACATGCAAAAGCATCTTTAAATCTATGAGGATTATGACTATACAGGGTGTCCAGTTTTCGTATGTTTTACGGGTTATCGGTTTTCGCGGCATTGTGTTACTTTTTTGAGAAACAAATGGTGCCACAAACAGAATTTTCATAGCCCCTTTAGTTTTCTAGATACGAAGTGTTTATGAAAATTTTTTTTGGGACCCCCCCCCCGTATCTCGGTTATCAAAAAGGTAAAAAATGAACTTATTACTTTTTTTCACGGAGAATCCAGTGGGTTAGTCGAATTTTTTCTATGTTTAATTGTTTTCGAGAAAAAGAGTAAACTTGCATTTTTTCAAATGGGACACCCTATATATTCTTAGCTATTATGATTCAGTTTATCACAAGCTTTTCAAAAATATATAATACTTTATAGCTGTTTTCAATGTGAAGCTCAAAATTTACATTTTTCAATAAATTTAAATATTTTTTTAGTAGGCCATGACGGGTATTCAGGAAAACAAAAGATAACAGGCTTGTTATCTGAAAAAATCTTTTTTTACTGTCAGAATAGGTTATCCATTTTCTGTTCTTTATTTCTATTCAGTTTCAGTAATTAGCAGTTTTTTCTTTATTATGGCTGCGAATGCAAAATTCGAGAATTATGAAAAGTACGATATGTTCGTTTGTTATCTTCAGCGTAACGAAAATTCGGATGAAGCATTAGAAGTTTATTTTAACAGGTATGGGCATCTTTTTATATTTTTCATCATATTTTAAAATTTATAAAAACGTAATATTCGCAGATTCCCAGAAAGAAGATAGCCGGATAAAAGAATATTTTTAAAAATAAAATCAAACTTAATTGAAGTCGATTCATTTTCCAAACCCCGACCTAGTATTTACAATAAGGAAAACCAGGACATTGATGAAGTAAACGTTTTGGCCTCAATTGAAACAAATCAAAGTAGTTCTTGTAAAACAGTGGAAGGTTCTGTCGGTGTTACAAAATCAAGGGTTTAAAATATTCTAAAAAAACACAAGTTTAAGCCATACAAATTTCATGTCGTACAAAACTTACATCTCGGTGACGCAGAGCGCCGCGTAGAGTTCTTTAATTGGTATTTACAAAATGTAAATAGAGAAAATCATTTTGAAATAACGATTATATGGTCTGATGAGAGTCATTTTACCAGTGCCGGTATATTTAATCGGCAAAATACTAGGTTTTGGTGCCAGGAAAATCAACATGTTATATTTCCACGGGAACGGAAAGGCAGATTTGGGTTTAGCGTTTCATGCTTCATACTAGGAAGTAAAATGTTATATAATACATTTGAAGGCGGTCTTACTGCAAATAAATATTTAGAAATTTTGGAAAACATTGTGCCCGAAATAGTAGAGAATGTGTCCCTAGCTCATGTTAATAGCTTATATTTGCAACAGGACGGAGCTCCCGCTCACAATGCTCAAATTGTAAGCGCATATCTTAACAATAATTTTCCTGGCCGCTGGATTGGAACACATGGACCTGTAAGATGGCCACCCAGGTCAACCGATTTAACGGTTTTGATTTTTTTTTGTGGGGCTATCTAAAAAATAAAATTTATACCGTCCAGTACCAAACGATGGCAGATTTAAGAGAAGCCACTGAAAGAGCCTTTAGGGAGTTACAGGCACGGCCTTTTATTATTTTAAATGCACTGAGGCGAATCAGAACAATGTGTGAAACATGTCTTAGGCATAATAGAAAACAGTTTGAGCAATATTTATGAGACAGTTTCCTAAATCATCAAATAATTGTGGTTTTTAATTTTTGAACGTAACACAACTGAGTTAATTGTTATTTATATTTATAAAAGTTATTGTTATAGGTATATATTTTTAAAATTAGTGTTTATATTTGTGAGAAGCTTGTGACAATCTGAATTGTTTAATCTTAAAATTTATACGGTGTGCCGTTTAAAAAAATGTAAATTTGTTGAAAAATGTAAATTTTGAGCTTCACATTGAAAACAGCGATAAAGAAAACTGGACACCCTGTATATGTCATGTAAATTTTTACATGTCTTATGCTTATTTATAGGAACAAAAATAATGTATTTGAATTAAGCAGTACCTACTAATAATTAGTGTTCTAACAGATCAGCTCATCTCAATTACCGTATACATCTCATTCAACTCTACAAGAAGAGCGAGAATATATGTGTGTAAAGCTGTAGAATAAATTACCAAAACAGTTGAAAGATATTCATAGTCAAAAAGACGTTAAAGCTGAATTTAGAAAATTACTTGTAAATTTGGAACCGAATTGTCCGAGTAATTATTTAAATATGTAAAGTGTAAGTGTGGGGTGACGCGGTTGCACTTTGTTATTGTTAATGTAACAACTTTGAAATAAAGATTTGTTGAATTTGAATTTAAGTTTCTTTTACTTTTAAGGTGACTTTTGAAAAAGTTGTAAAACAAACATTAGATTGTGTGGTATCAAATTATTCCTAAATCCGAAAATTGGTTTACCGAAATCTATAAAATCCCTACCGATATCGTCGAAAACCTCATATTTCCACCGTAATCCATTGGAGATTTCGCCGAAATTACGATGGAGCGTTGAAGTGTGTACAGTACCTATAATAGTAGGTCCTGATGTGCGGAAAACGAGGCGGAACGTCGTTTTTAGCGCACTGGCCAAAAGTTGTTGCGCTTTGGCGCTAGCGTAATGTAAACAGCTTTTAACGCTCTATAAAGCCCAAATGCGACCATGGCTGTAATACAGCTCACACATTTGAAATTCAAACTCAAACTCAGCGGCCCACCCGTACTTAGTTCAGCTTAATGTCCCTCGAACGACACTGTATCCTGCAGTCCTGTGCCGGAAAAAATAAAGCTATAACCGAGATAACCTAACTTTTATTTGGTACATTAGTTTTCACAAACAAAATCACAATTGTTTTGATTCTAGCTCAGATTATAGATTGAACACTCAACAAAATTTTGTATGAAAAAACGAATCCAGAAAAAAAGAAAAATTGACAAATGACGTTGATGTTTCGCAAAAAGTTGAAGAACACTCAAATATGGTCGACTGTTGGCCAATCATATTGCAGTATAGGTTCCGTTCCGCCACGTTTTCTCCACCCACATCAGGACGAAGAAGAAAGGGAAATGGGCATAGCCACCTGCCTTCTTAGTCATAAACAGCAAGTAAACGGCAGCGAGCGAGGCCCGACTTGCTATAGAAAATAGTGACGTCACACAACGGTTTCCGCGAGTCAATGCTCGTAAATTATTTTAAATACTTTAGAAGCGTCAGAAAATTAAAAATTTTTACAGTTCGCAATAAATTTACAAAATCATCCAGAAAATGCTAAATGACCCTATTAAGATTTTTGAGGGCTACATGATTTTAAACAAAAGAGAAATTTGTTGAAGTCCAGTGGTGATAGTGATATTTCAGTAAATGAAATGTGTGATGATGAATCACATGCAGATGTTCTGGACAACAATTTAAATGATGTAGATATAGATGAGAGCCTTAATATAAGTAAATATACTTGTCAAATATCCTGTGACAAAGAGCATTAAACACTTTGTTAGACAACTAGAAAAAGAGGGCTATTGTTAATTTTATGAGGAAAATTTTAAACAAAAAATTGAGGTTTCCAGAAAATCAAGACAAAAATGTTGTGTCAAAAGAAAAAATTATTCCTAAACTTCCTCTGCCTTTTACCTACATCTGCTGGAACCAAAAGAGTAGCTATGCAATGTTTCTTTGATTTTAATGTTGGCAACATTAATATGCAGCAATGCATTTTGCTACCATTAATTTGTTTAAAATATATAAAAAGACTGTCCCAGTATGTAAATCCTTATGTCCCACCAAACAATATCCATTATTGTGTAAGAATTTGTATATATTATTTTAGTTATTAATGAACTTTAAATACTTAAAACACTTACAATTCAGAATAGACAAAAAAAATTAAACAAACTTTTTGTACCAATTAGAAAATTATTGTCCCAGTATACAACGGCTTCACTTATACCTACCTAAGCTTAAGCAAAGTAAGTACCTGTTTTCGTTTGTTTCAGATTCGTCCATCTTGATGTCTAGTTCTTCGATTTTCAATTTCCACTCTGTATAGTTCAAATTATACGTTTCATCGCATCCACTTACTGCTTCACTTTCTTCAACTTTAACCTCTGGTTCTGTTTGGTCAGCAAATATGTCTGCCCCTGCAAAACATAAAATAGTAATGGTTTGGATTTTAGAATTATAGCATAATTTGAGGTATATTTTTTTTTAATGTAAAGGCATAGGGGAGGCGTGGGATAGTTGATCACCCGGGATACATGATCATTTAAGTTAAATTCATCATTTTTTTCTTGAAAATTAAATGTTTGTGTAGATTTGGCAACATCACTCCAGCCCATGTTCAGTTATTTACCGCCATTTTTCGACAGTTGAAATTTGTTCATTTTAGTGGCAAGTTTTTTTCTGGTTTGTCTTCGGCAGTTTGTTTTAGTGCTTAAGGTTAGTATTTATAAAATTTTTAATTGTATAGCATATTAAATAAGATATTGAGGGTAATTTTCGTAATATTTTTATTTCTTTCTAAATTAAGATGACTTTATAATATTGAGGTTACGTTGAAGCATGCATAGCGGGATACTTGAGCAGTATTTATAGGGATACTTGATCATGGTCAAGTATCCCATGCTCATGTATCCCCTCCTGGTATGTTAAGTTTAAGTAAGTTTTAGGAAAAGGATTAAATATATTTTTTCTAATTTCAGATGCCTCAATATTATACAAGAAAGCCCGAGGCAAGGCCACGGAAAAAAATTGACCCAGAAACAATGAAATTAGCTGTATTTTCTTCATTCAAAAATGCATGTGACAGAGCTGCAACCAACTGGATGATCAATCACCCTTGCAAAGCCATATCAATATATGAAATACCTGGTATTGTGGCAGAAGCCCTGCCTATATCATTTACACCTAAAAACATAAAAAGTGGTTTTTGAAAAACGGGTATTTGCACCTTTGATAAAAACATTTTCAAAGAGGACGATTTTTTACCGTCTTATTTATCAGATCGTCCACAACCGCAACCACAACTTGTAGATGGCCAAAGATCAGAAGCTGGTGATAAATCAGGTGGTGACAAAATACAAATTCAATCAGGATCGTCATCAATTGAAATTGGTCCACAAGCTTTAGCTGATAACCCAAAATTAGATATCCTGTCAGATCTTCAACCAAGTACAACTTCAAGCACATCTTCTTGTTTAAGTGAACATCATCCACAGGCTATAGCTAATGACCCAAAATTAAATACCGTTTTAAATCTCCAATCAAGCTCATCTTCATTTGCAGTTAGTCCCTCTGTTGTTTTACCATATCCTAAAAGGGTACACACACAAAGAAAGCAGGTTTCCTGCTTACTGGCAACCGGCGCCTACAAGCGCCGATAATTCCCTTTGGTTTTAAATTAGTGCGGACATAAACAACGCGGGTCGGAACTTGTTACAAGCGTAAATCGGCGCGGGCTATTTTACCGGAATGAACTTTTAATTCTTGGCTTCTTGTTTTCGGCGCCGGTTGCATATTTTCAGTAGAAATTTATATTAATATACCTAATTTGCTGAAGTTAATAAAATGGATATTGACATTCTGATCGCTGCTGTTTTTAAAAGATCCGCATTGTGGCATAAACGGCTTAAATCTCACAGCAATAGAAATGTGACGCAACATTTGTGAAATGAGATAGCGGCTGAAATGAAAGTCGATGGTAAGTTTTCCTAATAATAATAGCCTATTTATTTTAAATATATTTATTAAAAACTACGAGTACAATATGTAGATGCTCAAAAAGTGGGCGGCTAAAATATGGTATAAAAAGGGTCATTTATATTTTAGCAGAAAGTTGTTTAATTGCGATAATTTAATGGATTATTGGAGAAAAAATTGACAAAGATATCCCTAATTGTTTTAGCTGCATTTGTCGGTCGTCCTGCAGTAACTTGATTTTCACGATTTCTTTGATGCATAATTTCTACATTAGTTAGATGTCTTTGAAAATTTTCTCTATCAAGAATGACGTTATGTAGAATACATATACATTTAATAACATTGTCTGCCACAAGTATATCCGTTTCGATGGGTTTGGACAAGATACGCCATTTTGCAGTTAGTATTCCAAAAGTACATTCAATTGTTTTGCGAGCTCTGGAGAGTCTGCTGTTAAAGCATTCATGCTCGATAGGCAATTGTTTTCCGCCAAAAGGTTTGAGTAAAAAGTCCAAAAGTGGATAGGCTTCATCCCCTATAAAAACAAATGGTGCCTTCGTATTTGTTTCTGGAAGAGTAGACGGTTCGGGTATTTTAATTTCTTTTGTAGTTAACATTTTATAAAAATGTGAGGACTGGAAAGTTCCGCCATCACTTTGTTTTCCATAACCACCTACATCTATAGCAATCAGTCTATAATTGGCATCTGCAATCCCTTGAAGTACGATAGAAAAATATTTTTTATAATTAAAAAACATAGACCCGGAATTTTTTGGACAAATAACGCGAATATGTTTTCCATCAATGGCACCTATTACATGCGGAAAGTTCCATATGTTGTCAAAGTCTTCAGCGATTTTTTCAAAAGTTTCTTTTGTTGGAACAGGCATATGTTGAGGCTGTAACTCTTGCCATATTACCACTATAGTTTCAGCTATAATATTTCCAACAGTTGAGGCTCCCATTCGAAAAGCAAACCCGAGATACTTAAATGAACAGCCTGTCGCTAAATACCTAAAACAAGAAATAATAACACGTTAATCTCCTTCAACAAAATTATCCAAATATATATTTTTTTAGAGACTACGTTACGGAAAAAATTAAAGTATTTGCGAGACCAGTTTGCAGTGGAGTTGGGAAAAATTCCAAAACCTCGATCGGGAGATCCAGCTTCCTCTGATTACACTTCAAAATGGCCATATTTTCATACGCTATTCTTTTTAAAGGATGTAGTAAAAGCCAGGGCGTCCAGTGGAAATTGCTTCAAAGAAACTGCAGAAAGAACACAAATCGAATATGAAAATAGTCAGGAAACTGAAGGTATTGAAGAGTTTGCAAATAAAAATTTAGAGAGCGACATAAACATATTGCAAAATGAAGATCCAAACCCAAACATAATTCAAAATATAAATAAAAGTAACGATATCGAAATAAATAACGGTGAAAACAAAATAAGAAGCCAACAAGAAGTAAATAAAATTACAAAGTTAATTAAAAGAAAACGGGAAACTGAGACTTGGAATGAACAGATGGTAAACATTGAGAAACAAAAATTACAATATTTACAAGAAAAGGCTAAGCGATCACAAGTGACTGAGAAAGATGATGATCACGCCTGCTTTTTTAAAAGTTTGCTTCCTTTTCTACGTAAAATACCAGAAGAAAAGGTACTGCTATTTAGAGGGCGCTTGCAACAACTTGTTGAAGAATTTGCATACGGTAGGGTACCACCTTCTGGACTTTCTCCCTACTATCGAAGTTCAAGTTCACTTTCTTCTACATCCACGTATTCTGCACAAGGTGGACATATATTGCCACAAAGGCAACATCACACGCAAGGACCAAATGCAGATTATACAACTGCAACCCTTGGTACATATGAAGAAGAAATACCGAATTTGCTTAATTAAGGTTAGATTTAAATAGATAGGGTTTGTATACCTTGGATGTATTTATAAAGTTTAATGTGTTTAATAAGTTTACTATGTTTAACAAGTTTGTTTCCAGTTGTTACTTGTCGTTAATTATTTTGGTTTATTTTTTTCGGGACTATGCTTTTGTTTAATAAATGTTATTGTTATAAAAATATAAATTTTACTTACCTAATAGTAATCCCAAGTCTTTCTTCGGAAAGAATTGGCTGTTTGTGCCAGTTACACCATGTTTTTGTAAGGCGGTGTTCAGTTTTTTCCAATATATAATTAAATGTATTTAACGTCATTCTCATGTATTGGAAAAAACGTTCGTCATGTTTTTTTAACGTTAAAAACAGATGATGGTATTCTCCATAACGTTGTCTTTCTCGATTTACTGGATGTATTCCCTGTCTTTGTCTTTTCATTTTCAAAAAAACGTTATCCATTAGCAGAAATTCTTCCTCAGAGGAAGAACTAGACATCTTGTCTTCACAAAACCTGCTTTTCTACTGACTGGTAACCAGCGTTCTTTATGTTCGTATCCAGCAAGAAAACCGGCGCCGGAATTCAGCGCCGAAAACAGGCGCAGGAAACCTGCTTTCTTTGTGTGTGTACCTTTGGCAGGAGCCGGCAAAAGTTTAACAAATCAGAGGAAGAAAATTAAATTAGAAATAATCACCGACACTCCAGTCAAAAGCGAACTTAAAGTCAAGTTACGAGTACGGGAACAAAAAAAACCAAGCTCAAAACAGCAAGAAGAAACCTAAAAGAAGCAGTAACCCAAAAGGCAAACAAGTTAAAAGAAAAGTTTTTGAATAAACATCAAGTGAGGAGGATGAGTGATGATATTTGCTACGCAGAAAGTGGAGAGTCTGAGACTGAAAACATGCCTCAAGAATATCAGATCCTTTCTTCAACAAATGAAAAAAATTTAAAAAAAGGAAAATTTGTCATTGCATCTTTTAAAGGAGGTAAAATATTAAATAACCTTTACAGATACCTACGTCTGTGTTATCGATGAAGTAAATGAAGAGCACGGTGAATACACAGTAAATAAATAAATAAATAAATAAACAGGTCTTTTATTTACATAAACAAAACTTTTACAATATATATTGTATTTTGGCGGCGAGGTCTAGCAATCGCTATTCTACCTAACCACCAAGAAAGACAAAAACTATCTATAAAAAATATTTGCATTGAACGAATAAGAGGACAAGTATATATTGATATGTTGAGCATAGTTTTAATGTCAATAGCACTATATAGCGTCAGCTTCTCATTGACTGAATGTGATTTTTCGCTTTTGATTTAAAAGCAGTAGTAGATGAGCAGAGTTTAACATCGCCAGGCAACGCGTTATAAAACTTAACAGCGTTAAATGAAAAGGAGCGTTGAAAAATAGCAGTTGAATGTTTTGGGGTTGCATATTGTTCGCGGTTTCTAGTTATACGTCCGTGTACATCACTATTTTTAATAAGCTTATCATTCAAATATTTAGGGGAACTACTTTTAGACACTTTATAAACTAGACTTGTTAAATTCAGGATATAACGTTCATTTAGGGTAAGCCACCCAGAATTCAGTAGAGCAGGGGTGATATGGTCAAACTTACGCAAACCATAACAATACCGAAGACAACTGTTTTGAATCTTTTGCAAACAATTTTGACTTTTGGTAGTGAGCATAGGCCAATACACCGTAAAACCATAGGTTAAAGTGGAGAGCACCAGAGAATCAGTTAACCTCAGTTTGATTTCCGTGTTAAAAATATCTTTGTATCTGTACAATAGTTTAAGTTTAAAATAACATTTTTTCAGTAGCAGGGAGATGTGTTGCTCAAAGCGCAAATTGACATCCATTTCAATGCCCAAGTTTTTACTTACCTCAGAAGACGCTAATTGCACTCCATCCAATGACACTTTAAAATAATTATTATTTAGAAACTGCTCTTTGTTTGCTCCAAATACTAGCATTTTAGTTTTAGCGCTATTTAGCATTAATCCATGAGCCTTAGAAATTGTAGATATAATGCTCAAATCGTTATTTATTTTGTGTATCGATTGTACTGAATCACTTGGTGGAAACGAGAAATAAAGTTGCATATCGTCAGCGTATTGATGCGATGAACAATGTTGAAGATGACGTGAAAAATCGGCAGTATATAAGGAAAAAAAAGAGGTCCTAATACACTACCCTGTGGAACGCCCTTATCAGTTGATAAAAAGGTGGAAGGACCTGTTGAATGAGAGGTAACGCGCTGACTCCTATCCGTGATATAACTTTTAACTAGACCCATGGCACCATCTCCAAAACCAAAGTACTTTAACTTCTGTAAAAGAATAGAGTGAGAAATAACATCAAAGGCCTTACTGTAGTCAAGGAGTATAAGACATGTATTTTGATTTGTGTCGAGAGCTTTTAGGATGTCATCAGAAACACTGAGTAAAGCAGTAGTTGTGCTATGGGCAGCGCGAAATCCAGATTGAGTATATGGTAATATGTGATTCATTTTAACATGTAGATCGATTTGTTCATGCATAACTTTTTCTAGGATTTTAGACATTGTACAAAGAATACTGATCGGTCGAAAATCTGTTAAATTATTAGGATTATTTACTTTCGGAATAGGTATTATATTAGCTTTTTTCCATAGTGAAGGGAAAGTATTAGTTTCAATGCATTTGTTTATGAGAAATGTTATTTGAGGAATAAGAAGCGGAGTAATAAGTGAAATAATCTTAATATCGATGCCGTCGACACCTTTAGCAGTTGATTTTATAGCAGAGATAATCTTGGTAATATTTTCCTCATCAACCACGCTAAAACTAAATTCATTTGTTATACCGGTATGCATTTGATTCAAATAGTGGCTATTTACAAAATTATTATCTAAAAAATTGTGTTTGGGCACACTCTCAATAAAGAATTTATTTAGAGTTTTGGAATTTTCAAGTTGATTCAAGTTATCGCCCTTGTTGTTGGAAATATTCATATATTTTAAAGTTCGCCAAAAACTTTTTGGATCCGTCCTAAATTTATAGTTTAAGAATGCCCTTTTTTCATTGCGTACGGCAGAAGTAACAAGGTTACGAAGTTGCTTATACTCATTTTTGGCCGCATCGGTCTTTTTTTGTTTGTATTTGCTTAAAGCTTTTTTGCGCAGTTTAATCATGTACTTTAGATTAGGAGTAAGCCAAGGTGCAGGTGCCTTAGTGCATTTACTAGTTTTAATCGGCGCATGAATATCCAGTATGTCTTCAATGTGCTTATTAAATATTTCTAAAATTGTTTCAACATCATTTAACCCAAAATAGTCATCCCAATTTAGCCTTACAAGGTCAGCGAAAAAGTGATCATAATTGAAATTGCTGTAATCCCTGTAAGTACTAAATTTTAAGGCGGGTTTCTCTTTTTTAACCGTAAAATGGCATGTAACCATAGAATGATCCGATATATCGGACAAATCAATTACCTCAGACTTTAAAAATATATCGAGAGATGTACTGATAACTAGATCAATTAATGTACTTGTTGTATTTGTCATACGTGTCGGTTCTTTTATCAACTGATGTAAACTATACCTACCAAGAAACGTGTTAAATAATTTATACGAATTGCTTTCGACGTCTAAAAAATTTACATTAAAATCGCCACCAAAGAGTACATAGTCGAATTGTGGAATTGTTACTGTTAAAATATTTTCTAAATCTTCCAAACATAGATTAAGATTTGAATTGGGTGGTCGATAAACACTACCAAAACATATATTCTTACCCTTTACCTTGATTTGCATCCACATGCTCTCCAAACCGCTATTGCCCTGTCGCAAATCCACCAGCTTTACCTTAAGGTAATCCTTGACGTAGGACGCCACTCCTCCACCACGGCCTCCCTTACGATCTTCACGTAACAACCGATAACCTGGAATTTTTAAAACATTGTCCGCGATTCCGGGACTAAGCCAGGTTTCCGACAACCCGACGACATCAATCTGCTCATCGTTTACAACATTTAAGAATAAATCTACACTAGGATACAGCGAGCGAATATTAAAGTAGTATCCATGAAAGCTATGGACAATACTTTGACAAATTTTACCTTGGTAGAAACAGACATAAGCGATGTAAATTTTGAAGACATATAGTGGGGATAACGCCTGACCCAACAATTGTGATGAAAGGTGAAAGAATTTATTATAGGTTTCCTATGGCATTAGATATTTATGAACATGCCTAAGATTTTAGACGAACATTCCATGTTTTAATTTTGTTTTTTGTTAAGTACCTACATTGTTTTAATTGGTTTTCAATTTTTTGAATAAGCTGTGACTACAAATTGAGGAAACTTGAAGCTTTTCCAAAAAGTAGCACTCGCTGACGGCAGCTTTTCACCGGAGAGCGGTGTTGGTCCTGGGTTAGGAATACTTACACTTTTTTGTAGGGCGCCACCCAGTTTTTTTTGTTAATAGAGTAGATAGAGCTTCAAACTGGGAAATGAGCTCTATAAGGTGAGGTGGTGAAAATTAAAATAAATCTTAAACATTGGGAAAAAAGGCGAACATAATATTATCATTATCCTGAGACTATTGCGGTTTAAGTATGATTATTAAGTATTTCTGTATTAATTGAGATTTAAAAATGCAACGTATTCTGATGTAAAAGTAACTTAAAAGTTATGCATTGAAGCTAAAAAAGTTCGACGCTAAGTACCTAGTATATTCTTTGGCCAAAGATATATCCCCTTTATGTACATTTATATACAATCATATTACCAAAAAAATTAAAAAACGTAGGTAATGAGGAACGATCAGAAGACTTGCTTACATTGCTAGATTATTAAATGAAAAATGATTACTTCGAGATGTCGACACGGGCAACATCCCGCTTATGCACCCTTATAAAAAATGATTAAGTAAGTGAAGTAAAATGGTTAAGGTGTATTGTAAAATCGTTAAGAAATAATAACGGAAAGAACTGGCCTTAGGTCCATTGATGCTTTGGCTGGAACAACAGCTTCTGGACGGCAACGGTGTTGGTAGCCTTACCACATGACTCCGTCTAGGAACCGGGTCTTGCAACGCAGCTGATTGCAGACCTATGGGAGTCCATTGATGGAACTGAAGGGAGCTTTACTAAGTTCCTGGATTGAACTAGTCCCTGAGATGAACAATTCTAAATGGGTCCAAAACCACAGGCACAATAACGCCTAGTTATTAAACCTAGCGTGAAACCCTGCAAGTAACAACGAAAATAACCAAAAAGTTCTAAAAACTCAAACATTAGGACATCTTACCTCTTTACTGAGGGTGCACTACCACCATTTCGGATTCACAACACGGCAAAAACAATATCTGGACATTTATACTAAAAATCCACTTAAAATTATGGGAAGTGTTCCCGAAAGTACCTTTACATAGTGCCAAAAAACTCTCAAAAAAACTTCGAGCATTAAAAATGAACGTGATTCTCCGATGCTCGACAAAGAATCCACACCAATTCCGCGGGGAGCTAAATCGTACCTCACCAGGGTACTGCGCGAACGTCCACCCGTCACTTATTATCTGCAACGCCCATAACTGGTACTACCTATTAAACTATTGTAGGGTGAATGCGCTGGACTTTGGGAATATGAATAATTGTTAATAATTTAGCATTTAAAAATTAAAAATGCTACAAAGCTTTTGTAAAAAGCCTTCTTTTAGTAAGATTTTGTCAAATTTAAATTAAATATTAGGTTTTTTATAGTTTTTTTTAGATTCTATGTTAAGGTTTAATTGTATACTTAGTTGTTAAGGTTTCATTTTATAAATAAAGTTTTGATGAAAATCAATTTTTGATGCCTTTATTTGTCACATTTTAATCAAATGATCAAGAATCCCTGATCATTGCTCAAGTATCCCTTTATGAGGGATACTTGATCAAAATTTCTCAAAAAATTAAAAATCGATTTCTGCTATATAATTTTTATTTTTATTAAACTTGTCCCACATACTTTTAAAGAATAAAGCGTATTCTTTTGCCCAGACTTCTTCTGAATGACTCCAGTTATTTTACAACAGTCACAAAAAGTTAAGAAGCAAAACTGTGATGAACTATCCCACGCCTCCCCTACATACGTAGTAGGGTGGGCCGAATTTTTTTTTTCTCGAACGTGATATGTCCTGGGTAATCAAAAGTTGTCAACTTGATAAAGTATTTATGATACAAAATTTGGGCTTTCTGGGATAACATCTTCAGGTGCCTACTTGAGGTAAAATTTGGGAAAATTATGAAAATATTCATAAACTTTAAATTAGTGATTTATCTTGACTTTCTCCTCTATATAGCTGTGTTGATAAAAAAATTGACACTAATAAACTCATAAGGTAAATGACCCAAATTCAGACAGCGTCCATAATTCCGACATATATTTAAAAAACTACTAAAAATAAGAAATATGTAAAAAAAAATAAACTAACTAATATTTTAGCCCAAAGAGGGAACTGTTACCGGTGCTTGTGTATAAAGTTTTCTTCTTTATCCGAAAATAGTAATAGTGAAACATATCCTAAAACAAGCACGTGTCAGTGCACTCGTAGTCGATACAACGTGTTGATTTTGTTATAAGGTAAGCCACATTTGCTATGATTTAGTTGTACTATATATTAATTAGTTTAAAAAAAAATGTTGGAATATTTGAGTTATGCATTTAATAGCCTTTAAATATATGATTTAAAATGAAAATTAGTTAAAATTTTAAAGAGATTTAAATATTTTTAGGGTGTCGGATTTAGGTACACTCAAACAAGTAGTGTCCTAAGTCAGACATAGGTGTCGAATTTATGTACAATGTTCAATAGGCAAAATATATATTTTTTCTCTTTCATTTTTAATAATAATGTATGTTCTATCCTTCATTGCATTTGATAATGCGTGTTTATTCACTTGCCATAAATCCGACAGGTGTCGGATTTATGTACACGAAGTGTCGAAATTAGGTTTAGCAGAGCTCAGTTAAATTGTTACCCAATCTATTCATAAGAAAAAGTATAAAAATAATAATAATAAATAATTTATATTTATTTTCATTAATTATAATCAACTTTTTAATGGGGTTTTCTCTATTTAGCATATCTACTATTAAAAAATATTACAAATATTCAAAAGAAAATCTTGAACGGGCATTAGACGCTATAAAAAAAGGAATGCCTTTTGCAACTGCATCAAAAGAATTTAATGTTCCCAGAACAACTTTAATCGGAAAAATAAAGGGAACTTTGGACGACGTTGGACTATTCAGAACCCTACAACTTTGCTGGAAAGAGCAAGCTAGTTTAAAAATATAAGACTCAAAATTATTACAAAGCTTTAAACAGAGAACATTTTGCACAGGTACTGAATGAAGCTATTAATGCAGTTACAAATTTGGAAGGAATATTTAAAAATGCGTTTAGAACATGTGGCCTTTTTCCTTTCAATTGTTCTGCTATTGATTTTAGTAAGTTACTAAAAACAAACGAGGAAAAAAATAAACCCTTTGAAACATCTGAAAATCCCGAAATAATAAAGCATCTGCAGTTCTTGGAATCCTATATTAAACCAGTAACAATTCAAACATTTAAAGAACTTATGGGATCAGACTGGACAGGACACGATGAAGACAAAAGTTTATACTATACATGGCTTCAAATATATAAAGATTCAGGATTAGCCTCCAAACAAAAATTTGTGCAACAACTTTTACCAGATTCTAATGTCATTATTGAACTTGAAGACGGATTAGTATTACAAGATGGATGGGAAAATACGATTATACTAGAAAATGATGACGTACAAAACAATGAAAAATTAGAATTACAGAGCGACATAGCAGAAATCGATATATTAATAAATAAAAATGTTGAAAACGCTAGTTCCAGTCTGGAAGAAAATTTAGATTTTCAAAGCGAAACTGAAACAACAGTTGCAACAGAAGATAATCAAAAAATAATAATTTTAGACGCTGAAAACCCAAATTTAAGCAAAAAAAATCACGGCGTGGAAAAAAATCAAGATGAAGAACTAAAATATTTGACATTACCAAATACTAAAACAAAAAATATTTTAACACCAAAAAGTCAGTACGAAAACGAAATGACACCAGAAAAAAAAGAACAATAATACATCAGAGAATCAACAAAAAAACGAAATAACACCAGAAAAAACAAAAAACACAATGTTAAAACATCAAAAAATCAGTACGAAAATAAAGCAAACAAAGAAAACCCAACAAATAAACTAATAGAAAAAAAATAAAGAGGATGAAGAATGCGAAAAGGCGAACAAAAAAAAATCATTAACTGAACCAAATGGACCACAAGAAGACAGTTTTTCCAGTATTCTTCCAGGGGTAACTATTCCTACTCCTTTTAAAAAATCGCTATTTTGGCCTGAATCATCGACAAGCAAAAATACTACAGTTAAAAGACAAACAAAAGTCCCTTCTGTAGAATCATCAGATGCTTGGATAGAATGTTTCACCAATAAAGAACGGCAAAAAAAAATCGAAAAAAACAAAAGAAGATCGAAAAAGGAAGAGAGGAGAAATTAATGCTTTACGTCAAAACGAACTAGCTCAAAAATTACGAAAAGAAAAAATCAAACAAGATCAAGACGATCCCAAAAAAGGACGCAAGAAAATATCCAAAGAAGATGAAAGTATTAGCACTTTTAAGAAAAATGATACTACCAATGGTATTAGTACAAACACTATTTACAATATTGACGATTATGTTATTGTCAACTTTGAGAATAAATTATATCCAGGAATTATTAATAATAAGATAGCCGACAAAATTGTGGTTAATGCAATGACTAAATCAGGAAGAGATAACTGGAAATCGCCAAACACCAAAGATGAAATTGAATATGATTACGAGAAAATAGTACAAAAAATAAAACCTCCACGCGAAATTAATTAAAGGGGATTTTATTTTATTGAAGAGCTTGAAAAGTATAAAAATGGCGAGGACTACATCATTTGAGGAGTCTGTTTTTTATATTGAAATTTTTTTTATAAGTATCCAAAATATTTTTTAATGTTTAATGCGTAATGTGGTTTTTTGTTTCATATTTAACCTAATAAAAATAATAGCATGTCATTTTAGCTTTATTTAAAAGCGTATTTTTAGGTTTTTAAGTATATATGTAAGTGAATATAGGTACGTACTTGGTACTTAGGTGAGTAAGTACATGCTTTTATTCATGTGTCAGATTATTGTTCTTAAAATGACGGATTTAAAGCCAATGTCTGAATAATGGTCATGACAATGTCAGATTTATGGACAATTTATTTTTTGCAATGTCGGATTTATGTTCAGATGTACAAAAAGATAAAATAATTATTTTTGTGTTTTTTTTTTAATGCTTGGTTAAAAATTTTTATGAAAATAAATTTTAAAAGGCTCAAACTTTTTTGGAAACATACCAAAGTAACTCCAATAAGTGATTTAGGTACGATTCTGCTTAAAAACAGTACACAGTTTGCTTAAAGTGTCTGAATTTGGGTCATTTACCTTAAATTCATCGAAACATATTCATCTGAGCTCAACCGTGCAAATGCGCAAGTAGTGTCGCGCACTATATCAATATCACGTACGCCGCCGCAAGTCTGCCTTTCCTGTACCGACAAGATTAGTTGTCTCGACGCATTCGAAGAGTCAACGTCTTATTAACTTATATTTACTCTTTTTAGTGAACGCGTAATTGTTTATTTGTGTGAAAATGCCGAATACACGTAAAGACATTGAATGCGAGGTGTTTGGAGCACCAACAGAACTTAAGTGCAACATACTTCCGACTTATAGCGATGTTATGAGAGCATATTTGTGGCACAGGCAATTAATAAAAGACCAGAACAATGGCAAAGACCCTAGTGTAAGTGATGTTTCTAAAAAAGTTATATCTGTATTGAAAAACATTTGGCAAAATGCTTCTTTACAAGTGGTCAGTGAACAAGAGATTTATCGATTGATTAAAGACTATGTTCTGAAGTTTCGGAGTTTAAAAAAAAACATTGGGTCCGTACATAATAAAAAGTGTTTAGAGAAGCTAGAAAAATTCAGACAATCAAGTGAGAAACTTTTTGATATATCGACGTGCAAGTGTAAAGATTTTGACTCATGCAAATGCAAATATAAAGTGCTTAAAACAGAACAAGAATTTTTACGAGACCAAAGAAAAGAAAGAAGAATGTTTATTGGAAATGTTGACATTAAATTGACGAAGGTTTTAGAAAAACTTATGCAAAAAAAATTCAAAGCAAAAAAACAACTAGAGGACCAAAGCCGCCTAAAGCAATTGAAAAATGTAGGAAAAGTGAATGTTCTAGAAACAACTTCCTCCCCACTGGAAGAAAGTGTGGATTTTAGAAATTTAGCAGAGGCTTGCGATCGAACGGGAGGTTCGGATAGATGTGCTCCTTTTTTAGCGAATGCTGTTCTGCAAGATCTTGGCGTTGTCAGTAGAAACGACCCTTCAAAATTATTAAACCGTAGTCAATTGCGGAGAGAACGAAAGAGACGAAGAACGGAACTAAAAAAGGAATCAACAGGAAGTTTGAAAATTACAGGGATCTATTTTGACGGTAGAAAGGACAGAACACTACTGACGGAGAAAAAAGGAAGCACTTATCATAAGAGATACGTTTTGGAGGAACATATTGTTCTTATTGCAGAACCTGGGTCTGTTTATTTCGGACATGTAACTCCTACTTCAGGAAATGCTAAAGACATCAAATCAAGTATTTTCGATTTTCTACGCAGTAACTTGGGACCTGTTGAAGAACTTGCTGCTGTTGGCTGTGACGGAACTGTTGTAAATACAGGTTTCAAGAATGGAGTTGTTAAGCAATTAGAAGTAGCAATTGGACACTCGTTACACTGGTTGATTTGCCTACTGCACGCCAATGAACTTCCACTTCGCCATTTGATTGAGAAAATGGATGGTAAAACTAACGACCCAAGAGGATTCTCAGGAACGATTGGAAAGCTTCTTCCAACATGTCAGAACCTTCCAATAGTTAAATTCGAAAAAATTGATGGGGAACTACCAGAATTCGACAATGACACCAGTACCGATCAAGTTCATTTGTATCAAATGTGTTCGGCAATCGCAAGAGGTGATGTCCCCTCAAATTTATCAAATCGTGATCCTGGAAAAATGTCACACTCAAGATGGCTGACAACGGCAAATAGGATTTTAAGACTTTATGTAGCTTCAGAAAAACCTTCGAACGAATTGAAAACAATAACCGAATTTATATTAAAAGTGTATGCTCCTGTTTGGTTCGATATTAAAATCAGATCATCGTGTACTGAAGGCTCCAGAGATTTGTTCTCTCTGATAACAAGATCGAGATATATGCCAAGTACAGTTAAAGATGTGATTGATCCGGTCATACAGAGGAATGCATTTTTCGCTCATCCAGAAAATATTCTATTGACAATGCTTAGAGATGTTCGAAAGCCTATTAGAGAACTTGCGCTAAGAAGAATTCTGAAATGTAGAGTAACGAGTCTTCAGAATAGCAAAATCAGAGAGTTCAAAGTCCCAAAACTGAATTTTGACGCTCAAGACTACACTGAATTGATAAACTGGCAGTCAGTTAGCGTAACTGAACCACCACTCACAAGAACAATTTCAGATACTGCATTGCAAGAGATGATTCTAACAGTTCCTGACGACATCGAAATTTTGAAATACCCTTGTCACACACAATCTGTTGAAAGATGTATTAGGACAGTTACTGAAGCCTCTGTTTTAGTAAGCGGAACAGAATCAAGAGATGGCTTGATTCGAACTCGGATTGCCTCCAGAAAAAAAATTCCGAAAACTGAGACAAAACAGCAATTTTTAAAGGCTTTTAGATCAATAAATTGATAATTTTCATTAATAAGACGAAGGTCGGGAGGGAGGCGGGAAAGAATTCGACATGCAGCCACCTCCACGTGGTGAGTTCTGGGTTATTTCATTAAATTTTTATTGAGTGAAATAAGCGAAGAGCTGCATATTTCAGTAGTACGCTTTGTGGAAAATTCGAAGCAAACTAGGCACCTGAAGATGGCGCTTGTCAGAGCCGAAACTTTGCATGAATGATCAACAATAGTAGTGACAATTTTCTAGCACCCAGGGTAATTGAGATCTCACACTTTATTTTTTTCCATATATAGATCGACCCACCCTAATACGTAGCTTTAGATTGTTTGTAATAGAAACAAAACTTCACTTAGGCATACCTATAAACTAATTAGTTTGTAAGCAATCCACTCTACTGAGCACAGTGATAACTGTGCAATTACTCTCTGGATCAGAGTTATAGCAAGCACAGTTTAGAGTTTAAAATTTAAAAATTGTAATTAGGTACTTACTTATTTTAAAAGAAATAATGTTTTCAAAAAAAAATAATAAAAGACACTCTCCACCCCCTTATTATGAAGGTACCTAACCTGAACTATGCAGCTATTAAGTACTTACCTCCTTTTAAATAAAGCACAAATAAATAAAATTCTGAGATCAGCAAACTTACCTCATTTGCCCCGGGTCCTCATCATCACTGTTCTCAGTCTTTATTTTTTCTCCTACATAATCTTCTTTCTCCTCAAAATCACACATGTTCATAAACAAATTAATTCAGGAGTGACGCAAACTTATTGGTTAATTACAGATAGCAAAATACGTACATCAAAAGTGAAAATCAAAGAACAATAAGCGAAAACCGTGTTTTATTTTTTGACAAAAATTTGTTCTTCTAAGGTTCCTATTAGGCAATCCAAACCACGCGGTAGAAATGTCAACACAATTGACGTTGGTTGGCACACATGGCGACTGGCTCCATAACATAAGCATTGATTTTTGTGACGTTGAAGTGTTTGGATCGTGTTTTTAAGTGTTTTGTTTGATTTTTCTTTTAAATAAAGTGAATTTTTGTATGATGGACAGTGAATATATTCAAAAATTATCAGCGGAGAATCCAGATGTTGGAGAAAGGTAGGTTTTAAATGCAATCTATTTTCTTGTTTACCTGTGTAACCATTGTTTTCTTTTTAGGTATCGACTGAAATTAAAGTTAATAAGCGGCTTGGACCCGTTTCTTATTAATTCTCAGGACCTTGACAACAGTATTAATGGCGTTCCACCTATTTCAAACATAGATATTATTTCATATTTGGTGTTTCCCATAGTTTTTATTCCAAGGAACAAATGAAGGCATTTAAAAGTTTGCAGGCATATAAATATTTTGAGTCTGGGTTTGTTTTACAAACTGGAACTAAAATAGTTGATGGTTTTTACATTCTAATTGGAAAAGTAAGATTTTTGTTCATTTATTACTAATTTTGTGATTTTTTTTCAGCATCATGTCTTTATAATGTAATGAAATGAGTTACAATTTTACTACATAATAGCTTTTCAATTTTAGGTCAAACATTCTCAGATAACCACTTTGAAACCTTTAGATGCCTGGGTAATTGTTGCCAAAGGCGTGTGCACTGCCCACTGTACTTGCATGGCAGGGAACAGTGAGGTCTGCAGTCATGCAGGCGCATTACTTTTTGCTGCGGAGTATGCTTACTCCAGGAAACAAGCATTGTCTTGCACAGACATTCAGGCATCGTGGCCAATGCCAAGTATGTCTATTGTCTACCCATGATGATGGGAGACCAATGATAAAATGTGATGGAGATGAATGTGAAACGCAGTGGTTTCATAGTCAGTGTGTGGGACTCGATGATGTTCCCAATCTCATATGGTTTTGCGAGGAATGTAAAAAATATTAAAATCTATTTTTCCTTGTAAATGTTATAGTTTATTTAACAAATATTATCTTTAAAACTGCCATTACAAAGTCACTTTTTTAACTTTTTGCTAGGTAGGTACTTTTACTGATACATCAAGTATGTATATCCAATCTGTAATAAGCTAAGTCTTAATAGCAGTTCCCAATTTCTTATGGTTTTGTGAAGAATAATATTTGTAAGTTGAGAATGTAATGATGAAATCTTTTGTACCTTTGACTGTATTTTTATACCTATTTTCAATAAATACCTATCAAATGAAAAAATGTACAGTTTTAATAAAATATGATTATACCTACAGGAATTTAAAGAAAAAGAAACAGACTAATCAATATTCATTTTCACAGTTTTGTTCATAGGTATAGTAAATATCTTCTGAAGGTGAGAAAATATTTAAGTCAATAATTGTTTAATAATTTTATTTCAAATTATATCTCACCTTATACATTAGTCTTACTACTTAGTAGTTATAGTAATAATATAACTAACATCCAATTCTTTATATAATAATATAAAATCATATTTGTTAAAGTTAATTAAAACTAAAACATAATAATATGGTTTGAGAAGAATAAATCCTATACTACAATTAAATAAGTAAATAAAATAGTTCTTCCATCGTTATGTCAGTCTGAATTGCAATTCCTCCATCTTCTACTTCAGAGTGCAGTGTCATTGTTGTTACCTTGATCCAAATCCATATTCTCCACCTGTAAATGTTATAATTCATTTAACAAAGAAAATCTATACCTATTACAAACAAAACAAAGGCATTTTGAAAGTTAAATCTCTAAATTCAGACATAATCGACAATAAAATGTAAAATCCTCTTACTTTAGATTATCCCATCTTTCGTCTTTTATCCAGACGTTCGTGTCTCTCCAAATCTTTAGGTCTCCTTACTACAGTTTCTGCAACATGCCCCATATTTTGAGAAGGAACCCAATCTGGATGTTCTTGGTTTTCCAATAAGGCAGGCTCACCTATTAATCGTAAATGTATTAGAAAGTAACACTAAAATTTCCTATGTCATAACCCTGAAGAAAGTTACTTTTCCATAAAGTTTTAGAAACTTACCAGCTATAAAATGTTTGCTGCAGACTGTCATATTTTAGCTTTGATTCCCTTAAATCGGCACGGTTTATAGCAGCTATCCACAAGGCACTACGTTTTGGACAACTCATTTTTATGTGGCTTATTTGGTAGATTCAGTATGCTAGGAATTCTATAAAACGACACATTGTCGCGATCGCGTCGACTTCCGCAGTTAACAACAATACAAGTAACAGGCATGATATTAATAAAGCTATCTAAAAACACTCACGAAACAACAAACACCAAAATTAACTGAAAAATAGCAAAAATACGGATATAAATACTCCTTTCCACGCAAGCTTAAATGGTTGTTTACATACATATTGTGTGCCAACCACTGTCATTCGGAATTGGATTTGACAGGTCGTTGGATTGCCTAATGGCCTGTTGCTTTTCAGCATCCAGCCAAACAAAAATTTGTTGTGGTATTAAAAAAAAAATCAAAGTTAGGTTATTTTATACGTATTTTCTTCTTTGTCATTTTAGCATTAGGTCAGAGCAAACAGCCCTGATAAAACCTCACGCTGAATTGCACTACTGTATTTAAGGAAGACAGTTTTAAATCTAATTTTTGTTTGCACAAGTTATTATGATAAACATTAACTGCGTGCCTTATCTTGTAGTCTCGAATTTCTCGTTTTGGGAATATTTAAAAAGTGCGTAGAAAAGTTTTTTTTTTCTATACATGCGCTAAAAAATGCTTTAAAATGCCGGGGCAGTGATAATTTTTCTTTCATAAATTGGATTCATTAAGTATCCCGAGATGTAAGAATAATGCAAGCTTGGAAAGTTTTAGAAAAACTAAAATGTGACTTGTTAATTGTGCATTTTTGATTCAATTTATTAAAGATGGCGACAAAAAGATTCGAGAACCAATAACACAGGAGTTACCGGAAAAACGCATATTTCTTTGGTCAAAAGTAATGCCGTCAATCTAATTTCTAGAAATGTTTGGAAGCTCTTGTTTGTTTATTTAATCTAAGACATGTGGCGATGCTATTAAGATAATTTTAAACGCTCAATTTTGAACTGAACTGGCGAGTCAATTGTCATGTGATGTAACTGCTATGGTGGCTATTCTCGGGTCATGGTTTTCGACCATAGGAACAAAAAAAACTGCGTTATATATCTGACGTACATAGGGCGGATATATTAAGCTAGAAACACAACAAACAAATGAAGTAAAAAAAAATCTAGTAAATTATTCAGTTGCCAGCAGAAACTCTGTCCGGCATAGGCGTAGTTAGGGGGAGAAGGAGGAAGAGGGCTTAGCCTCCCTAAGAAATTACCACCAGTCAACAATAATTTCACCTTTTAGGCCCGCTGGAAGTTTAAGGAAGCGCAAAAAATATCTGGTACCCAAAAGCGACGATGTAAATACAAGCCGAGTTTCTCTTTTAAAAGAAAAGCAACTGCAAGGTAAAAATGTATATTTTTTGTATTATTTCCTATTAATTTTGTTAACTTGTTCTAAAGGACTCGCGACATCTTGACAAAATTTTGGGTGTGGCTTCGAAAATATTTTCGTCTATGGCAATTCTGGGGCGCTAAAGCCTCCCAGATAGAAAGCAATAGCTACGCTAATGAAGCCAGATTGATGAATCGGGTAGCAAATTTACTGAGCTACTTACTAATTAAGAGAAATAGCGCCAAAGGCGAAAAATTTTTTAGTGGCACACCCTTTATTCAATGATGGTGCTTGGTTTTCAAGGGAGAAAACAGCCAGGCTCCTTTCAATTTTTGTGTAGTTTTACCTATCTTAGGTAGTGATGAGTTTATATTTCTTCTAAACATGTAGTTAGACGACCCGAGCTACGCTCGCTCGGGATGGACAGCCCCCCCTGGTGGCGCCACTGCTGAATAAAGCATAATCTCTAACTTCAGAATACACTGCACATTAGTTATCTGTAGGATTTACTTTCATAATGGAGAAATACACAATATTTTCTGTTAGCAGTGTCAAACAGACAGGATATTACAATATTTATCCTGCAATGACCCTCAAACCACCAGCGAATAACTGCTCCACTTCTGAAATCGCCCGGCATACCTGCCCTGTCGTAAGTATATCAGTAACGAAGACTAGAATTTCAGGCTCGAAGATAGGCAACCAAACAAACACCATGTATCGAAGTTAAAACCTAAGGTCAAAACTTTCGGTTTGGTTTTTTTAAGATAAGGACCTAAGGTAAGTGTAATATCCTGTTGAAACTGGGGTAAAAAGTGATCTTATTCAATTTATTTAAAGTTTAAAATGTGGACCCATAAAATATTAAATTTAATTAACACGATAGAGAGCCAAGGGGAGTAGTAGGTCAATTTCAGAAAAATGGTATCCACAATATATACATAGCTTACGGGGAGTGAGACCATGCACAGACCTATACATGTACTTAGATCTGTGGTGAAACCAAAATTAAACTGTTTTGTTTGACTGTTGGCCAAGCAGGTTATTTCAAATTAAAAATAAGATCAAAATCCGTAGTGCGAACTGATTCAGATTCTTCAAAAGCATGATATTTCCAGGGAGCATATATCTCAGTAAACTAAAACTTGATTTATTTTATTTGGCAAACGAAACATTTACCTATTCGACTTGACTCGATCGTCACCCACATCTGTGTCAAATGAGCGTTAAAATTATTCTTGTAATACAATTAACCAGGAACGACTGTCAAGTTTGTCACAATAATTATTGGTAACTACTTAATAGAAAACAAAAATATTAGCAAAAACATATGAATTTTGTGCCGTAATTCACCATTTTGCAGTAAACTCACCGTACAGAATTAATTTAGCAGGTTTGGAAAACTCCAATTCTTTTTTAATGGTAGTTACTTTCTAGTTAGCGAGTGGTTGGAAAGAAAAATTTACGTTAAAAAACACAAATTTAAAAAAAAATACAATTTTTTTTCTCAGATTTTTTTATCTAAAAGAAATTCTGTTATGAATCACATAGTTCTATTTTTATTTTATTAATATATGTTATATAAAGAAATAAAAATAATATACCGAACCAGGCGCGGATGCAGGGGACAGGAGGGATCATGACCAAAAATGAGAAAAAAAATGTGATACTACATAACATTATTATAATGAATAAAGAATGTGTGATTTACATTTTCTCAAACCTACCTTTTTCACATTACCAATTAGAAATTAGCACAACCATTGGATATGCTGAAGTTTTTGTTACCGCGGTTCGGCGCTCTTCAAAGAAACCTAATTAGCATATATTTGTTGTTCTCGATTTACCATAAAGATTTGTGAAGTTATAAGTAGACTTGCTGGTGAATTTTTTACACTTCTCGCTGTCATTCGAGAGATAAATAAACTGATTACTGAAAACACGTTTGCAAATAAAAAAATATTTTAGTTTACCTTGGGTTGACTTTGCTCTGCATGAATCACTGAATATTTTTAGTTTTTCTCTGTTGGTACCTGTGATTTCACACAAAAGTTGCATGCCATGTGACATAAAAATAGCGCGTGCTCTAATTCGATGCAATGCAAAAAGTCAGCAGCTGATTGCAAAGTTGCAAGCGTACAGGCCTTAGACGAGGTAAAAGTATCTCGTCCAGGTACAGGCAATTTTTTGTTGCATTGCACGTGCAATTTCCTAACTCTGTAGAATCAATTTTTGCAAAAGATTTAGCTCGTCGTTTGTATGTGGGTATTTGAACCAGTTGACGTTATAAACGTTAAAGTCGCCAATGATAACAACTTCAGAATTGAGATGGCGCGAAGTCGATAGTACCACAGATCTATATAGCTACGCAACAGATAAATACTGCAATGGTCTACGCGCGGGGTATCAAATGTTCACTGCACCGCTGCTGACAGCAAGTGAACCAGTTCAATGAACCATGCATTTTCTAGCGCCGCATTGCCAAGTTGTAATCGAATCTACGTTCTAGCGGCTTGAGCAACAGCAACTTATTTCTCTTGTTCTCTGTGCCACGCAAAGAGCGACATGCAGAATATAGAATTGCGATGCGTCCTGGAGGTTTGATTATTTTAACTGTGGAAATTGAAAAAGAAATTTCACAGTTCGAATGTCTAGATTTCCCGTAAAACTTCAAGATATCTGTGAAAAATGGATTGTGAATTGTGGTAAGTGTCAGAAACCATACCTATTTTGTTATTTGCAGGTACAGGTAGGTGTTGATTTTGAAAAAAAAAAGAAGTCAGGTTTTTTTTGATACTGTGTCAATAAGTTTAGTTTTTTCAGAATAGTAGAAAAGTCATCATCGAATGTGTGCCGGGGAATAAACGTATAGTCAGTATTCCCAGTGTTTATTTTCGTCTGTGCCGGGAAAGCGGGTAGCTTTCCAACGGTGGGACAACATTTGGCGACCGTGACAGGACACTTTACGGCAGTTCGGGGTTTTTTACTAGTTCTCGCGAGGAAAATCAAAACGACGCGTGTCGATTTTATTGTTGTTAAGTGTGACTCTCAAATCTTTTCCGCGTTCTTTCTGTATAAGAGATATTTCGAGTGTAGGACGTTTTGAACAAGGTTTGTGCAATGACAGACAACATTGAAACGAAGAAAAAACAGAGAAAAGTACTAAGATGTAGTTTTACAAAGTACAGTAATGAACTAGACGGACTTTTGACAGCTGAAAACCAGGTCCGTAGTGAAATCGAGATTTTATGGGAATGTTTAAGGCTGAAATTCGAGGAGCTGCGTGTCTGTGAAAATGATGTATATGAAGGGCTGTTGGAATCTTCTACAGAGGAAGAACTCATCGCGGATATGGCGTCCCATGATTCATACACAAGAAGATTTACACAGCTACGTCTAAGATGTGAAAAAATAATTGATCCAAAGCCTGCTGATGATGTTCGATCAGTGACACCAGGTATCTACGAGACTTTGGAGGTACAAAATAATATTTCAGCAGGTAAGCGAAAGTTTAAATTACCTCAGATAATATTTAAAAATTATGATGGCAGCATAAGGGGCTGGTTAGGATTTTGGTCACAGTTTAAAAAGATTCATGAAGATGTAGATATAGATGACTGTGACAAAATTGAATATTTGGTTCAGGCTACAGTTCCAGGAAGTAGGGCACGTCAACTTGTAGAGAGCTTTCCTGTTAGGGCCGAAAATTATGAGAAGATTGTCGACTGTATGCAAACTAGATTTGGTAGGGAAGATGTACAGATTGAAGTGTATGTTAGAGAATTGTTGAAGTTAGTATTAAGCAACGCTATTTCTCAGGAGAAGCTAGATATATGCACACTGTATGATCGAATAGAAACACAATTAAGGGCGCTTGAAACTTTAGGGATAACACCAGACAAGTATGCAGCCATGTTGTTTCCACTAATTGAGTCTAGCTTACCGCAAGAGTTGCTAAGAACTTGGCAGAGGTCAACCTTTTGTTCCTTAACTAATGTTGGTTCGAGTCAGACTATGAACGGATATGCTACGCTTGAGACTCGGCTTAAAAACCTGATGAATTTTTTACAGGCGGAAGTAGATAATGAGCAGCGAATTGATTTAGCCAGCGAGGGGTTCGGACTAGCAGAAAATATTGGTGAGCATAAAGTTAAATCTGTAAACGGACAAATCAAGGGAAATTTGAAAAGATACTCAAATATTCCGTTCACAGCTACCAACCTCGTAAATACCAAAGTTGCTAGTTGTATTTTTTGTGAGGGCATGCATGGTAGTGATATTTGTATAAATGCCAAAAGAATGACGTTGATTGAGAGGGAAAATATTGTTAAGCAAAAGAAAGCCTGTTTTCGTTGTTTGAAGGTAGGACATCAGTCCAGAAAATGTCGAAATCGTGTGAGGTGTGTTGTGTGCGAAAGATCACACCTACCGCTGATGTGTCCTGAATTACCTAACAAAAACAAAAGCCAACAACCTAAAGATTCAGATCAAGGTATGCAAAAAGTAGATAACCGAGTAAATATCGTAACAAGAGATCAAACACTGTCAAATCAAACGAATACACATGTCTTTTTGCAGACTTTGCGAGTCAGTTTACAAGGTAATCATGGTGTTCGAATGGTTAGAGCGTTAATAGATACAGGATCACAACGATCATATATTTTGAAGTCAACTGTAATGGCGCTTGAAATGAAACCTAAAAGAGCGGAAAAAATTGTACATTGTCTTTTTGGTGGTACCGAGCATGTCAATAACCACTATTGTTATGATATAACAGTCTTCAACGGAAATTATAGCAATTCTATTGAAGTTTTGGACCAACCACGTATATGCAATGATGTTTTACCTGTTTTTTATGGTCCCTGGATGCATGAACTAAAAAGTTTGAAAATTGATATTTCGGATTCTAACGATGCTGGTCCCATTGAGCTTTTATTAGGTGCTGATGTTGCTGAGATGTTATATACAGGGCGGCGCCATAAACTACAGTGTGGATTGATAGCAATTGAAAGTTACTTGGGTTGGACTATAATGGGAAAAATGCAAAAATCTGAGTCAAGTTCCTCGACGACTGTAATGTCTTTATTTGCAAACCCATCACTTACTGACCTATGGGAATTAGATGTGCTTGGTATAAAGGAACCAACTGAGAAGAAACCGAGAGATGAAATAGCTTTAGCAGCTAAACAATTGTTTGATGAGACGGTCACTGTAGACGATGAGGGGCGATATGATATAAGATTACCCTGGTTAGAGGGACATCCCCCCTTACCTACTAATTACAGTGTGTCCAAGAAGAGACTGCAGACCACGCTGTTGAAATTAGAAAAGGAAAATCTTTTTGAGCGGTATGATGAAGTTTTTAAAGAATGGCTATCACTTAATGTTATTGAACAAGTTAAAGAAAAAAGTGTTGACGGTCATTTTTTACCACATCGACCTGTAATAAAAGAAGGATCTACAACAGCAGTGAGGCCTGTTTTCGACGCATCTGCGCGTGAAAAAGATAAACCATCCTTGAATCAATGCTTAGAGAAAGGATTAAATTTAATCGAAATGATACCTACATTACTCCTGAAGTTCCGAGAATTTAAAATTGGTGTAGTCTCGGATATTAAGAAAGCTTTTCTACAAGTTAGCGTTAACCCGAGAGATCGTGATTTTTTAAAATTTCTTTGGGTTGATAAAGAGCGAAAAGAAGTGATTTTCCAGCATAGACGTGTTGTGTTCGGAGTGAACTGTAGTCCATTTTTGCTTGGGGCAACAATCGAACATCATCTAGGGAAATGCATGGAAAAATGTGCCGTGACAGGTTCTGCATATTGTCAAGAAACAATTGATAAATTGTCTAAAAGCTTTTATGTTGACAATTGTGTGACAAGTTTACCAGACCAAGAAAGTTTAAATAAATTTATTCGAGAATCTACTTTAGCAATGGCTGAAGGTCAGTTCGACCTAAGAGGGTGGGAGTTTTCTGAGAGGATAGATAGCGATGATTTTAATGTTTCAGTACTTGGTCTAAAATGGTTTCCAAAGGAAGATGTGTTGACGATAAATGACAATCTTTTTAAAACCGATTCACAGGATCTAATAGTAACAAAGAGACGTCTATTGTCCATGGCGCAAAAGGTATTCGATCCAATTGGTTTTACTGCTCCCGCTACTCTGTTGCCAAAATTACTATTACAGCGTTTATGGGAAAAACAGATTTCCTGGGATACACCTGTTGACGAAGAAATCGCTGTGCCATTTAGGAATTGGGTTGCGGATTTGACATGTCTTTCAAATATCAAAATTCCACGATGGACATCCATGGGAAATGATGGCATACGAGATATAAGTCTTCACACGTTTTGTGATGCGAGTCAGAATGCATATGCTACCGTGATTTTTTGCAGAATAACAACGATAGAGAATAAAGTATCGGTACACTTGTTGGCTGCCAAGTCCAGAGTTGCGCCTTTGAGAAAATTAACAATTCCACGCTTGGAACTTATGGGAGCGACAATTGCAGCCAGGCTTTACACCCAGGTAAATGATAGTCTTACTGGTAAATTTGATAGTTACTTCTGGTGTGATTCCTCTACAGTAATATCATGGATACAACGCAGTGAAGAATGGGGCACGTTTGTATGGAATCGGGTCAATGAAATTCGTCGTTTAACCACAGCAGATCAATGGCAACATGTACCCGGAATTAGTAATCCTGCGGACCTTCCATCTCGGGGTTGCACACCCAAACAGCTTTTGGAGTCGAGATGGTGGGAGGGGCCGTGCTGGCTGTATGAAGACAGGAGAAATTGGCCAACTAAAGAAGCAAACGTTGATGAAGAAGAAGTATACAAAGAACGTAAGAAAAAGCTGGTAGCAGCACTTGCCAATCTCGATTCAACTGATGATTGGCATTTGTCATATTTTAGCAAGTTTACTAAATCAGTAAGGATGATGGCTTGGGTGTTTAGGTTCAGACATAATATAAAAAATCCTCTTAACAAAAATCAAGGCGGCTTAACAGTGGAGGAGTTAAAGGAAGCAGAAAAGTTTATTCTTAAAGTGATTCAAAGACAAAGCTTTACTAATCTTCAAGATAAAAGAATTAGCGGTCTTAATCCGTTTTATGACGAGTTTGGAATTATACGTGTAAAATCCAGAGTTTCCAATCGAGACGATTCAAGAGAGTTCCGATTTCCAGTCGTTTTGCCTGCAGAACAGGCAACAGTTAAAAGTTTAATCCTAGATACACATAAAAGATTGTGCCATGTGGGAACACAGGGACTATTAAGCCAATTACGTGAAAACTATTGGATACTAGGAGGCAGACGTCACATTAGATCTGTTTTGTCAAAATGTATGACTTGTAAGAGACTTGATTCGAGACCATTCACAGTAGAGTCCCCTCCGTTACCTACCGACAGAGTGCGTGATGCCGTGGCTTTTGAAATAACCGGAGTAGACTTTGCCGGGCCTCTTTTTCTAAAAAATGGCGAAAAAGCGTGGATTTGCTTATTTACGTGCGCCGTGTATCGCGCAGTACATATGGAACTAACTTTGTCGTTATCGACTTTAAGTTTTCTGCAAGTATTACGTCGGTTTGTAGCACGACGCGGTAGGCCAAGAGTATTTTATTCAGACAATGGTACCAATTTTAGAGGGGCTGACAACGCGTTTGCAAATTTAAATTGGGAAGAAATTACAAGAGAAACGTCAATGCAGCGCATAGTTTGGCGTTTTAATCCACCCAGCGCATCGTGGTGGGGCGGATTTTTTGAAAGACTAATTGGTGTCGTAAAGCCGTTATTGCGTCGAGTACTGGGACATGCCTGTCTCTATTGTGAAGATCTTCTTACTTTATTATGTGATTGTGAGGCAGTAGTAAACTCTCGACCTCTAACTTATATTTCCAATGATCCGAACGATCTAGTAGCGCTTACTCCGACTATGTTTTTACGCGATCAGGTTGATGATAGTCTTCCTGACTGTGATGAAGTCGAAAAAACTGCACTGTCACGTACTATACGTAATAAACAAAAACTACGGCATGACCTACGCGGTCGTTTTCGCTTAGAATATCTCGGACAATTAAAACTTTTGTGTGAAAAGAGATCTACCAGGGTAGTAAAATTGGGCGATGTTGTACTCGTCGGCAATGACAATACAAAGCGTTTAGAGTGGCCCATTGCACGTGTAACGGAAGTAATGCCGGGAAAAGATGGGCGAATTAGACTAGTTCGGCTTAAAACTGCGCGGGGCGAGTTGTTAAGACCAGTTCAGCGATTGTTTCCACTCGAATGTGATGGTGATGATGAAGGAATGAGGTCCAGTTCAGCAGCCATGCAGCCAGTAACAGCAGCCATGCAGCCAGTAACAGCAGCCATGCAGCCAGTAACAGCAGCCATGCAGCCAGTAACAGCAGCCATGCAGCCAGTGCAAGCAGCCATGCAGCCAGAAGCGATGTATGCAGACATCGAAACTGTAGACAGTAGTTCGGGAAAAAGTGCGGGAGTGTTAAAAGGCAATTTACCCGTTGAAAAAGCGCGCACTACGCGAAGTGGTAGATTAGTAAAAATGCCCAAAAGGTTTTCTTAAATTGTTGTTTGAAACAAGTTACATATTATTGGTATTTGACCATGTATATTTATGTAAGCTGGTTATTTGTTTGCTATCTTTATTGTATTAATTTTAGTGAGAAACTTTTAATGTTAAAAATCGTTTCTCAGGTGGGAGTATGTCAGAAACCATACCTATTTTGTTATTTGCAGGTACAGGTAGGTGTTGTGACTTTGAAAAAAAAAAGAAGTCAGGTTTTTTTTGATACTGTGTCAATAAGTTTAGTTTTTTCAGAATAGTAGAAAAGTCATCATCGAATGTGTGCCGGGGAATAAACGTATAGTCAGTATTCCCAGTGTTTATTTTCGTCTGTGCCGGGAAAGCGGGTAGCTTTCCAACGGCGGGACAACAGTAAGGAACAAAACTTTTCGAGGGTTCTCTCTTTTTGGCTGTTTTTTAATTTTTTTTTTAATTAGTGTTGTAATTTACGGATGAATCTTAATTTGTTAATCTATTTCTTTTAAACATTTTAACACCTATACAAAGTGGCCCTACGTATAGGTCACGGTCTTTTTACAGAAAATAAAACAAACTAGTGGGTTTTATTGTTTTATTTGGCAATATAGATATAGGGCCAATAAGGGAATATCCTAAAATAATTGTAAAACAACAGAAAATAATAGGTACACAGCATATTTTTCTAAATCGAATGCGTTTTTTCTAACATTTCCGATTTTTAGACTCGAATAAGTATTATAGGGTAAATTGCTGCACCAAGTTTATAATTCTTAAGATAGGTAAATTTTGTAAATAGGTATGCAAGGTAAATTTATATTTTATATTGGCAAATAATATTAACTTTGGTGGTACCAGTGATTCATAATAATATAACCAATTATTAGCTTGAAGGTTGACTTCTAGACCAAATAGTGTGTCCGTCGAAAACTTATATACGGAGTGTTTAAAATATGATATTTTGCATTTGTGACAGGATGACCAAAAACTCACTTATTTTAAATTGCACCTCCTGTTTATTACAACGTATTTAAATACAAGATTTCCCTATAAAATCTAACTCTTAATAATTTTTTAATAAAGTTTTTTACCCTTAATGATCCTGTACGTTCCTACTTATGCCGAAATATGAACAAATCCATCAACTATTTTTAGTTTTTCGTAAAAAAAAACCTGTTGTATACATTGGCCACCCCATATATCGGTACGTTTAGTTTTTGTCTGCGATTTGTTTCTGTAGTTACTCATATAACTGCTTTGTTTAAGGTAATGTTCAATTAGCCGGTCTTCCCATCGAATCAATCATTGCGGGATAGGTTCATTTGCGAAAACCACTTTAAAGACACCGATTATCGAACGGCTAGAAAGTTTTACCTTAAAAAGGAAACACTTCCCAAACACTATACATGTGCGATAAGCAGTGTTTTTCAATCAAATAGTGAAGAAAGTTTCAAACTTGTTGTTCGGTACGTAGAATTTTGTGTCGCCATAAGCAAGACAATTTACTAGGAATTCGTTTTATTTACGCCGGTGGCAGATGAACGCATCGATCGATACCCCCTCGACGTCTCCACCCCGCAAGGGTTGTTAAATTTTCAGCCACAACCAGAGTGCTTTTCAAGGCTTTATACCGACAAATACCGATGTCGCGTTAATGACTAAAGATTATATTTACGATCGAACGCAGTTTCCTTGATTAGATTTTAAAGTTTTTTTTTTAATTGTTAATTTAAAATTTACGGTGTTTTTTTCTGTTGTTAAATAAAGTGTGTAAAATTGACACATAGTACTTTTAATTCAACACGCGTGCTGTGCGTTCCTTTAGTTTTAAACTGAGGGCATGGCGAAGTGGAGGTATTTACAAAGAAGATCCTCCACTTGTAACGTTGTAACTTCAAAATGATCCTATTTCGAAATGAAGCGTTCTGTGCCGCACACTAGCCCCAACTGCTTACCCAAAAATAAATTAAGATTTGAAGATTCAAAAGACAGCCAATTTACAAATGATTTAACAAAACTTTCAGATGCTCTAGTTACTCCCCGAAAATTTAAATTAGAAAAAAAATAGTTTCAAACAAGAAAAATTATAAACTATAAAGAACAAATTTACAGATTAAGAAAAAAAGTACAAAAATCTAGGAGGACCATTTTTAACATCATTCCTTTTTTAACGTTTTTATCCACAGTTGCAAAACATTTGTCATTATGCAGTTAAGAGGCAAACGTCGTATAGCTTGGAGTCAAACTAAAAAAGAATTTTCCGTCCCACTTTATTATTAATCGCGTTCTGCATATATTTTCTTAAGGCGAAAAGGTATTATACTGCCAGCTGTGTCCACTATCCATAAATGGATAGGGCAAAGCACGTTTAAAACTGGTATCGACAATGATATTCAGAAGTACTTAACGATAAAGTGCGCAGGTATGGAATAAAACAAAAAAAGTGTTTAATTGCCCTTGATGAAATGAGTACAAAGGAGTACCTTGACTATAATAAAAAGTTAGACATTATTGAAAGGTTTCAGGACTTGGGACCTTTAGGACGAAGCACCAAACATGCTACCCATACCTTGGTTTTTTTCAATTCGAGATTTATGTTCATCATAACACATAATTCTACAAATAAAGAAAATTTAAAATACCTCATCAATTATATATTAGAAAAATTGACTGATATATAGGGTTTCTTCCTCGAGCGTTGGTATGCGATCAGGGCAGTAGTAATAGAGGTGCATTAACATTGTTAGGAGTTACAAAAGACCAGCCATATTTTTATTTTAACGAAAATAAAATATTTGTCTTCTTTGACGCCCCCCATATCTTTAAAAGCAGTAGAAACAATCTGCTTTCAGGAACATTTCAATTTTTTGACAAAACAGCTTCGACATTATTAAGAAAACCTACGAAATTGATAAATATTCACAAACTGCAGGGGCTCTTCCAAAACTAACCGACAAGCATATTATTCCCAATACATTTAAAAAGATACCATGGAGCTTAACATTACAGATTTTTTCAAAAGTTATGGCGGCAGCTATTAAAACCAAAATCAAAAAGTTGGATCTAATACTGCAGAATTTATTGAAGATATGAATAATTTATTGGATGCATTAAATAGTAAGCGTTTATTTATAAAAAATCCTTTTAACTGCGGTCTTAGCATTCATAGTACGTCAGTGTTAAATATTTTAAATAAAGGAAAATATATTTTTAAGTTCCTTATTAAGGTAAGGGTTTCCTCACATAAACAAAGTAATACAAGAAACATCAGAGAAAGCCTCCATGCTTTGATGGAATGCTTTAATCAATTAATGCCATTTTTATTTTATTGTTTAATGTTGTGTGATTAAGACGGAAAAAGGAGAAATAATTATTTCTTGTTAACCAATAGGCCTAACCAAGATTTCTTTGAGAATTTTTATGGCTCGGCAACGAGGCGGTTGGAATCTAAATCCAACTGCCAGATTTTTTAGACTGTCCTTTAGAACTAAAAGTATCACTAATTTGCTTATTCCCTCAAAGTCCTCTAATTGCGAAGAAGATAATGATCAACAATTTTTATTATCCGGCGCAAGCAGAACTAGAAATTTGTTAATTATGCCATTCACATAAATGTTAATAAATATAATTCTAACATAACGAAGAAAATACTGACAGTGATGTTTTTAATCGCAAATCTTTAGATCAATATGCCAAGAATTACTATGCGTCATTGATAAATTTAACTGCTCTAATTGTAAAAATACGCTAAAAATTAATGAGCGTTTGACAGATCCACATCAGTTTTTTATATTAAATAAAAGTTACGGGGGAAAAGGACAAACTTTTTTGGTGATTCCTAATAAACTAGTTCAGCACGTAGTACAAAACTCCATGTCAATATTTAAAAAAATGTTTGATAAATATAAACATTAGGAATTCGTAGCTACAAAAATAAAAAATGAAGCAATTTTAAAAAATTTAAATTGGGTTGGACCTATAAGTGACGCCTGCCATGATCATAAAATATTTCTGTTAACTAAACTTATACGCACCAATATTTTTAAGTTTTGTAAGTGGTCGCGACATAGTACTTCAAAAAATTTAAAACAAAAAATTAAAATTTTTAGTTTTTTTTTTCAAAAATTTTTAGTCTGTTTTTTACTACAACATTTACGGGTTGTAAAATTTGATTTAAAACAATCTACACAACTAATAATTTATTCTTATTATGTCATTTTAGCATTTTCGAACACCTCGGGAAAACGAAGATTGTTAATTTTAAAATAAATAGAATAAACAAAAAAAGGTGTCGTAGATGTGACACCCTGTACATATTTAAAACATAAGATGGGTAGCAAGTTTGGGTAGTGTTAAGTTAGTGGTTATAAATTAGTAAAAAAAACTAATAATAAAATATAAATATATTAGGCGAATTTGTATACTTAGCATTAAGTAGGTGCGGAACCTTTGGGTGTGGTTTTTTTTACTGCCGGCAGAACGTTACTCATTATTTAAAAATTACTATATTTAACTGGTAAAATGCGAACTAATTTCAATAAAGCGATTTTCCTTACTGCAGAGTTTGACAATATACTGGGTCTCCCAAAAGTCCGGTATAAAATTAATATCAATTAAAGGAAAACGATCTAGGAAAAATGCTAGAACCCGTAAATTATTATTTTTAATTGTGCATTTTTTGGCATAAAAAAATATTATACAGGGTGTCTCATAGAACAGTTGTCACGTCTTTGACAATTTTTTAAATGAAATGCCTAATTTTTTATTAGGTTTTCAAATTCTACGAAAAATTCTAAATATTTTTTATGTAGGACTTGCTATCCCGATTTTCAGCTGTTTCCAAGATATTAACATTTAATTTGAAAATTGAAACAAAAAGGTTATCCATAAAAATTTGTTATGTATTACTAAAATGAAAATTCTAAAAGCGCAACAAGGCGATGGTAAAATCCGTTTACTGCATTCCTTATAAAATCAGGAGGTATTCTATTTGTTTCTGTCCTGATTCTTTCTTTGAGATCTTCAATGTTGTTAGGTCTGTTTCGGTACACTCTTTTCTCTAAATAACCCCAAAGAAAATAGTCCAGCGGTGTTAAATCCAGCGACCTAGGTGGCCACTCAATAGTACCCCTACGACCAATCCAACGGTTTGTAAAGGTTTCATCTAGGTACCTTCGGACCTCAACGCCAAAGTGTGGAGGGGCACCATCTTGTTGAAACCATACCATCTCATTTGGAATATCTGGATCCATCTGGTTAGGAAAAAGAACTGCTAATGCCGGAATTAAATCAAATGTTAAAAATCCAAATAACGTTCAGCGGTAAGGTTCTCTTGAAAAAAATAAGGTCCCAAAATTCTATTATTTATTATGCCTGCCCAGACATACACCTTACCAGCATATTGAGTGTGCGTCTCAAGTAACCATCGCGGATTATCATGAGACCAGAATCGATAATTTTGTGTATTAACTTGCCCGTTCAGGCAAAATGTAGCTTCATCAGAAAATACAATATTATTTGAAAAGGCATTATTAGTATCAATCCTTATCATCATTTCTTCGCAAAATTCAAGCCGTCTATCATAGTCATCTTTTAGTAGTTCCTGAACAAGAAGAGGTATATAAGGATGTAATTTTTCGCTCTTAAAAAATCGATGTACTGTACTACAAGTAGCTTCATTATCTAACGAAAAAGTAACAACTGAAGAGTGGGGGTTTTCAGAAGCGATAACATTAAATCGATTTTTTTTATCCTCGGTTAGAACGAGTGGTCGACCGCTTCTAGGTAAATCTCTAACTGTACCATGCTCCTCAAATTTATGGAATACCCTACTTACAGTCGACTGAGTAATTTAGTTTTCTGGATACTTTTCGTTAAACAAAGTACAAACCTCAGCTTGACTTCTTATTTTGTCCCCACACCCCAACATAATTAAAATTTTGATGCGCTGCTTTTCTGTTAACATTTTTAGGTAATTGACAAATTACTTAAGTCACTGTCAGTATTGACATAATTAAGGACAGACTTTAATTGATATTAATTTTATGGGGGACTTTTGGGAGACCCAGTATAGGTAAGTGGTTGCTTCGTTGTCAAGTAGCTAACTATTTTATAATAAAAAATACATGTCATTTTAATTTTATAGCTGATGTCAGCAGATACAAGTTCGTATATAATTCGGATTATAAACTATCATTATGGCAGATATGGACTTATCAGGCCCGGCGACTAATAAATACCACAATGATCGTTATTATGGTCCTTATTACAGTAACAGCTGGTATATAACTAACTGTATGTAGATAGCAGATTAAAAAAACATAAACTTAATTTTGTTTACTTTCACTTGCCAGTGGCTGGGTTACATTTTTGACATAGAAAAATATGGATATATAAAAATAGTAAAATTAAAAAGAAAACATTATGTACTTAAATCGGTTTACTCAGTGTATATGCTTGGGTACAGTAAACCTGTTATTAGGATTATCGCCACTATGAGTGAAAGTACTTCTTGTTCTTGCAATATTTATTGCAAGAACAGTGCAAAAACAAGGGTTACATGTGAAAACAAGGAAAAGCTTGTTCTTGCAAACCAACTACTGGTTTTTGATTTTGGTAAAAACTATTTGTTTTTGTACTTGGATTTGCACTTTCTGCAAGAATTATTGCACAAAAGCAATAATTCTTGCGCATTTATTTATTTTGTGATATTTTCATTGTGTTCCATATAAGTGATAGATATTAAGAATAGATACATTGGTTCAACTTGTTTACTTGCTTGTGGCAGCTAGTCAAAGGCCTTGATTCTAAAATTTTTAGTTGATAGTACCTGTTTGGCTTTGTTAAAAAGCTTGATTTGTTTGTAAAAAACAACAGTTAACAATGAATCTTACCCTGATGCTGCAAATTCACCTACTCATCTTTGCTTGTAATAAACAAATCACTATGCAGGGGATAGATTGAACAGCATAAATTATAAAAACTATTTTAAAGACAAATACGTCTGTTGACTCTTTGTCGTTGCTAAAAGTCTAATATTATAAGGTATATCTTCAAACTTGTTGTTGTAGAGCTATTACTACCCTATATCACACTCCTAAATAATTACTTCAATAAACATCCGAAAATAGGCAAAAACACTAACCTGTTTTTTGACGCACAGTTAATTTGTTAATCGCATTAGATGTTAAGAGAAGTCAAATGAGTTAACAGAAAAAAAACATACGCACACTTATTTTTATTATGATCAGTTTTATGTTATGGGCTCATACAATACAGGGTGTAATTTAATTGAGTGCCGATACTTAAGGGTGATAATCTATGAATGATTCTAAGATAAAAAGTTCATATGGACATATGTCCTAAACCTCTTCATTTTTGAGCTACAGGGTGTTAACATTTTAAGAAAAATATAACCTTTTTATATAAATCACTCTTAGATATTTTTATGAAATTTTGTACATACCTTTTAATCAATAAGGAGCATTTTTTGACCTAACAGATTTATAAAAATTTTTACCAGTGACGTCCGTACGGGGTTTGAACTGAATATTTTTAAAGAAAAAATGGATACGCCACTGGTTTTATTTAAAAACGAAACTTACTTTTGAAATTCTCATTTATTTTAAAGCAAATTTCGTTTATAGACTTACTTTTGTACGACGCACCGTTTTCGCGTAAAAAATAAAAACAAAAAAAAATAAAAAATTTTATTTCAAAAATCGCGATTAATTT
Organism: Polydrusus tereticollis; assembly: GCA_963920685.1. Classification (NCBI taxonomy): domain Eukaryota; kingdom Metazoa; phylum Arthropoda; class Insecta; order Coleoptera; family Curculionidae; genus Polydrusus; species Polydrusus tereticollis. The sequence continues at coordinate 101,093,797 of OY987332.1, forward strand.
AAAAGGAAAAATTCCAAACCTTAAATCGAAAGCGAAATGACAAGAGAAGATAAACAGAATAAAGAACCCACATTATTTACAGTAGTTGTTCGAAGTGTCGTCCACCCACACGTATGCAAGCATGGACTCTTCTTCCCATAGACTGACGCACATTTTCGAAGATTTCCGGGGTGTTTCTTATGATTTGGCAGCATACTAATATACGATTTCGTAACTCTTCTTCGGTATGAATCGGCACTTGGTACACTAAGCTTTTCAGATGCCCCCAGATAAAATAGTCTAAACTGTTAAGGTCCGGAGATCTAGGTGGCCATGGCTGCGTTCCTCCGCGACCTATCCACCGATTGCGATAGGTGTGATTTAAAAATTCACGCACTCGTAAGCTAAAATGTGGAGGCGCACCATCGTGCATTAGCCACATCTGGTTTCTTAATAATAATGGAAGGTCTTCAAGCATTGGCGGCAGATCTTCTTCAAGAAAGTGTAAATATGATTGTCCATCAAGTCTTCTTGGGAGAAAAAATGGGCCTATCAAATAATCATCAATAATGCCAGCCCAAACATTTATTGAAAACTGTTCTTGATGATTTGATTCTACAATTGCATAAGGGTTTTCATCCGCCCATAAATGGTTATTATGGAAATTTCTTATTGAGTTTCGAGAAAAATTAGCTTCGTCGGTAAAAAGAATGTGCCTGTCAAATAACGGATTTTCCATCAGGTTTTGAAGAAACCACACACAGAAATTAATGCGCATCGGGAAATCTCTAGGGAGTAATGCCTGGACTCTTTGAATGTGATATGGGTATAATAAATTTTCGATGAGAATTTTCCAAACAAGAAAATGTGAAACATTAAATGTTGCCGCGATTTTCCTCGTGCTACTTTCGGGGTTCTCCTCAATTTCGTGTAAAATTCCTTCTTCAAGTTCCGGTGTTCTTACTGTTTGATGGACTCCTTTAGCACTGTGGTCTACTCTTAAAGTTCCGGTCTCGTGGAGACGTCTATGAATCCTAGAAAATATTCTCGGATCGGGTACTACGCGATTTGGATACCGCTCTTGGTATATCCGCCTGGCTTCGTATGCATTACCGTCTGCAAGCCCATAAATAAAATGCATGTCAGTTAATTCACTGTTTGTAAAATTTACCATTCTTTTATTATAATTTAACGTCTTACTGTAATAATAATTATTTAATAATGCAAAATCAATGCCAGGCCTTTTGTCTTTATGAAAAGAAACGTCAAAATTGATGTAGCTTTACCCAGCCTACTGATTTTTATTTGATTTGCTTTAAGATGGCATTTAATATGGTTACCGTTTTTTTCTTTTCAAACGTTCAGTTGAATGTCACTGGTGAGTAGAAAATAAATTGTTGTCCCAAAAAAAGTGTTTCCACTCATGGTGGGTGCCAACCAAATTCAACAAAATAAATAAAAGCAGTCTCAATGAACCGAAGAAAAAAATGTTTTTTTTGTTTTTATTTTTTTACGCGAAAACGGTGCGTCGTACAAAAGTAAGTCCATAAACGAAATTTGCTTTAAAATAAATGGGAATTTCAAAAGTAAGTTTCGTTTTTAGAAAAAGCAGTGGCGTATCCATTTTTTCTTTAAAAATATTCAGTTCAAACCCCGTACGGACGTCACTGGTAAAAATTTTTATAAATCTGTTAGGTCAAAAAATGCTCCTTATTGATTAAAAGGTATGTACAAAATTTCATAAAAATATCTAAGAGTGATTTATATAAAAAGGTTATATTTTTCTTAAAATGTTAACACCCTGTAGCTCAAAAATGAAGAGGTTTAGGACATATGTCCATATGAACTTTTTATCTTAGAATCATTCATAGATTATCACCCTTAAGTATCGGCACTCAATTAAATTACACCCTGTATATAAGCCTAAAATATACGAACATACTTCAGTAATATGTTAGGGGAGAATGCTGTTCCTAGGGACAAATGTATTAAGGCACAATTTTGATTTACCGTTGATTTTAAAGGAATTTAACGTCTGCGTGCTGACATCACAGCGGCAACATCGCATACTTCGCCATGTTCCTATGAATTTTTCAGTTTGCCGCCTGATTTTAGAGTAATCACACGTGTTGTTGTTTTGCCGGCTCAAAGTAAAATATTGGTCGTGGTTTCTAAGTGTATTTACCAAAAAGTAGAAGTTATTGTCGGCTTTTTAAGGTATGTGTGACATATTGTAGGTATTTTTAGTGTTTTTATTGAAAAATACAGTTCTGTAATTATTCTAAAAAAGAAAAAAAGTTTTTTTTTAAATAACAGCAGTTTTGTACCAAGGGACAGACATTGTATCCGTACTAAGGGACGTCCCTTGGTACAACCTATATATCTTTAGGTCTGTAATTCTCTAAATATGGTTTCTGTTTTATAGGTATCAAAATGCCACGAAGCAAGATAGGGAATAAGCGACCGATTCCATCCAAAGAACTTATGGAGGCTGCAGTTCAAGATGTTATTATTAATAATTTATTCATACGTACTGCTGCAGATAAATACAAAGTAGCAAAATCTGCAATAGGGCGCTATCTAAAAAAAATCAAGGCAAACCAGGAAAGTCCTGAGTTCCGTTCATTATGGTCTTAGGTACTATTTATCAAACTCGAAAGCTAGCATTCGAGTATGCCAGTGCCTTGGGCAAGAATGTACCAATGTGGACTGATAATAAAATTGCTGGTATCAGCTGGTCTAGAATGTTTCGAGCACGCCATGCTGACCTTTCTTTACGGAAGCCCGAAGCTACGAGTTTAGCGCGTTCCACAGCCTTTAACAAATCAACTGTTACTGCATTTTTCACCAATTATAAAAATGTATTAAGTAAAGCACAATTTCAACCACATCAAATATGGAATGCTGACGAGAGTGGTTGTTTAACTGTTCATATTCCTTCTAAAATACTTGCTCAAAAAGGAGCTAAACAAATTGGAACTATGACTTCAGGCGAACGTGGCGCGAATGTGACTATTATAGCTGCGGTGAATGGTCTTGGCAATACTGTACCACCGTTATTTGTGTTCCCAAGGGTTCATCTTAAGGAGCACTTGCTCAAAGGTGCTCCTGCAGGGTCGGTTGGAGCAGCGAATCCAAGCGGCTGGCCCAATGAAGCAATTTTTTATAAATTTATTGAACATTTCTTAAGCCACGCGCAACCCAGTTTGGATAAGCCTCACCTTTTAATATACGACAATCATGAATCGCACATATCCATCAAGGTGATTAATAAAGCTAAAGAATCAGGGCTGCATATATTAACAATAGTACATGTAATATTATGTTATTATCTATTATATGATTATTATAGTACATATATGAAAAATTAGGCAATGCCACTATTTAGAATGTATTAGAGCCTACAAATTTAGAAAAAAAGAATACCTAATACAAAAACATTTTTTTCAATCAAAATTCTTAAGCCTAATCCTAATTATCATACCTCGTTTACTTCGTTGTGTAGGTTAATCTGGATCGTTGCCCTACTATTTACTAGGATGATTTATGTGTAAGGATTTGCGTATTTTGCTTAACGTATTTTTTATAAAGAAAAAGTCTATTATCATAATACAAAAATGCTTTCTTCTTCTATTTAATTTAATTATTTCTGACCTTTTAATTAATTTAAAATATAATTAAATATTTAAGGCTTAAAACTAAATGACGTCATTTAGGACTCTGTTGTAGGCTTACTTTGCCCTCATTAGATGCTTTTTTTATAAAGTAAATTTCTTAGTGAAATATCCATAACAGTATATTAAATTATAGACATGATAGTATTGTAAAATACGTAAAACGTAGATACCAAAAATGTATTACTCATTAAAAAGTTTAAGACAGAAAACAAAATTTAGCTTGCCCCAACTGCGAAAGAAAATAATTCCAGTAATTATAGTAACTATGTAAATTATTGTCAGTTCGATAATATATCCCAAGCACAATAACCGACCGATATTCCGACAAGAGAGCCGCTGATTCGGTTTCGGTAATTCATTGGAAAACGTTTGAAACCACCCGACTTGGCGAGAAGCTCTTGTTCCCTTGAAGATCAAGCTAACCAACCCAACAACGACCTGATCAGGAAATACATGGAGGTTTGGCAACATAAACGGGCCCCGAGATTAAAATATTAGACGGTATTGTTGTGGTACTCGACCTTGAAAACGACTATAAATAGCGTGATTTTCAAGGGAGAGACCAGTCGGTGCAGAACCATAAATGAGCAAGTGTCTAATGAATAGTGTTGAGCATTTGTTCCGGCTTTAAAATCTGCATAAGTCTTTTCTTTGGACGACCGTCACCAAGCGAATTGCCAGTTGATCTTGGAGATTCCGAGACCTGGGTGTGCCAAGGCGGCATACGTGAACCTGAAGTTAAAAGCAAGGCGTGCTGAAGAAGCACCGGTGGAGGACGCCGTAGTCGAGCCCGATACTGTGAGGAAACAGTGGTTCCTAGTCGATCCGAGGCGTTCGTACCTGGAGTACGGGCAAGTCCGAAATTTAATTTTAAGAAGAAGTACGACGAGAACCGGTCATCGCCGAAGTTGCCGCCACGGGACTAACCGTGCCATAGCTGCGCGACGGACGCCATCGCCAGGGAGGCGCGTACAAGAGTTTACCACCTGGGGCATAACCTGCACCAGGTCGGCAAGAAGAGGAAACCTAGTGGCAGAATAATTATAAGAAGAAGTACGACGAGAACCGGTCATCGCCGAAGTTGCCGCCACGGGACTAACCGTGCCATAGCTGCGCGACGGACGCCATCGCCAGGGAGGCGTGTACAAGAGTTTACCACCTGGGGCATAACCTGCACCAGGTCGGCAAGAAGAGGAAACCTAGTGGCAGAATAATTATAAGGAGAAGTACGACGAGAACCGGTCATAGCCGAAGTTGCCGCTACTGGACTAACCGTGCCATAGCTGCGCGACGGACGCCATCGCCAGGGAGGCGTGTACGAGAGTTTACCACCTGGGCATAACCTGCACCAGGTCGGCAAGAAGAAAAAACCTAGTGGCAAATTAATTTTAAGAGGGAGTACGACGAGAACCGGTCATAGCCGACGTTGCCGACGCTGGACTAACTGTGCCATAACTGCTGCAACGGACGCCATCGCCAGGGAGGCGTGTACGAGTATATACCACCTGGGCATAACCTGCACCAGGTCGGCAAGAAGCGAAAACCACGTGGCAACGTGATTTTAAGTCGAATTAGTAGAAAACCGGCGACGCCAAGGGCTGGACGTCGAGGCCTGACCTCCAGCATCTAGTGCCGATACCTAAAAGATAAATACAAGGACCTACCACCTGGGCACAACCTGCCCCAGGTCGGCAGCGAAGAAGCCGAGCGTGGCAAATAGGGAAATGGCCGAAAATACGGCTTTACAAAGTGAAACCCCTCCAGCCCTGACGGCTGAGGGCGAAGATACCCAGGACATGCTCATGACTACCGAGGCCGACCCCAGGAAGAGACCTGGGGCGGCTTCAAACTGCCCTACACAGCTCGCCGCCCCTGAGATAATGAATAGAGCTAGCCGTGGTGCTTCCAGGGATATGCCCCTTGAAGAAGGAAGCGAAGGCGAACTGTGCCAGGACATGGCGCCCAACTCGATGACTTACTCAGACAATAGGAGTAACAAAGAACCCTGTGACGACGTTAGGCCCTTTGGCCTAAGCGATCGCAAATCATTTACGTACCTACCCATGGAATGCCCAGCTTTTAACACAAGAGCGAAGCGCCGATTATGGGAGGAAAAATATAGAATGGACGTGGAGATTCATAGCGAGTCTGAAGAGGACTCGGATGATGAGTCCGAAGATACAACGATAGACGAGCAAATACCCTGTAACCAAGAAGCTTCGTTTATTATGAAGGAAATTCAAAGAAGAATTTCGAGAAAAGAAACGCCACCTGAAGAACGGCGGATGCCGTCTATTTTAGATGAAGAACTAGAAAGGCCAAGCTATGAGGACAAACCTAGAGGTCCGGCGCTGCCACCGTTAAGTCGGCAAATTCCGCCGACTCAAGGGGGAGTCCGGCAGAAGCAAAATTATGAAGGGAAAATTAGAGGAATGGTGCTACCACCTGAACAACCGACGGAGCCAGGACAAGATTGGCAAGCCATTGAAGCGTTAAGGTGGAAAACTATGGAAGGGTTAGCCCAATCCATAGGGCAATTAATAGATAAGCCCAGGAGAATGACTCCGGCACCGCCACCTAAGTTTGCAGGAACCGACACGGAGGACCCGGTGCTATTTTTAAAACATATGCAAGCATATTGTACAGAAAGTGGAGCACCGGCATACCAATGGACGGATCTAGCAATTAGACAAATGACGGGACAAGCAGCCATCCGGATGAAGATTTACGCAGGAGGGCAAATTATTTGGAGGCAGTTGCAAGAGGCGGTGCTCAGAGCATACAACAATAGTGAATGTGTGAATCACTTACGGGCAGAGCTGTATGGCCAAGACCAAGTTAAAGGAGAAGGTGCGGAGGCATTTTTGATTCGCAAGAGGCAAATTTGTCAACGGATAAACCCGAAATGTCAGGAAGAAGAAGTGGTGCCGCTACTGCTGAGCAGGCTAAACGGTCCGTTACGAGCTGCGCTACGTACATGGAACTGTCAGAGCACTGAAGAACTGTTAAACGCTGCAATTACGGTGGAACGGGATTGGAAAAGTTCCGAGGTGTACACCGCACCCAGAGTAAATTTTAACGCTCAAAATAGCAGAGATGATGGTGAAAATAGACAGTTGCAGTACCGAGGCTATCAAGGCGGTCGAGGCTACCAAGGCCGATTGCAATGTTTTGGCTGTGGAGGTGCCCACTCACGCAGAGACTGTCCGGATGAAGGAAGAAGACCTCAACAACAGGAAGGTCAGGCGCAAGCACCAAATAGGCCACAGTATAGTAGAACATGGGAGAGACGGGATAATCAGAATACAAATAGGCAACAAGCAAGCGTGGTTAAACCAAAAAAGCCGAAATTTATATTCCCAGATGGATCACCTGTGGAAATGGCCGGTACCAATAGGCATGGAGCGATGATTATGCGCGCCATGCAATACCAAATAGTAGTATAGCAATGTGACTCCTAACTCAAAATCCCATAAGAAATAACATGGGAGCCGAAATCTGCATTTTTCGGACCATTTTAAGGCGTGGTCACTTGGTCCGGCGCGAGCCCCAGAACCGCGGCGGAGGAAGCCTCCACAACAGGCGTTGAGCGCGCATAATGATAGAAGGCGATACCGCGAGACCCTATGCATAATTCGCGAGGCTAGCTCAGGCAGGTCAGCGACCCCGAGCGGTGGTCACCCGATGGTTACCCGATGATCGCCCGAGGGTATCCGATGTCGGTAATATAGGACCCGTCTTAGCCTAAGTGGCGCCCCCTGGTATTATCAGCCCTCATTATTTCAAGATTCTAACCCAACTTTATGACCCATGGTCACGTGTTATTACATTTATAGCGGAGGAGAGATGACGTACCACGTTCTCAATAGTACCCAAACCCAAGTACCTAACCTGAACATCTATCTAAATAATCAATATTGAACAACATAATGAATAAATAATAACAGAAAAAAAGTTTGTGCAGTCAGCGGGAATTGAACCATAAACCTCTGGAGCCGAACCTCAAAGCCTTGCAAAATACGCTACGAGAGCATATAGATTAAAACTGCTAAACAATGTTTGACAACGTGAAACCACGGGGGCACATCTGATTAGATTGCTGGAACAAAAGGTCCTTAAGTGGGGTTATGGTGGTGTTTTATAATGTACAAAATTAGGGTAAACCAGGCTGGGCCCTCCAATGTTAATTTCGGAGGGATTTTTATGACTCATATCTCCGGAACCAATGGGCCTAGGATATTGCGCATGCGTAGCTGGGGTCTATGAAATGGGTTCTTGCGCATGACCCGAAAATGACACCTGTAACCTGTCAATTAAGAACTGTCGCCTGTCAGCTGTCACCTGTCAAATGTCAAAATCGACAGCTGATGTATGTCACGTGTTTAGGGTGACGTCATGAGTCGTTTAAAAAAAGAACCGGGTTGATCGGGCCAATAGGGCCAAAGTTGATATAGCTAATGCCCTAACGGCAGGAGGGTGAAAGGTTGCAAATACATGTCGCGTGTTTAGGGTGACGTCATGAGTCGTTTACAAAATGTCGACCTGAGTAAAGTTGTTTTATACCAAATAAAAGACTAGTTATACTTTAATATATTTATTGATTTTAGCTGTTCTTGTTGCGTTTTTAATAAACATGCTTTGTTTTTAAATCATAGTTTCATTTATTACAAAAAGATTCAAGTATATTAATCTTTAAAGCAAACACAATTTATCTTATATAAATTCTCAATGTGTTTAGAGAATAAATCTATAAGACTTTCATCCCAACAAAACAAGTATTGCTCATTTTCTTCAAATGTTAAACATCGGCTGCCGAGGTATGTATGGAAACGCAAATTGTAGTTGTCAATTATAATAGTAGTTTCAGACCAGTATCCATGAACACCGCTGTAGGTAGTTATAAACTCCTCAAAATCATAATTGGAAAAATATAGCTCTCCTTCAGCAATCTCAACGATAACTCGCTCGTCTGCAGTAGAAAATGTTACTGTAACGTCATCTCCAACTTCATATCTGATTTGAACACTCATCTTGAATATTAAGTCTTGACAGTAACTTAACCAAAGATTTTCGGTCTTCGTAAAGCTTTATACGTTTCTTCAGCGCACGAATATTACTTAAATGATCTTTGATCTTCTCTTCAACTACCTTCGTCATAGGTTCGAGAGCAACTGATAGTTTCGAAACAGAGCCTAATTCTAAATAGATCCTTTGTGAACGGACTTTGTTTAACAGACCCTGTTCAACGGACCCTGTTTAACAGACCCTGTTCAACGGACCCTGTTGACCTGAACAGCCCTGTTTAACAGACCCTGTTCAACGGACCCTGTTGACCTGAACAGCCCTGTTCAACGGACCCTGTTAACCTAAACAGCCCTGTTTAACAGATCCTGTTCAACGGACCCTGTTTAACAGACCCTGTTCAACGGACCCTGTTGACCTGAACAGCCCTGTTTAACAGACCCTGTTGACCTCTCTGTTACAGAACACAACCCCGATAAAGAAACAAAAACGTTTGAGCTACGTGGGAAATAAATAAAAGCTGGCTTGTTGAAAAATTTAAATATTTATTAAGGTAAAAGACTATAAATATATCGATACAACACTTTGGCATTTCTAACACTACAAACATTAATATCTAAAATATGATATTTACAACCATCAACATCTCCCTTCTCCAATTTTGGTACACCAATGTTGTCTTCTAAGTTTATAATATATGGTACCCTACAGTTTAATTCTAAAAATGTTTTAACTAAAAATTCCTCTTTAACACGTCCTTTAACGTAAATAATGTCTGCGTCTATCAGATTGTTGTAGATGATATTATGTAGCTCCTTGTAATCGGTATCACCATAATTATAAAGGATACCATGGTGATTTCCAAATAGATATTTGACTTGTTTCTTGCAAGCCTTACTTAAGGTGTCGAATGGTTTAACTGGTTTAAAAAAGTAACTTTTCATACTATTCCCATCGTAAATAGCCA